>JBAMCM010000327.1:0-371597 GCA_037075145.1 Scaptodrosophila latifasciaeformis | reverse complement strand
CCCTCAAAATATCATTCATTAATCTCTGAAATGTTGCCGGTGCGTTCTTCAATCCGAATGGCATTCTAACGTATTCATATAGTCCGATTGGTGAAACGAATGCTGTCTTTTCAATGTCTTCTTCAGCCATCAAAATCTGATGATACCCTTTTGCCAAATCTATTGTACTAAAATATTGCGCCCTGCCAAGCTTGTCCAATATTGAGTCCATCAATGGCAATGGATACTTGTCAGGAATCGTCACATGATTCAAGCGACGATAGTCTACACAGAGTCTGTACTTTTGCACGCCCGATTTGTCCAATTTTTTTGGTACCAAACATATGGGTGAACTGTACTTGCTTCTGCTTTTTCTTATTATCCCGTTTTTTTCCATTTCTATTATTTGCCTTCTAATTTCTTCCTCATTTTTTGGAGAACACCTATAAATTCTAGAGTTTATTGGTTGCTCTGTTATTGTTCTTATACTATGCACTACTGTGCTTGTGTTTGTCAACTGATCTCCCTCATTATAGAATAATTTTTTAAATTTTTTCTTTAGTGAATTTACTATTTCACTTTCCTCTGTGTTTAATTCTGCTGTATTGAAGTCTTCAATTTCGCTTACTTCCAGTACACAAGCCACCTCTGGGGCCTTAGACAAGAATGGAATTTCGACATCATTTATTAGCTTTATTGTTTTTTCTTTTATGTTTATACTTTTTACATTTCTTTGGATAAAATCCATGCCCAATAGGAAATCGTATGATTTGTCCAAGGGCAAGGCTACCCACCTTGAACGTACTTTTTGTGAATATTGGAATTCACTTGGTGCCTCTGTCATTACCAAGAAGCTGTTGGCTTCAAATTTCGACTTAATGGTATGAATGGTTTTTGTATACTTTTTTATTTTTTTATAAAGGTCTTCTTCTACTTTTTTTGTGTTTACTATGCTAATTGTGGATCCTGTGTCTATTAGAAACAGAAATCTGCGTCCCTCTATGGTTCCCTCTATATACATTTTACGTTCGTCCGAGGCTAGTGGGTAAAAAATGCTTGAGTATCTTCCTCCTCCGTGCCCTCATTATTTTCTTCTATCAAGTTGTCCACACTCATGGCTTGTGGGGGATTGTCGGATCTTATATTTTGGCTTTGGTTCCTATTTATTTGGTTATTACTTGGGTTTCGAGGCTGTTGATAATTATAAAAATATCCTTGGTTCCGTTGTTGGTTGTTGTAATTTTGATTTCGATTTTGGTTCTGTTGTCCGTTACTAGTTTGTCTTGTATTCTGGCTTCGTTGTCTGTTATTGTCTCCGTAGTTATTTCTTGTGACTGTCTGCTGTTGGTTTCCGTTATTTTGTTCAGTGTTATTGCTTGGATTATTGTTGTCTATGTTTTTTCTGATTAATAGTTTCTGGTTTAAATTTCCGAAATTTAGGCCCATGTATTTGGCTATCTCATTCCTAACTGTCTGCACTGTTGTAAGTGGCATTAGCGAAACCGCCATTGGCCCTGCTGCCAATTCCTTAATTCTTTGTATTAGTAAAGAGCTTAAAATGTTAACAAGGCTTTCGTTATTTTCGAAAACCGCAAAATCTGTTATTTCTTCTACGATGAATCTTACTTTTATGTCCAGATCTCTGATGCTAGTGACCCTTAGGTTGTTGATCTTCCTTGTCAGTCCCATTTGATCCAGTCTGGGGCGATAATGGTGTCTCAGCTTCTCCTTGCACTGGTCCCATGTTGCTGGTGTGTTTATGCTGAGAATTGTTCTTGCTTGGCCTTGTATTTTTGTGTTGAACACCACGCTGAAGACTTGGTCTGCGTCGTCTCCATATTCTCTCATCACCTGGTCTACCGAAGCTATGAATCCATGAAGTGTTCCCTCTTGTCCAGTAAAGGTCGGAAGGTAACGAGTTTCTTTTTCAATGTTATTTCTTCTCCTCGTCATAGGGTTGTTGGTGTCTCTCTCCATTTGCTGATTTGTCACAATTTGGGTGAGTGCTTGAATGCACAACTGCATTTGGTTTTCTGTTGCCATCTTTGTACTTTTTTTTTTCTTTTTTGAAATTTTTGTTTTTAACTTTGGGGTTTGTTGTTTTTAGAAATTTTGTTTTTTTTTTTTAAATTTGGGGTTTTTCGACTATTATTACGGGTTTTTGAATTCCCTGTTTAATTGTCGCACTTCACTATACACACTGTATTGTCTCGACTGGTTTGTGACAATATTACGATTTTCTCTATTTAATGCCACAATCAAAGTTTGTTTCAGGCAGAAAATTTATTGTGCGGAAAAAGTTTTTCTTTTGCACTTATTTATATTTTCCGGCTGAAGGTTTTGATTCGAATACCGACTGCGCCAATTACGTGTTTATGTACACGTAGCTCAAAAGATAGATGCAGTACCGAACCCAGAACAAATTCGAGTCCGAGTAGATCGTCTTTAAGTGAGTTTTATTTCCAAACTGAGCCTTATTTCTAAGTTAGATTTCTTTTATGCGATCAGTCGCTTGCCTTAATTCTCTATGGTTAGTTCTTATCTCTTGAGTGTTTCTCTGTTTACATTATTGGGGTGGTTTCTTCTTAGTTTATCTTAAGTGTATTCTTTGTTTACATAATGTGGTTGCTGCTTTTGGTGGCCAAAGTGTTCTTTGGTCCACTTGACAATTGATATTTTCTTCTTTGCTTATTTTACATTAAAGTGGATCGCAGTCCACGCTGATGTGACAATTGTGAATTATGTGTTATTGGAGATGTGTTGCTTTTAAATGAAGGGGAAGGGGTAAGAGAGAGCAATTGTATAACTCGTGTGACAACCAAGCCAGTACAATGGTTGAGTCACACCATGCGTACACAGTGATATCCAATTGATTAAGAGTAGCCTTGACTGCTGCGACAAGACGACTCAGAAGTGAGTGGAGCCACACGTGTTTTTGCAGCCAATAGGGTGACAACATAACGACCATCGGCCTGCCTCACTCGGCTGTATACGGCGGCAGCATAGGCTTTTATAGACGCGTCTGAGAAAGCGTGCAGTTCCAAACGACGAGACGTGCTTTCTATGAAACGGGGAATCAGTATTCGCTCGATTTGAGAGATATCAAATCGATATCTGTGCCATCGTTCGGCCACGTGTGTTGGTAGCCACTCGTCCCACCTCAGGTTCAGAAGCCACAACTCTTGAAACAAGATCTTAAAGTTGACGACCACTGGCGCTAGAAGGCCAAGTGGGTCGAATATTCGGGACACATCGGAAAGCACCATCCTTTTGGTGCAGCTATTGTCCTTTGACAGAGACACCTTATATGAAAACGTGTCTGGTACCGGATGCCAATAAATTCCTAGAACCTTAACATCAGCATTTTCCGCATCGTTGAATAATTCAGTGGAGGGAGTTTTTGGTTGATCAGCAATGCGTTGGCTATTTGAAACCCATTTTCCTAATTCCAATTTTGCGCGTGACAGCAGCTCAACCAGTTCATCACGACGCCTACACAAATCCTCCTCCGAGCTGGCTCCAGAATTTTCGCAGCTTTCGGAAATTCATCAACGTGGTCATGCGCAAGTTGTTCCAGAACTCTTACTGCAAGATATGGTGCACAGGCAGTACCATACGTGACTGTGCATAGCCGGTAGTGATCTAATGGAGCAGAAGAATGTTCTCTCCATACAATTCTTTGGTAGTTGGTAGTTGGCGGTGGTCCTCAGTGACCCAAATTTGCCTGAACATTTTAATTATATCTGCGGAAAAGACAAATTTATGAATTCGAAATCGCAAACATACCGCGAACAAATTCCTTTGAATGCTTGGCCCAATGTGAAGTGCGTCATTCAGCGATTGGCCCTTTTGATCTTGAAAAGATCCATCAAATACCACCCTCAATTTCTGTCCGAGAACTGGGTGATGAGGCATGTAGAAAGTCTGTTGATGCTGTGTAGCAATCTGGTCAGCGGTCAACTTCTGCATGTGGCCCAAACTTACATAATCCCGCATAAACTTCGTGTACTGTTCACGCAAGAGGCCATTTCTTTCAAAACGCCGTTTTACCGCGCAGAACCGTGTCGTTGCTGCCGACAGCGTATCGGCAAACTGTGGAAGTGACTCTTTGAACGGGAGTTCCACTATGTATCTTCCACCAACGTCTCGTGAGTGCGTGCTCCGAAAATGCTCCTCTACCTTGGAATCTTCTAGATCCAATTGAACACCTCCAGGAACCTCCTCCAGCTCCCAAAACCTTTGGAGCGAAGAGTCTATGTCAAGGGTTGACATGAGCGATATGGCAGTCAATAACTGTCGGGACAGCATCAATGTAATGACCCATCCAAAAATAGTGGATACCGCAATGACGTTTCCGTGGCTGTCCATCTTTTTACAGCCAGTCAATACGGTCCATATGTAATCGACGCCCAATAGAATATCCACCGAAACCACTGCGGTGGACATGGAGTCTGCAAGTTGAACTCCATCCAATCTTTCCAAAGCTGTCGCATCGAGTGTTTCTCTTGATAGTGCAGACGTTATTTTGCTGAGAACGTGAGCCCGAACTTCTAGCTTGTGTTCTGAACACCGTGATTTAAGATGCAGGATGCTGCATCCGCGTGTAGTTTCAGCCTTTACTGACGATATGCCAGACACGAGTATCCGAGAAGGGGTGCGCTTCAGACCCAGTGCCTTTATGCAGCGCTCTGACACGTATGATAATTCTGACCCACTATCCAAGAGTATGCGAACTGCTGTATATGTACCCTGTGAGCTTAGTACATCTACTATTGCGGTTGGCAATAGGCTCTTCATCTGCCCTTGTGGGATAAAGTTAGATTGGCACGGTGATCGTGCGATGTGACTCGTTGTCACTTTATCTACTAGGTGGTCCAAGTGACCGTGTTCCGCATTGCCTGAAGAATTGTTGAGACCCTGATTGGTCTGCAATGAAGAAGCTTGTACGTGTATTAGTGAATGATGCCGGCCCCCACAATGTATACAGTTGTGAACCGATCCACATTTGGCTATCAAATGACCGGGCTTGAGACAATTGAAACATAGCAGTTTACCTTTCACAAATGAGCGACGATGCTCGATCGACAACTCCTTAAACTTTGAGCAAGCAGCAAGATCGTGTTTAGTTGATTTACATTTCTGGCAGCCACCTCAGTCAGCCGCCAACAACGCACGGCTTGTCTTCTTCTGTTTTGAAAAACGTGAACCAAATGGTGGGTCTCCTTGACTGAGTTCAAATTCTTCACATCGCGCGTCCAGAAACTTAAACAGATCATTCAAATCTGGTGATACTTTATCGCGGCTAACATTGTTCAACAAGAAATATATTACCCAACAGTCTCGTCCTGTTTGACCAATCGAATCCAATCCTCTAATGATCTCATTTGCGCCATCTGAAACTCGACGCAGTGCTTTCACATCTTGAGTTGTTATCGAAGGCAAATCGATAAAGCTATCCAAAAGCGCGTTTACTATGTGACGCTCGATTAATCGATTCCACGCAAGGTCGTATGGCGCCTCTGTTATCGGCAAATGACGTATCAAATTCGCAGCTTCATCGACGAGGAACGATTTGGAATAATGGAACTTTTGTACCTTTCCCATATGTTCCTTGTTGTGCACAGTGCTCTCGTACAATTCTCTGAATGCCGCCCATTCCTCATATTTACCGCTAAATGGTTTGATGTGTATCTTCGGTAACTCTGCTTCTCTGGATGGCGCCGCAGCGCCGGCGCGTGTACTGGTACTTTCTGCTACACCGTTAGCAGCCATGCGTTCGAAGAATTCTCTTTGCTGTTGTATCAATTGTGAAATTGCGTCGCCTTGTGCGAGCGCGTCTCTTTCCACTAACTTTGATGATGTTGTAGGCAAACAAGATTGCCTAAGGGCAAATAGCAGCGCTAGGGCCTTCACGTATTTCCCTTCATAAACCTCATTATCAATTGAAGGGTCGACATACCCTTCCACGTGGTCCAGCATCGCAATATCGTCTCCTAGACGTTCGAACTCGTTCCAAACCTCCTTGAGTCTTACGTTCGAAGAATTCTCTTTGCTGTTGTATCAATTGTGAAATTGCGTCGCCTTGTGCGAGCGCGTCTCTTTCCACTAACTTTGATGATGTTGTAGGCAAACAAGATTGCCTAAGGGCAAATAGCAGCGCTAGGGCCTTCACGTATTTCCCTTCATAAACCTCATTATCAATTGAAGGGTCGACATACCCTTCCACGTGGTCCAGCATCGCAATATCGTCTCCTAGACGTTCGAACTCGTTCCAAACCTCCTTGAGTCTTACGATCATTGCCTCTACGGCCGACGTGTCTATTCCATGTTGAGGCTGCTCAGCGGTCGACAGAGTCCGCGTGAGGCTTGCCTTAAGTCGACTTCGTGATTGCAAAAGCCGTTTAAGTTGATCCATCGTGAACAACTTAACCAAACTGAATACCAATAAATCAAATCAAAATCCCGGCACGAATGACCAGTATTTATGGTCAACACTGATTCAAGCCTTATTGCGTACTGAACTTTATTCATCTCTTACGAACTAATGTGACGTTCATTTCTTACGAACTAGTGATCAGGTTCCGTTCCTGAACAATATCAGAACGGCCGAATTGTAGTATTAGTTACTTTATGTATACCAATGTACTCTTATATTTACGACGTCGCTGCCGACGACACGACGCTAACGAGCATTACGGCAGTAAAAAGAATGAAGTGTCTCGGTTTGACGAGTGCAGAGTACACACCACAGTATCATGTTTGGAGGTATCGAGATGCAGATCATCGTTCCAGCTCAGCGTGTGTCTATCAGCAATCAACTGGAGGGGCTTGAAGAAAGCTATAATAGTCGAATACAAAATCCAAACACCATATGAAGAACTGCTCAAGATTATTTGATATATTATTTGATATCTAACAAATAAATGTTGGAAAACAACGTCAAAAATACATTTTTTTTACACAAATGCTATGAATAGGACTATAAAGGACGTTTTTTGTACATGCCCACACAACCTGATCTAAAGCATACATAAAATTTATTGTAATCTCTTATTTGCCTTGTCCCTAATTCTTTTAACAAGCTTTGCCTTCGATTTATTTTGCACTTAAATATATACCTACGTGCGCGGGACTTGTTACGCCGACGAAAAAGTTAGTTGTTTAGCTATCAATTTGGGCAGTGCTAATTCGGACTCGCTTAGCTATCATTTCGTGCAGTGCCAATTCGGGCTCTCTTTTTTGATTATTTCTTTCGCGGCAAATTCGTGCCGGTGCACAACAAAAACTATTGTTAAACTTAAGACTATTGAATCGCCCTGCGTGGCTCAAATAAATAATTGAAAGAAATATATTGTGATTAATTTCTTTGAGCTACTGGTGCTTTTCAAAGTTAGTGAAAAAGCTCGCTATCGCAACAGACGTCATTAATAAAAAATTGCCAGATAAAATATTTATGACACTAAGTATGTATGATATTTCCACAGTGCCAAAATTAAAACAGGTAGCTCAGCAAGAAAGATTGTATGAGAATAAATATAAAAACAATACAAATCCATTCCAGGAAAAGGGGTGAGGGAAGTTATCAAGAGGATAAGAAGTCTGGTAATTTCAAAAAGAGAAATCACAATAAAAATTATAATAATAGTAATCATTATCAGCAATCTGAGAGTTCACAACGACTCATAACAGAATTTCAACAAAGTCTGAATCAGGGAAGAATGAACAACCCTCTTAATTATCAGCCACGTCAAACTAATAATTCTTCACCCAACCTACTGGTCAAAATGCAACGTGAGATTTCAAGTGGTCATTATAAAATGCACACAGAAAATTTTCATCAACTAGCCTTGGATCAAGAAACCTTACAAAAAACGCTCATATCAAAATAATATGTTAATATGTTAATATTTATCATAGACACAGGTTCATCAATAAATTTAACAAGCAACATTTTTTTTTTTATTTTCGCATACAACTAAAACCCTTAAAAATACAGATTATCAATGGAACGATTAAACTAGATCGATCGGTATCTTTCGGACCAAGTAAACTTTGTCCAAAACATCAAAGATTTTACACACACAAATTTTCCAAGCAGTATATGCTTATGGAAAGGGAATATTTGAATATAAATTATAAAAATAAAATCGTGACACTGAGCGGATTGTACTTTCCTATGAAATATGATTCCGACGAAGAAGTAGAACTAGAGGTGGATTTTTCAAAACTACTTATAACAGAAGATGAAGCTTCCAATTTTGCCAAAACCAGCGATTCGAGTGAGACTAATAAGTTCAGATTGGAACACCTTAATGATGAGGAAAAGTTGAGATTATAAAAGTACAGTAATAATTTATTGTAGAGGCGGGTGGGAAGCTCCGCCGAAAAGAATTTTCCTTTTCAATAGGACAGTATATGTACCAAATCTGGTTATCCGCGCTCTATTAGTTTTTAAGATGTTTACGATTATTCATATATTACCTAATGGCTGCCCTGGGGGATGGGGGGTCGGAATAACATAAAAATATAAACTTGCCCCTTCCCATGTCCTATAGATTCTTCACACAAAATTGCATAATTCTAGCTTATTTCGGTTCTGAGATCCTTGCGCTCATACTGACGGACATGGTCCAATCGATTCCATTAGTCACCCTGATCATATTGTGGGAAAATTTGGGGAGCCTCTGACGTCTTCTTCAGGGTGCTACATACATGCACAGCTTTCCGGTATACCCTTTCCCTTCGGGTAGAGGGTATAAAAACGTTCTACATGAGTTTCGCGACTTGCAGTATTTCGGAGGAGAAAATTTGACTTTTACAAATGCTGAAAAACATATCAAATGTCCGTATGAGCATATCATAAGGACCCTATAAAAAGCCATACAAATGTCCTCAACATTTTGACGGGAAAGTAAACAAACTAAATAATGAAATGCTAAAACAAGCCACTATACGTGAATCAAAATCCCCTTATTGCTCACCTGTTTGGATCGTACCCAAAAAAAGGGATGCATCAGGTAAACAAAAATTCCGAGTAGTCATTGACAATAGAAATCTCAATGAAATAACCATCGACGACAAATATCCAATTAATCTCTTATAGGACTTAGGACTTCTTTAGTCTATTTAGATTATATCATTATTTCCTCCACTTCATTGAAAGAATGCATACCATCTACTCGAAAAATATTCGGAAGGCTAAAAGGAGCAAATATAAAATTACAACTAGACAAATGTGAATTCATGAAAAATTAAACTAATTCCTCGGACATATTGTCGTTGTCAATGTTTTTAAGCTAAACCCAGAAAAACGTAAAGCCATGAATAAACTTCTCAAACAAAAACAACAAAACAATTTAAGGCATTCCTTGGATTATCTGGATTTTTATACTCTTTTCGCACAAAAAAAAGTATATTCATTTTGCTCTGATGTTTGTAACGCACAGAACCAAACATCGTAGACCCACAAAAGTTACATCTAGAATACTTAGAATCACTAGAGGGGTCGATATAGCCATGTCCGTCTGTCCGTCTGTTTCTATGCGATTTACTCCGTCGTCTTAAAAGCTATTTTGCTGAATCTTGGTACTTAGCCTTTTTTTTACCTAGGTAGTACACTAGTTTGAATCGGACGGATCGGACCACTATATCATATAGCTGTCATACGAACCTAAATCGGTTTAGGCAATAACTCCCACATATATTATCCGATCCTTTTCAAATTTGCCGTGCGTATGTTTCATAAAACGGTAGATAATTGCACCAAATTTCGCCCGGATCGAATCACTATATCTTATAGCTGTCATTCGAACCTAAATCGGTATAGGGAATAACTCCCACATTTATTATCCGATCCTGTTCAAATTTAGCATGCGCATGTTTTTCATAGTATTTAATATATGTACTAAATTTCGTAAGTATCGGAGTACTATATCATATAGCTGCCATACGAACCTAAATCGGTTTAGGGAATAACTCGCACATTTATTGACTGATCTCTTCAAAACTCGGCTAACACGTGTTGAATTTTATTAAAATACGACTACTATATCATATAGCTATCATACAAATCGAAATCGGCCCAATTAACTGACCAACCCCGTTCATGTGATTTACGGCAGAAACAACTGCGAAAAGAGTCTGTAATCTTCGGTACCCCGAAGATAACGTTGGGATTTTTTTTTAATTTATACCTGACTTCGCAGTGACTACGTTCCTGGAAAAAGGAGCAGTAATTGATGTTAAGAATGGAGAATATGTTTCTGCCTTTGAGAGGTTAAATGTACTCTTAACTTCAGGGCGTATACTCATACATTCTGATTTTGGAAATATAATTAAATGAATGTGATTACAATATAAAGTACTTGCCAGGAAAAGAGACTCTTGTGGTGGATGCCTTATCAACAATTAAAATAGAGGAGAACCTTCTTGGCGAGAGGGTTGATGATCAAAGCAGTATTCCAATGACAGAAAGACCCCTTAACTTTTATAACCATTATATAGAGTTCAACAGAGGAGACGCAAGCAACGTCAGGACAGAAAATGAAGAGCTGATTAAAGAGTACGTTACCGCAAAAAAAAATGTTTATTTCCCAGTCGGCGTCCACGCCGAGGGCTTATTTTGAAATTTCAAATCATAATTAAAACTCATAGGAAATTGTTGCGCCAGTATAGAGAAACTTTTGAAGATTTTCAAAAACTAATTCAGAATGTTGAGAATGAGTGTCCAAAACGGACCACAGAGATACCAAATTATCTTTCGAAGTGATGCCAGACGTGTTTAACCCTCGAGATAGATATATTATGGACTTTTATTTTGACAAGAAGAGAGAGAGATTGGCAGTGATTGGTTGGAGACAAAGTGTGCTCTGCTTCGAGTATAAATTAACCGAAGGTGGCTTTTTTGGTGAATGAGAAGAAATATTGCAAGTTTGGGACTGAGCCGCTTTAATTCCAAATTTCAACTAAAACTAAAGTACAAAATTACTTATAAGCAAAGCTAGCCCTGTGCCCTAATAACGCTGACCCAGCGCCTCGTGCACTCCGGTGGATAGGAAGTTGTTTTGCGGAGCATTGTCCGCTACGTGGTCATCGGCTCGGGTTACCGCACTTCTGCGCTTGTTATTATGCAATATTTGCGGAAGGCGCTGACCCTGCGTTGTTATCATGCCAGCTATCCGTGATCAGCTTGGCAAATTGGTGGTTGTTGGGCGGTTGTGTTAACTCCTCCCTCGCTTAAGTGAAGGACGTCCTCGGGCTTCTTGAAACCGTCGATAACGACTTGAAGGTCATGCTAGTGTCGTATTTTCTGGCGGTTCTGGTAAAGCTTGGAAAAGATAAAACAGATGATTAGGAAGGTGATCATGGCCACTCCAGATATTATGGGCTGTTTTACAAGTTCCTCTTCTAGTTTGCCGATGTATCGCATGTTTTCAGTATTCAGTTTCTGCAGGTATGGCAAACTCAGTATTTCTTGGTGGCTCGTTATGTTAAGAAGCGTTGATGCAGCTGGTGCTGGATATTTCTTTACGTAGTTCTTCAGGTTCCGGAATACGGAGTCGTTGACCTTTACCTCTTCGTCAAATGTAATGAGGAATGTTCCCGTTACCAGTTGACCGTTGATCGTAGCTGTTTCGTCATTAATGATAATAACGCCGTCATCGATGACTGTCAATGGCTCTAGGTGGCTGGGGCGTGTGGTACAATGAGCGGTGCCTCCTGAGTGAAGCTGTTCTGCGCATGTTGTGTAAGGCAGTTTTCTACAGAAAGTTGTTGTAAGGGCAGCGTTGCAGTTTCCAATCGGTACTACGTGGTTGTCACAGTCAGCTATGTTGTTGTTCTCGGCAAAATTAAAAAGAGTGCCGTTGTGCTGAACGGGGTGTAAGATGATTTTTCTACAAACTAAGTTAGGCTTAGGATATTTAATAATGAAATGTAAAAAATTATTATTTAATAAAACTCTAATTTGGGCTACTTCTATTAGGTCTGTTACAGTTATATTGGTAGATTGTTCATTGATTATGTTTTGTAAATTATTAGAGTCTAAAATCGAGGGGTTGATTATTCCAATTTTTGTTAGAGTGACTGATAACATTAGGGCCTCGAACTCAGAAATAATTATCCTATTTCTTGAAAGCAAAGTTGCATATAAATGCTCTGTATTCATTTGTATACCCTTTGCAGTTTTAATTAAGGTATTTACAGTGTTTGTAAGTTCATTTATTTGCTTTTGGGTCCTTGTGTTAATAATAATCTGTCTATTTTAGGATTCTATGAGTTCTTTTTGTGTGAACTTAATATTCTGAAAGTCATCGAAATCCGGGGTACCGGCTACGACTTTTAGAGCAGTGCCTAACAAATTAATACTTCTAGCATGTGTAATGGCCAGCTATATGTGCCATTGTAGATCTATTTGCTTGTGGGATTATTCAAACGAATGCAACGGCTTGTTATAGCATTTAGCTTTCGTTCGCACTGAGCATGCGCCCGAGCCACCTGTTCGTTTGTTTCAGCTAGAGTAGACAGTGGGCCAAAGTTGACGAACACTGAAAAGGTACCTGTCATACTAAGCGGAAAAGGGGTTGACATAGAGCTATATCGGAAATAATTCGTCTAGCTAGAGTTCTTTTTCCTCGTGCTGTCGACTAGGACGGTCAAGCATACTTGACCTGCCCAAGAAATTCTATCTGTTCGCTGGAAATTTGTTCGCCAGACAATTTTAATTAAGGAGAAGAATAATTGTATTCTTGTATTCGGATTGAGTGAGTAAAACAGAAAATAAAAGAGTTGGTTTTTGCTTTGTGCCCAATTCAAGCGGTTCTTCTTGGTTTTTTCTCAATTTAGAGCGGCTGCCGCTACTGGCAGCCCCATAATCTAGTTACTGGTCTTGGATTTCTTGGTGGTCTTTATAAATCGCTCCACATTCTCCTCTCCATTCTGCCCGTCATCAATCTTTAGGAGTTACGTGTCGACATAGACAACAACCAGAAAAAAAGAGAGAAGGAAATAAAATCGCACCCACATTCAGACCCTCGATAATCCACGAAAAAAAAAATAATAAAAATAATTTAAAATCAAAATTAAAAATTAAACAGAATATAAACGATTCAATTTAAACAAAGTGAACTATATGATTACCTAAATTTAACTAAATCAAAAAAAAAAAAAAAAATCAAAAACAGAATCAGAATCAGAAGCCCAATTTAAATAAAAAAAAAAATAAATAAATAAAAAAAAAAGATAAATAAAAAATAAAAAAAATTACTAAGTTGGATAGATAGAAATAAGGTGTTGCACAAACATTGCGCACGTGAACATACAAATTACATACATAGGACTACACCCGAAAGATCTTTCGTCGTGGGAGTACCCAAGTGAGTAAAAAAAAAAAAAAAAAAAAAACAACTAATATATCTATACCTAATTAATTGAATTAAGTTATGATTAAAACCAACCAATCGATCTAAAGAAGAGCCAGGTTATTTTATTATTTTTACATTTGTGTCTTGCTTAAGTTTCAGCTGATATATCTTATCTTTTGGTCACATACGTTCGAAAAAAAAAAAAAAAACTTTATTCACAAAGATAAGAAAAACAGTACGATCATAGGTTTAGCGTATAGTTCATGCATTATTATATATTTTATTTGTTCTCTCTTTTATTCTTTATGTGAAGTAATTGATGATGAAATTGTATAAATTGTTGTAAAAATTATAGACTAAAGATGAATAACTAAGAATTTTTGTTGTTGACATAAGGGTGCTGCTATAATATGGGTTAATTTTTTTTATTGGGTATCTGTATAAAATATCTTTTACAGATCATGGTCGGGTGGGTACAGATTTGGTACTGGCGACTTCCACCTTCCGCCAGACCAACTGGGATGTCGAGGAATCTCCCCTTAAATTTTTCCGCGTAGAGAAGCAGTCTTGATATCACATAATTTGTATCTAGTTAGTAGTTTTTTTTTCGAATTGTTGTAAATTTTTTCCGACTTAGGGACTCTGAAATTATTTTTGTGTAGAGTTGCCATCAAATCTAGCCCCTTACCCCCCCACAGACCGAACTGAGCACGGCCATCAAAGGGTCCCTAATGCTAGAGATTTGATCGGTATGAAATAATGCGCGGCCCTGACCATCGCCGCATTTAAAAAAAAAAAAAAAAAAAAAAATATCACCTTCGGGAATCATTTTGTGATAACCTGCTCCCCCCATGTCTACACAATTATACATGCCTATGGTGAATATTAACTGTTTCCATGAGAGAGTTTATGTGTCGTCAATCTGAATCTAATAACTGTCTCATGTGTGATTGGGGGAAATGGTTTCTCAATTCTTCGTTTTCCTTTGCTATTGCTGAGTACATAGTTAGGTTAGTTGAGTGTTTTAGGTATTGATAGTCTTTCCAAATAGTCACGTCTCCATCCATGATTGGTATGTAGTTCGAGCTAGTGTAGTCCGTTATTTTAGCTGTTATTGGTATGGCGAGGAGTAGTATTGCCCACATCCTAATGTATTAAACAGAAGGAGAAAAGTATATTTTAATTATCTTATGTTATCTTTATGGACCACCCTCCCTTTTATTAAGGCTGTGGTCCCCAAGTCTGCCTGTACTCTTTCTTCGGTGTACAAGGTTGATAGTTTATTTCCTAATCTCTTATTTGATTTTAGAAGAACCCTATCTCCGACTTGAAAACTTCTGTCCTCTCTTGTCTTGTTTAGCCTTTCTAACTGGATATTTTGTGCATTGAGGACTTTATTTCTTATTTCCGAATTGAGCTCTGAGGTCGATGAATGAATTATGTCAATAGGTCGTTTATTTGTGACTGAGTGAATGGTTCTGTTGTATTCTATGTTTGCCTGGAGTATAATTTCGACTGTGTCTGCGATGTTTCTTTCCATCTTCAGACATCGAGCAATTTCTACCAGGGTACTGTGGAATCTCTCCAAACATAATGACCGTTCTAGCTGAGGCAGTTCCGCTTTCTTCAATTATAATTTGATTCCGAAAGCAGTTGACCGGTTTGTCTGTCTTTTCGACCGTGTAGGTCAGTAATAACTCGCTGTGTATTGTGGCAATATCGGTTTGCATATCTTCTTCTATTGTATGGATGTGCTGTCGGGACAGCGCATCCGCAACATAGTTTTCTTTCCCTGGCTTGTAAAAAATTTTGGCATTGTACTCGTCAATGAAGGCTTTCCATCGTTTAATTTTTGCGTTTGGATTGCGATCTGAGACGGCAAAAGTTAAAGGTTGGTGGTCTGTGAAAATATTTAAATTTTTCACGCCGTACAGGTAGTTCCTAAGATTCTTTAAGGCCCATACTATGGCAAGAAGTTCCCTTTCATTTGTAGCAAAATTTAATTCCCTATCCTTCAGAGTTCTGGATATCATGGGTATCGGTTTTCCGTCCTGTGACAAGACTGCTCCCAACCCCAAGGATGAAGCATCTGTTGTCAAGTCGAATGCATTCTTGTAGTCCGGATATAGTACCATAACATTTTCTGACGCAAGAACTTTCTTAAGCTTCTCAAATGCTTGACTTTGGTTTTCATCAAAGTTGACTGGTATTTTCTTTGATTGCCCAGCGCTTATCTTCCCATTTTCACCCTTTAGGATATCAGTTTTGGGTCTTGCTATCGATGCAAAGTCTTTAATAAAGCACCTTTAATAGCTTGCCAATCCAAGAAATGACCTGACATTAAAAAGTGTAGTTTGGTGTTCGTAATTGCGAATTGCATCTATTTTTTTCGGGCATGTTCCTATGCCTTCACGTGAAACTACAAAACCCAAATATTCGACGCTTTCTTTGAAAAAATTTGATTTTTCGCGGGAAACTCTCATATTGGCTTCGTACAATCTATCCAAGACCAAAGCTATGTGTTTAATATGATCATTCATGTTTTCTGAAAATATGATTACGTCATCGACGTAGACATAGCATGATTTTCCTATTTGTTCTTTGAGCACATCGTCAATAGCTCTTTGAAAAATACTGGGTGCATTTTTCAATCCGAAGGGAAGTCTGCAAAATTCGTATTTACCATTTCCCACCTAGAAAGCCGTTTTTTTCCTATCTTTCTCAGCGAGTAATATCTGATGAAAGCCAGATTTTAAATCCAAAGTAGTAAAGTATTTTGCCTTGCCCAAATTTGCCAGAATAAAAACAGCGTTAGGGTAGTAGTATTTATCGTCTATTGTCTTTAAGTTGAGCTTTCTGAAGTCTATTACTAAACGTTTCTTTTTATTCCCATGTTCGTCAGTTCCTTTTTTGTCTACAACCCAGACGGGGTTGTTATAGGGTGACCGAGATGGTCGGATTATACTGTCTCTTAACATGTCTCGTATTTCTGCATTTACAAAATCTGAGACACCCATCGGGTATGGGTACATTTTTGAATATATGGGATCTTTGTTTTCTGTTCGAATAGTACCTATGATATTGGTGTTGTATGGGAGGCCCTCATTTGGTTCTCCGAACACACCCATTCGGTTTCCTAACATTACTTGGAATCTTTCTTTTATTTCATGGGGTACTTCTACATCTTCGACCTTTGTGAAGTTCACGTCCGAACACTTCAAAAATCGGACTATCTCGGAGCAGCCGTTAGTTATTAGAGGTTTGTCTTTCAGGTTAAGTACAGCGTCGGCTTGTTTAAGTAGGTCGAGTCCAATTATTCCGTCAAATGTTGTGAGATTTGGCAATAAGTAGAATGTCGCATTTGTATTAAAGAGGTGCAACACGCATGTTTTGTTTATTGTATTATAACCGTGGATTGATTTTACTTGGAAAGGTTTATTTACGGGAATAACACTTTTAGTTCTTTTAAAGGTTTAATATAATTTTTGGAAGCCCCCGTGTCTATTAAAAGTTTAATTTTTCTCCCTGCGATATCCCTTTCTATGAACGGAAGCAGGAATTATGCCTAAAAAATTGATTTGGTCATATTCTGTAAGGTCCTCATTTTTGTCTTCTACTTCTTCCTCAGCTACCGTTGGCTATTCGTAATCATCTTTGTCAGTTTGGGTATCCTCTGAGGCTATGTGATTAATTCTCTGATGCTTCGGTCCAGTATACCTTGCACTGCTATTGTTGGGTCTTTTATTTGCCTTTTCTTGCCTATTATAGGTATCGGGTTGAACATTTTGTTGTTGTGCCTGCCACTGATTATTTTGTCTGTAAGGTGGACCGCCTTGTTGGTATTGTGTAGCTTGTCTAAAGTGTGACGAGTTGTCAACGTCCATTGGCTCAACTTTATCTTGTTTGGGCTGTCCTTGTCTTTTATTGTAATGGGGATTCTTGCCTTCATAATCAGATCTAGTATCTGGTGTTAAGTTTCTTTGCCTGCCCTGCTGTCTTTGGTTGGATTTTTGAATTTTTTCCCCAGTGCTTCGAGTAAAATTACTTGCGAAAATATATAGTTCGTGGTTTGATTCTACTTCTTGTGCCAATGCTAGAGCAGAAGGAATATCGGAAGGTCTTGCGGAGAAGAGAACATCGCTTAGCGATTTTCTGGTTCCCGAAATAAATACACGTAGCGCGTCTGCTCTGTATTTTTCGTTCAGTGGAACAGCCACGGTGCTGTAGTAGGTCATGATTGTCTTGTTTATTAGCAAAGACAGCTTTTTTTCTACCTCGCCATAATATTGTAAAAGAGTAACATTTCCCTGGCGGAGCGTTGACATTTCTTGCTCTATAAAATACACAGGGCGTTTGTCCGCGTATGTAAAATCTAGCCGGTTTATTATGGCCTTAAAATTGAGAGGGGTGTCGAAAGACGAAAGAACCATATCAGCTGAACCTTTTATTTTATTCCTCATTATGCCTAAAGCTTGATAATGTTTTGAACTACCCTCGTATGTTTCATACACTTTGTATGCGGTATGTGCCGCTTTTCTCCATGAGACGTATGTCTCATTTTTTCCTTCGAAGTCCGGTAGAGACTTCATAATATCTAATGTCTCGGTGCACATCATGCCCGGTCTAATTTCTGCATCTTTATAAGTGTCTACCTCAGGTGTGGTGATATTCACATTGCCTAAGCTTTTTTTAATATTTTGTAGTTTTTGATTAAAACTTTGTTCTTGTGCAGCGAGTGCGCTTGACACTGCACCTTCTACAATAGCTTTTAGCTGTTCAGTAGTCAATGCCATTTTGTGATAACTTTCGGAGTTTTCTGATTTTCCTGAGATTCTATGCTTTCTAAAACTGTCTAGTATTTCTTCTAACTCACTATCAACATCACTCATTTGTCTTATTAACACAGAGAAACAAAAAGTTCTGTTCTTTTTCTTTTATTAAATATTTTTTTAATAATTATTTCTGAATCCGGCCTGATATATGATCTCGGTCAACACATACAAACAGAATTGCAATAAAAAAAAATTTTTAATGGGTACTTTTTTAAACGTATGTTTGTAACTTTTTTTTTTTTTTTTATTATTTAGAGATCAATCTGACTTCATTTTGGTCAATAGTATTTCTTTTGTCTTAAAGATAGTCGCCTAGCTACAGATATTTATAGGTTTATAGAAAATTTACAGCTATTTACAGATTGTTTTGGTTAATTACTATTGTTATCACTAATTCTTGTTACATAAGTACATATATTTTTTGTATCTTTTGTTTGTGCGTAACTAACTAAATTAAATCTGCGAAGTGCCGCCTCTTTAGACGTCTAGTCAACCTCGCGGTAGCTAAAGGGCGTGCCAGACGATTCCTATGGGCAAGCAGTCGTTCACTGTAGCGACTTGTATGCCTATTTATTTGCTCCTCAATGGTATCCACCTTGAGGTCATGATGAAGCGTGGTGTTGCGAACATACCAGTCGCAGCCAGTGATAAGCCTAAGAGTTTTGTTCTGGTGCGTCTGGATACGATTCCGGTTGGTTGCTGCGGCCATCCCCCAGATCTGGATGCCGTATCGCCAAGTAGGTGCGATGAGCTATGAGTATCCTTTCCGAGCTAATGACCGCCCAGCCTGCTTAGACTTTGCCATCTACCAAGGCATCCAGGACAACCAACTGGCAATCGGAGACAACTGGGACCTAGAATCGGACCATCTTGCCTTAATCATCACGCTGAACACAGCCGCGATGCAGGAACCCCAGATCCCTCGTCTTATCACCAGGAATACCAATATACCCCTATTCCAACAGAGAATTGCCAGTAGGATCGACCTCAGAATGCCACTACAATCCTGCCAAGAAATCGACCAAGCCATAGACTTTCTCACCGACATAGTGCACGCTGCAGCAGCAGACGCAACACCACCACCAGCACCTACCCCAGCTAACCCCTCTGGCCTCCCCTTAAGTCGCGAAGCTCAGTGTCTACTCAATTTAAAAAGACGACTCAGACGCCGATTTAACACCACACAGCACCCTTGGGATAAGACAGCCTGGCAAAGAGCAGCTAAGCAACTAAAAGAAGTCCTGAAAAGGGAAAAAACTGACTTCTTCGAGCAAAAGCTTAGCAACATGGACTACACAAAGGACAGCAACTACTCCCTATAGAGAGCTACTAAATCAGTAAAAAGGCAGCCATTTCGCCAGACCCCCTTAAGAGGAGCAGGCGGGCAATGGTGTAAATCTGACACGGAGCAGGCGAACACATTTGCGACGCACTTGGAAGCAAGGTTTAAGCCTTTTGAGCTGTGCCATGAAGTAGAAGCTGAGTCGACGGCTAGATCCCTAGAGACCCCACTGCAACTTGATCTGCCAATCACGCCGATCAGAATAGAAGAGGTCAGTAGACTTATCAGCACGCTACCCAAATACAAGGCTCCAGGACATGACGGAATTTGTCACACTACCCTGAAGGCTCTGCCAATGAGAGCGGTTCTTTTTATTGTATTGATATTCAATGCAATAATAAGGACCCAGTACTTCCCGACCCAGTGGAAGTTGGCTAGAATATCCATGATCCATAAGCCAGGTAAGCCGGAGGACGACCCTGAGTCGTACCGGCCGATCAGTCTACTGCCTTCCTCATCGAAGGTCTGGGAGAGACTGATCGTAGACCGGCTCACACGGCTCATGGATCGGAGTGGTACCATACCCGACCACCAATTTGGATTTCGGGGGGTCACGGCACAATTGAGCAGGTCCACAGGGTAGTAAATCACATTCTGGAGGCTTTCGAAAAGAAAGAATACTGCAACGCTGTATTTGTCGACGTGAAGCAGGCCTTCGACAGAGTTTGGCATGTCGGACTATTATCCAAGATAAAGGCCACCTTTCCAGCCCCCTATTTCCTGATGATGCGCTCCTATATAGAGAACCGAAAATTCCGGGTCAAAACAAAAACGGCCTTATCCTCCACCCGGAGTATTAGCGCAGGTGTTCCACAGGGAAGCGTTCTGGGCCCATTGCTGTACTCTGTCTTCACCTATGATATCCCGACAGGAGATGCAGGAAACTTCGAGCACCCCTCGAAAGCCCTGATCGCCACATACGCAGATGACTTGTGCGTGCTATACTCATCGAGATGCAGAGCCGAAGCTGCCGAGGGGATGCAGAGTTACATCTCCCTCCTCGAAGACTGGGCAAAAAGATGGAATATTTGCCTGAACCCTTCCAAGTGTGTCAACGTCTGCTACACCCTGAAGCTTTCGACACCTCCCGCAATCACACTGAACGGAGAAGAGTTACCTATGCAGAATAAAGCTAAGTATCTAGGCATCCTACTAGATAGCAAGTTAACCTTCTCCAATCACATAAGGGACGCAATACTCCGCTGCCGCCTAAAGGCAAGATCACTGCTCTGGATGCTAAATAAAAAAAGCAAATTAGCCCTTAGATGCAAAAGGGCAATATACACCAGCATCATGTTTGTAACTTTAAAAATTTTTTTCGTATGCTTGTAACTTTTAATTTATTTTGAAAAATATCAATGAACAATCTACTTACATGTTTTTTTCTTTTTGACAAAAGAGATTAATTTAATTTTTTATTTTGTTATGGATTTTTAAGATGCATGAATTTCGTTTATTATTAATTTATTTATTATTTTTTGCCGCTACTGCTGCTGCTGTTCTTGGTCATCGGGTTCACGACCCGAATTAAGTTGATGACTATTATTAAAATTACACATCAAATGACAAATAATGGTGTAACCCAAGAACTGGAACTAAATCCAATTTAATTCAATGGTTATCTTATATTTAAAACAAGGAACAGGGAAAAGAGTTTGAGTCAGTAGCCCAGATGGAATGTTTGATGGAAAAATTAAAAAAAAAATAATCCGAACTTTAAACTCGGGCGCGGCTGAGTTTGGGATACCCTGTACATAATAGACGAAATTGAAAAAGAAAGGTGGTAACCCTAGTGGGGTGGTAACCCTGGTCGTCTACATTCACATAAAACCTGTGGTCTTAATATTCCTTTAAATCGAACAACACATTGTTCACAATAAGGCATGTACGCCATTGAGCCCTATTTAATATTGCTGTTTAATTTAATGAAAACTTTACACAACTGCTTGGTACTTTTAAGGTCAACTGGTTGCTTAATTTGAATAAAATATCTTGAAAAACAGGGAAATTACAATGCTTAGACTATTTTTTCACTTTTTATCGGCCCTGTTAAAGAAGGAAGCGTTTTTCCTTCCGCATGAAAATCGGAAGGGGCAGGGGATGAATGTTCTTAAGCAACTAACTTTTTATTCAGTATACATATATGCCAGAACCAGCTGGCGAAAGGGTATGCAAAAAGTAACAAGCAAAAATTGCCAGACGCCGCCAACGAACAGGGCGCGCAACAATGCAAGAATTTGAGTGAGACTGTTACAAATAACTCACTCAAATTCAAAACCAAAATAAAAGGCTCAAATGTGCTCAAACATACCGGCTCCGTTAAAAGGACCCGGTTCTTTTAAGAAACTGGAAGTAGTGCTAATTTATGAATAGGTCGCCTGATGATTCCTCTAGCAGTTCGCACTTCTGCTACTCGCACTCGCTGATCCCTGCCAGGGATAGTTGCCGTGACACGGCCCATAATCCATTTGAGGGGAGGCAAATTATCTTCATGAACGAGAACCAAATCTCCAACAGATAAATCGGCACAAGTCTTTGTCCATTTCGAATGAACTTGCAATTCGCCAATGTATTCATGAAGCCAGCGCCGCCAAATATGTTGTCGTATGCCAGACACACGTTTCCAGCGCTCCAAGTGGTTCATTTCTCGGTAACCGGGTAGTCTGGCAAGGCTCTCAGTGGCTCGCAAGTTAGAAAATGTCCAGGAGTGAGTGCATTTAAATCATTTGGATCAGTTGACAAAGGAGACAGTGGCCGGGAATTTAGAATAGCCTCCACATCAGTCATCACTGTAGTAAGCTCCTCGAAGGTGAGTCGAGCGTTCATTAAACTAGGTACCAACAGTCTCTTGGCACTCTTAACCGCTGCCTCCCAAAGGCCTCCAAAATGTGGTGCTCTGGGGGGAATAAATCGAAAATTTATAAACTCATCAGAGCAAAATCGAACAATTGATTGTTGTTTCTTTTTTGAAAAGAAATTCCTTAAGTTCCATTAATTGATTACTGGCTCCAGTAAAATTCGTTGCGTTGTCGCAAAATATACTTGATGGCAATCCTCTTCGGGCGATCATACGCCTTAAAGCGGCAATAAATGCATCAGTTGAAAGATCCGAAACCACTTCGATGTGTACTGATACAGACGAATATCGCAATATAAGCCTTGATTGGACCCTTGCCTCGAATTCGCAAATATACGTTGACAGGTCCACAAAAGTCAACTCCACATGTGGCAAATGGTCTTGATGGTGACAGTCTTTCCATTGGTAGGTTTCCCATAATTTGTTGCTGTAGTTTGGGTTTGTAGCGCACGCAGTGGACACATTCCCTGACTATACTGCGTGCCAAGTTCCGAGCGTTTACAATCCAGAATTGTAGTCGTATCAGTCCAACCAATGCCTTTGGACCTGCGTGGTAATTATGTTGATGTAAATATCGAACATATTTACGAACGAAGTCATCTTGGCTCGGTAACAGAATTGGGTGTTTGATCCCTTCAGGGACATTAGACAGTTCGGGACGTCCACCAACTTTTATGAGTAAAAAACCATCTGTGGAATGTAAGAACGGGTTAAGAAACTTTATATGACTTCTTACATGCTCCTCCTTTTTGAGAGAGGCGATTTCTTCAGGAAAATTTTGTGCTTGTATGTTCCATACGATGCAATGGAACGCATGTTGTAGCTCTTCTGGTGCCAGTGTAGGCACGTCAAATTCAGTGGCCTTCCTTCGAGAATGCTCAATGTATCGTAACATCCAAGCAACAATGCGCAGGCATTTACGATGTGAACTGATACTTTGAAGATATTCCAGAAGGTGATTGTGATCAACTGAAATTTTAAACGCCGATAAGCGTTTTTCCAAGTTCACTGCCTCAAGGTTTACGTCTTATCTTTTATCCGCCGGCCATTTGGCGGAGTATTGGTAAAGGAACGCCGGCCCAGTAAATCAAATAGAGTTCCGTAGTTCCAAGGGTGTCCACCCTCGCGAAAGTAAGTCAGCTGGATTGAACTGCGTAGGTACGAATCTCCAAGTGCAATTGGAGGTGTTCTCTTGTATGGCCGAAACTCGATTACCAACAAATGTAGATAGGGTAGCTGAATGCTGACGAATCCAATGCAGGACGGTTTGCGAATCGCTCCATAAAAATGTGGTATACTCCTGCATAATGCATTTGCTTATTTTTGTGAACAATAGTGCCAATAAGTGTGCTGCACTCAATTCTTGATTTCGATGTGATTAGTTGTACCAAAACTCTACCATTGCCATCTATTGTACGCGCGTAGATACAACATCCGTAAGCTCGTATTGAGGCATCACAAAATCCATGTATCTGAAGTTCCTTAGCATCTGACTGCAGGCAATAGCGAGGTATTGCGAGAGACTCCAGTGATGACAACGAATCGACAAAACTTAACCAGGCTTGATGTAGCTGTTGTGAATCGGCTTCGTCCCATTGTAGTTTTGATAGCCATAACTCTTGCAAGATTATTTTTGACGTGATGATGATCGGTGTGACCAAGCCTAGTAGGTCAAATAACGATGATGAAAGTGATAATATTTTGCGCTTTGTGACAGGATCCGATGATTCTTTCGGCCGAAATGCGAATAAGAAGACATCCCGTGCTTGGTCCCATGATAAGCCAAGTGTACTTGTTACACCTGCGTTTTCCAAATTCAAGTCTTTTATGGTCGAATCATCCACAAAGTCTGGGTGGTTTGAATGCCATTTTGCCAATTCAAACTTTCCTTTTTCCAGTATGTTGACTTCTTCTGCCTTCAATTGTCGTAGTCCTTCCACAGTATCATGTCCACAAAGAAAGTCGTCTACATAAAATGATGACTTTATTGCTTGAGCTCCAAGCTTATATTCCTCAGAATAACGGTCAGCCAAATGTGCCATAGCTCTTATAGCAAGGTATGGAGCGGATGCCATACCGTAAGTCACAGTATTCAACTCGTAGGTGTTTAGCTTCTCATCTGGGGAGCTTCTCCAAAGGATATACTGAAATTTACGATCAATTGGATTAATAAGAAATTGTCTAAACATTTTAATGACATCGGCAGTTATGGCAAATCGATACATTCGGAAGCGCAAAAGCAATACATATAAATCGGGTTCAATGGTAGGCCCTACCATTAATATATCATTAAGTGATCTTTGGGAAGATGTTTGACTGGATGCGTCAAATACGACTCTCAATTTTGTTGATGTGCTGTTTAATTTAAAAACACAATGGTGTGGAATGTAATAATGAGGTTCCTTTAATTTGGGGGCGACCTTCAACGTCATGTGCTGCAATTGTTCATATTCCTTCATGAACTCGACATAATCATTTTTTATATCTGGTGTGCGAGATATTCATCTTTCAAGAGCTTCAAATCGTCTCTTAGCTTGTTCGAATGATTGACCTAGGTAACTCGGATCATCCTTGAATGGTAGTTGCACCATAATTCTGCCATCCGGTTGACGCTTAACGGTCCGACTAAATTCTTTTTCACAATAATTCTGTTCTGGAGTAAACTTCTTTAATGGCAAGTTGACGTCTTCCAAACACCATAGTTGTTCTATGTTTTTGTTTATCTCTTCTTCTAATGTTAGTTTATAACCAAAAGATGTGGATTGATTGGAGTTATCATAACGGCCGGAAACAATCCATCCCAATAAAGTGTTTTGTAAGGTGGGCAGACCCGGGCCCAACTTAACTTGACCAACTGTCAAAATTTCAAAAAAGGTTTCAGTTCCAATTAGTAAATCAATTTTACGGGGTTTATTGAAGTTAGCATCTGCCAACGATAAATTTTTAGGCACATTCCAAGAAGAAATGTTTATGTCAGTGTCAGGCTGATAAGCGATATGTGATACAACACAAAAATCAAGTGAGAAATTGCATTTCTCCAAACGAGACTTCACTGTAGTGGACGTTTTGTGTTTAACATGTGTACGCGAATCACCAGCGCTGAATATTGTCATGTTGTGTTTATGCTTTGTTAAACGCAAGGCCTGTGCGAAGTCTTCCGAAATCAGATTCACCTGTGAGCATGAATCCAGCAAGGCTCGACCATATGTGTAGCCTCCAGATGAGCCTTGTACCAATACAATGGCGGTAGCCAAGATAACTTGCTTCGATGGCTTGTTGATGTGTGTATGTGAAACAGCGGTTTCAGGCTGTGCCATCAATGGTGATGTCCCTGGAACTGTCGATTTGGTTCTGTGCAACAAAGTGTGGTGTAAGCCATTACAGGTACGGCACTTATGCGTAGATGGGCACTTTCGAGCTTGGTGACCCTTTCCAAAACAATTAAGGCATAGATTATGGTACTTTGCAAGATCATAACGCTGCTCCACTGTCATTTCTTTAAGCTGAGGACAACGAAAGGATCGATGATCTTGGCCGGAACAAATTACACATACCTGACTTGTGCAGTTAAATGATAAACCATGATGTGGTGTTGATTGGATACGTGGCATGCGTAGTCCCTGATTGCGGCTGGTTTGGACTTCCATTTTTCCCATCGATTCCAAGTATTGACAATGTCGCTCAATTACCTGAACACACAGATCCCATGAAGGCAATCCTGAGAAATCCAAAGACTTGTTCCACTTGCACCTAGTGCCAGCATCTACCTTTTCCATGATAACAGAGATTAGCATGGCTTGTGTGATTTGAGATTCATTTCCAATTGACTTGAGAGAGTTATACAGAGCTGTAGCATTATCAATCAGACTTCTTAATTGTTGACTATTTGAGTTGGTGACACTGGGCAATTGGAAGAGTGAATTTATATTGTCCACAAAAACTAGTGTTGGATTATCATAGCGTTCCTTTAGGCGCTGCAGTGCCTTTTCGTAGTTTTCCGGGGTGACTTGGAAAGCTCTCACTGTCCCCAAGGCTGCTCCCTTTAGACAACTAATCAACTGATTCAACTTTTCTATAGCTGACAAACATGATTGCTGGTCGACGACCTGTCCAAATAAGGAAATAAAATTTTTATATTCAGCATATTTACCATCAAATATAGGTAGAACGATTCTAGGCAACTTCATATTAGTCGAACTCATGGGAGACGGAAGAGTGTCCACAAATGTTGAATTTGCGTATCGAGATTCATCACCAAGTTGTCTCTTGATGGCCAATTTCACACCAATGTATGAATCTTCAAGCTCTCCACGAGTTGTATCATTTGGGTCCAAGTCCTCAATGTTAGACTGGACCGTCATTGCTTGTTTAAAATAAGCCTCCAAAATTCCAAGGCGACATTGTAGTTCATCAGCAGGAAGTGGGTTTGCATTCCATGAATCCACAATGTTGCGAATGCGTGTGATATTGCGACGAATATTTGAGCGTTGTTGTTTGTAATTTTCCAAATTCATTTTGACGAATAAATTTTGAACCAATGCGACGAGAGTAGAGGTGGTACAAAAAGAAGTGAACTTCGAGAACAAGTTTAACTCAAACGATCACGCGTGCTAGAGATGGGCGATGGCAGAGTTGGTACAAGCAAGTGAGTTTGCGATCATGCGATATGTGACGAATGTGAGAAGTGCAACGCGCTGGGTTGGCACCGGCAATACAATCGACGACGATGGGTCGAAAGCCTATGAGTATTTATGCGAAATACTAGCAGCGACAACGGTGGGTCACAACTAGTGTCCAAGTGTCCACGATTCGACAGCGATGGGTCGAATGTGAGGTTAGGCGGATTAGCTATATAACAACGCTGGGTTACAAACCAATAGATGACCAGAGTCTTTTTAATTTCACGAATTTACTTTATCAGTGCCCCACGTTGGGCGCCAGAAATATTATAGAAGGAAGCGTTTTTCCTTCCGCATGAAAATCGGAAGGGGCAGGGGATGATAAACACGCGCAAATTAAAACCACCGCCAATGAATGTTCTTAGGCAACTAACTTTTTATTCAGTATACATATATGCCATAAGCAGCTGACGAAAGGGTATTTAAAAAGTAACAAGCAAAAATTGCCAGACGCCGCCAACGAACAGGGCGCGCAACAATGCAAGAATTTGAGTGAGACTGTTACAAATAACTCACTCAAATTCAAAACCAAAATAAAAGGCTCAAATGTGCTCAAACAGGCCCTATGGGAGCTATATAATACATACATTGAAATTATATTGAAACCTCACATCCTTATTAAGAACATATAGGAACGTATAACTGTAAATTTTCATAGCAATATAGTAGTAAACAAAAACAGTTTCACCTATACATTTTTTACTTTTTTTGAGGTACTTGTGGTTTTATGCTTCTTATTCCGAACCAAAATCGGATATAAAAAAATGTAATATACTTGATCTAATTTGCAGAACAAATGATTATTAGCCGGAACAAGCCGGAACTTTCAAGGCCTTACAATTTCTAAGAATTCGGCGCTCATACAAACGGACAGACAAACAAACGGACATAGATAGATCGATGCCAACATCTCCTTCTCTATGTTACATGCATTTCACAAACTTAATATACCCTTGTACCTTGTAAGGTACAGGTATCTTGTAAGATACTGGGTATAATAAACATTGATTATGAAAACAACACGTTAATGTTGCAGGATAAGGTGTTCCCTTTTGTTTATGACGATCAAGTCGAAAATTTGGATAAGATCGAAAATATATGTTGTAATGGTATGTTTGCCTGATGTTTCCTGCAACTATACTTTTCCATAGAGGTAACAGTTAATTCAGCACAGTTAATTTCGGACTAGCAGTTGTCGGACGAGAGGGGTCTTTACTGCACTCTATGGTCTACCAGACAACAAGATTGTGCTGATCTAGCCTATGATGGTATTTTCTTAACCGAATCGAATTGGGATCGTCAAGGATGTCGTCTCCTTGTGCGCACCCTTCTATGTTACTACTTTACTCCGCTACTAGTGATAACCCCCTTACTTTCACTGCACTTCACCTGATACCCCCCATTTACAAACTAATACATGATTTTCTTGATTTTAACAAACTTCATTTAATAAACTGGCTTCAACCGACAAAGTTTCATAAGGTTTTCAAATAATAAATTGATTGTGCAGACTAAACAGTAGTATTCATTTCTGCTTGCCATAGACTTAAAATTATTTTGGTTTATATCTTCAATTATTTCTTTTGAGGCTACTTAAATTTTCTAACATAAGTGAGTTTTCAACTTAATTCTAATTTAATTAATACTTTAAACTTCTAGATATATGTACATTTATTTAATTTTCTGATTTATTTCAATTTTTCTTTTCCTTTTAATTCATTTCAACTCACCAGTTTCCAGTGCATGCAGTGGAGCTGTGTACCTTATTCTTCCTTTGTTGTTTTGTTCAAAACGGTATATTATAATTTTAAATGACCTTTAAATTGAATACTGTCAGAAAATTAAGCCTCTGTAATTTAACAATATATATTAGAATAATAGAATTAAAATACGTACGTGAAATTTCAAGTAAATCGGACCACGCCCACCCATACCGCCCATATTAGGATATAAAGTTATGGAGTAGATTTGGCATGATTATTTCTTTTTATTAATTAATATAATAAATTTAAGCTGAATTTTTCTTATGTATCTATTTAATATACATATAATTATACTATTATATTAATCAAAATTTTCTACGTCCAAATGCATAGAAACTGGATCATCGTGATCCGAAACCGAGTCACTATCATCGCTTCCCAAAAAATGTTCATTATTAATATGTTCTACATTTGGTGCATCTAAAAGATTGATGACTTCTTTCGGCAAAACGATTTTTTTATTTTCAGACGATCTTTTGTTTATATTTAGGCTTGAAAGTAAAGGATCCGTTAAATCCATGGATCGCTGAAATACGTACTGTTAAGATAACGAGCCTTTTCGCTAACTTTTAAAAGCACTAGTAGCCCAAAGAAATTAGTTACAATATATTTCCTTTCAATTATTTATTTGAGCCACGCAGGGCAATTCAATAGTCTTAAGTTTAACAATAGTTTTTGTTGTACGCCGGCACGAATTTGCCGCGAAAGAAAGAATCGAAAGAGAGAGCCCGAATTGGCACTGCACGAAATGATAGTTAAGCGAGCCCGAATTTAGCACTGTCCAAATTGATAGCTAAACGACAACTAACTTTTGCGTCGGCGTAACAAGTGCCGCGAACATAGTTACATAGTTAGGTGCAAGATAAGTCGAAAGCAAAGCATATTAAAGAATAAGGGACAAGGAGAATTAGAGATTGAAATAAATTTTATGTATGCTTTAGAGCAGCTGCGGCATCAGCTTGTGAGGGCAAGACCAAACATCCTCCCCCCGTTGGAAGACAAGGGCTTGCAACTTCATTCTGACGAGGTACTTCATCATCAGTAGTGGGAAGAACACACAGTCTTCGGACAGCTCTCTTTGTTCTTCCATTAGCCGTCTTTAGTACTGCACGAGATACTCCATCCGCTCCTGATATCAGTTCCACGACTCGAGCCAATGGCCATTTTAAAGGGGGCAGATTTTCATCTTTGACTATGACGATATCGTTAACTCTAACTCCAGGCTGGGGGTTGCGCCACTTGGTGCGCTGCTGCAAAGTAGTAAGCCATTCTTCACGCCATCGAGACCAGAATATTTGTTGGTAATATGATATCTTCTGCCAGCGATCCAAACGATTGATTTTGAGCCCAGTAACATCAGGCTCTGGAAATAAAGACAGAGGAATGGTACCCAAGAAATGTGCGGGTGTTAGGACGTCCAGGTCTTCAATGTTCTCTGAAATAGACATTAATGGACGTGAGTTAATTATTGCGGCGATGTGGCAGACTAATGTGCGCAGATCATCAAACAGCAAAAAAGAGGACCCAACAGCACGATAGAAATGGAATTTTGCTGTCTTAACTGCTGCTTCCCAAAGTCCTCCAAAATGAGGTGAGCGGGGGGGTATAAATTTCTATTCTATGTCATCCATTAAGCAGAAATTTTGCACAGCTTGTTGATGCCCAGAACTCCAGAACAACCTTTTCAGGTCTGCCAATTCGTTTTTTGCGCCAACAAAATTAGTGGCATTATCAGACCAAATACGCGTCGGCTTTCCTCGGGTACAAATAAATCTTTTAAGTGCGCTGAGAAATGACGATGTGGTGAGATCTGGAACCAGCTCAAGATGTACTGCCTTTGTGGCAAAACAAATGAAGATGCATATATAGCATTTAGCATGTACCTTGCTTCGAACACCACTCTTATAATAGAACGGCCCACAAAAGTCTAATCCAGTAACATTGAAGGTACTTGAAGCAGTTACTCGATCCTTTGGAAGGTCTGCCATAATATGCTCAGCTAAACGTGGCTTGGCTCTAAAGCAAATTATGCATTTGTTCACAGCATTTGCTATTGTTTTTCGTCCACCAATTGGCCAATATTGCAGGCGAATATGCGCTAGTAAGGCACGGGGTCCGGAGTGAAGATTGCGACGATGAAAATGCATAATAATAGCTCTGGTCACGGGGTGTTGACGCGGTAAAATAATTGGATGCTGTGACTCAAATGCCAAAGCAGAATTTTTCAATCGGCCACCCACACGTATAAGTCCATCTTTGTCAATAAAGAGCGCCAGTGAAGCTATAGAGCTTGATGAGTTCACTGGGTGATTCTTCATCAGCTGTTTGTATTCTTCATTCATATGTACCATCTGAATGGAGCGCAATAACATTTTTGTTCCCTCTTGAATGTGTTCCAAAGACAGTGGAATTTTAGAGAGCCTATGTCGAAATCGGTATATATAGCCGAATACATTTTTTAGTTTCTGCCATGAGTTGGCAAACTTGCATCCACTGGACGCATCCGAACTGTTAAAAAATCCAAGGAAAACCTTCATCCGCAATTCAGGTAATGGTTTTATAGCAAGGCAAGACTCAGGCCAACTATTTCTTCCTGTAGTTAAATACGCTGGGCCACAAATCCACAAATCGGAGTCCAGAAGCTCGCTTGGTAGTGCTCCTCTTGACAGTATATCCGCTGGATTTAGTTTTGTTGGAACGTAGTGCCATTCCATTCCAGAGGCAACACTTTGAATTAACGAGATTCTATTAGCAGTGAAAATTTGAAACTTTGATGGCTCTTCCTTTATCCAGGATAATACTACAGCTGAATCAGACCAGCAATAAAACGGACGCGAAAATAAATCCATAGATTTGACTTCCCGCATCAATTGGGCTAACAATAACGCGCCGCATAATTCCAGCTTGGGTATGGTTAAGGTCTTCAATGGTGCTACGCGCGACTTTGCACAAAGTGAATGAGCCACTCGATTTCCTTTTTCCATAGACACATCATATATGCAGCACCCATATGCATCCATACTGGCATCGCTGAAACCGTGCACTTCTAGTACGCAACCTGGCCGGATAGCTAAGCGAGGAAATTTTAATCCTTCGGTACGGGCTATTTCAGAAGCTAACTTCAACCATAAAGAGTGCAGGGAGGCCGGTAACCTCTCATCCCAATCTAGTTTTTCTCTCCAGAGCATTTGTAGAAAAATTTTGTAATGACTGGGGCAATTAGTCCAAGTGGGTCGTAAAAGTGCGCGATGGCTGATAGGACGGCTCGTTTGCTAGGTTTTGCGGTACTCTGCATAGGACGAAATGAAAATAAGAGACTGTCTGAGCTCGGATCCCAAGCAAGACCCAACGTTTTTGTGATATTGCTTCCATCATCAAATTTTAGAAAGGTATCCTTTTCTGAATCTGCTACTTTATGCAGGACTCCCTCATCATTAGAACACCATTTCCTAATTTTAAAATGACCTCTCTCCAATAGTTTTGTGACTTACTCCAAGATCTCCTCTACTTCATGAGTTGAATTTCCTCCTGTGATTAGGTCATCAACATAAAAATCCCTCAGCACTGTTCTTGATCCAAGGGGAAATGTTTCCTGTTCATCAGTAGCTAACTGGTGCATAGTGCGAATAGATATGAATGCGACAGGCATTCTGTATCGAGCTTGAATATTTGTACGTCTTCATCTGCACTGTTTCGCCATAGGATGCATTGAAAATAACTGTCGGATTCGGCCATTCTAATGCAGCGATACATATTACAGATGTCACCGGTCAGTGCCACTGGAAAAGTTCTAAAACGGAGAATTGTACTGAAGAGCTTTGGCTGTATAGTTGGACCGGCCATGAGCAAGTCATTCAAAGAGAAACCAGATGATGATTTAGCGGATCCATCAAATACAACTCGTAATTTTGTCGATGTGCTTTCATCTTTCAAAACACAATGATGGGGAAGGAAATATTTGCATAGATGACGAGAGCATCTATCTACAACCGACATATGATTCAGTGTCAGGTATTCCTGCATAAAATCTGTTTGAGCTGAGGAGAACGTTGAAGTTTACGCTCTACATTTAAAAATCGACGCATTGCTTGTTGGAAAGATTCTCCAAGCGTATCTGAACATTGCTTAAATGGAAGCCGAACTGAGTATGCTCTAGAAGCTAAGCGGATGCAATTTTCCTTAAAGTGGCTGTCACATTCAATATCTTCTTTGCTGAATTTAGATCCAGTGTCTCCAAAACTTTCAACTTCCCAGAATTGTTGCACCAATTGATCAATTCCAACATCCTCTTCCTTCGTGGAATTTCCAGGTGATATGCCAGCCAGGGCAACTGTTTTGGTTTCGAGTGACCCGCCTCCGGATACTACCCACCCAAGTCGGGTTTTTTGAAGTAGTGGTAGTCCACCAGCCAACTTAATTTGGCCTACACAAAGAAGATCGAAGAAAAGATGCGCCCCAATAAGCAGATCAATTTTTTGAGGAGTGTGAAATTTAGGATCAGCCAATTTAATGTTCGATGGGATTTTCCAATTTGCTGTACTTAGTGCTTGACTGGGCTGTCTTTCTGTAATTGTGGGAGCAATCAACGCCGTAAAACTCGTAGAAAATTCTGAATTAAGTGATTTCATGGTAAGGGACACGGAATAACCTTCAGAAGCAAAATGTACGTCACCCAGACCACATACTGATGAAGTTGCTTTAACTCGTCGTAGCTGCAACTGATGAGCAAGAAAGGAAGTGATGATATGAATTTGAGATCCAGAGTCGAGTATAGCGCGACATGGCACCCATGTGCCATTTCTGCTTTTAATCTTTACAATAGCCGTAGCGAGAAGCACAACATCTGGATTAAGATTCTGATCTATCAGAGAGGTAAAATGGGACGAGTTATTGGACGTTGAAGCAGTCTGACATTTGGATGGCTGTCCCGTTTGAATATTGCGAGACGATGACGAAGACATCTGAGTTGCTGCTGGAGAATTAATCGCATATATGTGTAGCAGGCTATGGTGCTTGGCACCACAAGATCGACAACATCCAGACTCGCAATTTCTCAGTAAATGCCCTTCTTTGAGGCAGTTTAAACATAAGCCTAATCTTTTGGCTTCACGAAGTCGAGTTTGGGGTGATATATTTGCAAATTGTGGACAATTATAAATTAGGTGATTTGAGTTGTTGCAAAATACGCAATAATAAGATGTATCAGTGGCAATGAGAGTATTTTTGTATGGATTAGCTTTACGATTAATGCCCACATGACCGCTAACTGCGTAAGCAGCAGTAGCGTGCTCAACATTTTCCAGTTTGAGACATCGTCTTTCAAGAAACTCCATAAATTGCGCGGTCGTCGGAATTTCATCCGCAGATCTTGTTTCTTCCCATTGTGATTGTGTCGTTGGATCCACCTTTTGCAATAGTAAATAAATCAGCATCAATTCAGCGATTTGTTCTGTACTCCCTATTGTCCAAAGTGCACGCAAATTTGAATTTAATTTATCTGACAGCCTTCTCAGTTTCGTAGCAGACGTCGATTCTACCCTCTGAATGCCCAGAATTTCGGTGATATGTGCCTGAAATATAAGACGCTTGTTATTATACCGCCTTTTTAATAAATCAAGAGCAACGATATAGTTGTCATCACTAATTTCCAGAGATCTAACTGCATCCAAAGCTGCTCCTTTTAAAAGATGATTTTAAATGCTGCATTTTCACAATTTTCGGTAGGTCTGGATCCTGGTCAATTAGAGTGGTAAACATTGACATAAAACTTGCAAACTCCGTGTATCCACCACTAAACTCAGGCAACTTGATCTCCGGCAAACAGGATTTCTTCTGAATACTCGTGGACAATGCTTCAAGCGTTGATTCATTTCTTATTGTCGAACATGCTACACTTGCAGTTTGCCTGCTTCCAATTTCGCGGAGAATTGATACTCGCAAACTCACTGCAATTTCTTCAAATTCATCCCTCATTGGACTGCCAATTTCATCAAACTCTAGCTCCTCCAAGCTATCGTGCGCCAATGCAAATGACGAATCCAATTTATTGATAATGTCCAAGCGCACTTTCAACTCATCTTCAGACATACCACTTAATTTATCACTGGTAAACTGGGTGCGCAGGTTCTTTGCATGACTCAATAATGAATTTGACTTTCTTTTAAAGAAATTTGCTTTCTGTTCCGGCATACTAATTGTAGTATCGAGCGACATTTTTTTTTCAGTTTTATCGCGAAAATTAATAGGTTATATATAAACCCGCAATTTGGCACGAAATTTATATTACAGTTTGGGACGCACTGTATATGGTATATGGTGTATTCGATTAAAAACAGTTATGTCGACCACTGTGTAAATAACAATTAACAGCGAAAGAGGAGTGCAAGAGTACGGTATATGTATATCAAATATGTAACCGAATCGCGAAAAAACGAAAACGAAAGATAATTAATCAAAGCGAATATGTTATTTTATTTAAATTTATTATCACGTCGGGGTCACCAATGTTGAGATAACGAGCCTTTTCGCTAACTTTTAAAAGCACTAGTAGCCCAAAGAAATTAGTCACAATATATTTCCTTTCAATTATTTATTTGAGGCACGCAGGGCAATTCAATAGTCTTAAGTTTAACAATAGTTTTTGTTGTACACCGGCACGAATTTGCCGCGAAAGAAAGAATCTAAAGAGAGAGCCCGAATTGGCACTGCACGAAATGATAGTTAAGCGAGCCCGAATTTAGCACTGTCCAAATTGATAGCTAAACGACAACTAACTTTTGCGTCGGCGTAACAAGTGCCGCGAACATAGTTACATAGTTAGGTGCAAGATAAGTCGAAAGCAAAGCATATTAAAGAATAAGGGACAAGGAGAATTAGAGATTGTAATAAATTTTATGTATGCTTTAGAGCAGCTGCGGCATCAGCTTGTGAGGGCAAGACCAAACACGTACGTTAAATTGTTAACACGAGTACTTTGTCTCGAATATGACCGTCCATCACGCTTGTAGAATTAATTACGTGCTTTAGATGCGTTCTCTCCAAAGCATCCGATAGGTAAAACCGAGTATGCTATTATCTGCGGACCGTGAATCAAAACTTTGTGGACAGTTGCCGACATCGGATACCATTTATAGTGATCCATATACATTGATACAGTTCGTTGGCAGAATTGTTTGAATTTAGAAATATTTATACGAAATTCACAAGATATAGCAAAAATCTGGTCCATGCGTGCAGAGGACTGATGCGATAGTTTAGATTTTGAATTGTAAGTAAAATCTGTGAGGTTTTGTATTTGTGACTCTAGATTCGACTTTTCCGCCAAAATAAGTTACTTGGTTTCTTTAGCGAATTCAATCTTTAGGGGTCTGCAAAATATTACTGATTGGGGCTTTTATTTATCCATAACGGTGTCTCAAAATCATCTGTCAATTTTAATGGAATGAGGCTGGTAACGAAAATTGAGTCGTCTTTGAAATGGGATTCATCTTCTAGGAATCTCTGCTTATACATACTCTGCCCGGTAGTACCATCAAATCCATAGCTTGCGATCAGTTTGACACCTATTATGTTTTCATGCCTCCTAAAAACCTCCCCTTGCATAAGAATAATTCGACTGGCCGTATGATTCAGCAAATTTTGGAGAGATACTTGGGCAAAAGTCTCTGTTACATGAACTCCCGCAGGTCTACATGCTAATTTAGCTTCTCTGACTTTATTATACGATGGATAAATGTTGCTAAATTGTGTTTTGTTCAAAGCTCTCATGTCGTTGTATAGGGCTTAGGTTAGAGTGCTGTCAATCAAAAATGCAAGAGCCTGATTTGGTGTGAGCGGTACTGGCTCTGAGAATATCAATTTCTTTTTAACTTCAGTGGATGCAGTTGAAGTTGAAATGGTTTGCTTTAATACAAAAGCAGTATCGCCCATTTTTTCCTTTTTGGCTGAAATTGATGATGCATGGACAAGAAGACTTGTATTATTTCTTCAATATTAGCCAGATCCGTTGCTATTTTTCTTTTAAGCCGTGATCCTGCATCACTGTAAGAGAGTCGAGGTCGTCCCATTAGACATTCTGAAGCGACTTGGTTGTTGTTTTGGTCCACGACAACCATCATCGTGCATGAAAGCCAACTGGAGTGTTTTTTTTAAATGCTTCAATTGTACGGTTACATTTAGCCAGATTTTTCATTATAGGTATATAGGTGAAAGCTTCTGATTTCCTTAGCGATTTTAGCTTTCTCGTCAATAGTAATATCATTTAATTTAAATTCGCCAACAACCCAGTCAACTAAGGCTTTGTCATTTCGATCTCCTTTGATCCATTCATCCAGCAGAACCGATCGGCTATTCTCAAACGTGTCTTAATCGGCAAAATATAAAAAGCATAGTCAAATTTAGGCAAAAAGCGTCACTAACATCTATTTAATTACAGTTTTGAGTAAACACATCAGTTATTAGTTTTTGGCACAAGTCGGCACAAATCATTTCTCACTCCACAATAGACGAACACTTTGGTTAGATTTTTCCTAAACTAAGACGTAAAAAATCCCAACGTTATCTTCGGGGTGCCGAAGATTACAGACTCTTTTCGAAGTTGTTTCTGCCGTAAATCACATGAACGGGGTTGGTCAGTTAATAGGGCCGATTTCGATTTGTATGACAGCTATATAATATAGTAGTCCGATTTTAGTATGCGAGTATGCCTACGTCGGACACAAACGTTAACAGCATGTGGCTCCATTGCCGCTCTGCCATCCAAGAAGTAGCCGAAGCCACGATGGGTTACCAACCAGCCCCGACTAGAAACCCGTGGTATGATGACGAGTGTGAACGGAAGAAAAGAGCAACCGATGAGGCGTACCAAAAGGCGCTGCAAAGGAAAACAAGGTCAGCACGTGAGGAATACCGAGCCAGAAGAAGGGAGGAAAAAAATACGCTGCGGCGAAAAAAGAGAGCTTTCGCAGCCTCCCAGCTCAAAAATATCGAAGAGGCCAGGGACAAAAATCAGATAAGAACATTTTATAAGAAAGCCAAAAGTCTTGCGGCGGGCTTTAAACATGGCACCCAGGCTCTTCGAAATTGCGAGAATGACCTTGTCACCGACCGGAAGGGCATAGTGGATATTTTTAAGGCAGCATTTCCAGTAGCTGCTTAACGAGCATGAAGAAGAGAGAGTGGTAGTGGACGAAGAGAACCCACCTCCGGCCGATGAAGTCGTCCCCCGTCCCAGCATTGAAGAAATCGGCACAGCTGTCAAAAAGCTGAAAAACAACAAGGCCTCAGGCTCAGATGGGATTCCATCAGAGCTCTTCAAAGCTGGAGGCGATGTTCTGGTAGGGCGCACGCACCAGATCATTTGTAGAATTTAGGAGGACGAATGCATTCCCGATGACTGGAATACCAGCTCTATTTGCCCCATCCACAAAAAAGCCGATCCTACCTCCTGCAAGAACTACCGAGGTATATCCCTGCTCAATGTCGCCTACAAGATCCTATCCAGCATACTATGTGAGCGTCTAAAGCTCTTTTGCAACGCGCTAATCGGCAGGTACCAGTGCGGCTTTCGACCAGGCAAAACGACGATAGACCAAATCTTCACATTAAGGCAAATCCTGGAAAAGAGCAGCGAGTTTCAGGTCGATACTCACCACCTTTTCATCGACTTCAAAGCCGCATATGACAGCATTCACCGCAGAGGACTGTTTAGTGCGATGGCCGAATTCAGGATCCCGGCAAAACTGATCCGGCTGTGTCGAACCACGCTCAACAATACTCGATGCACCGTGCAGTTCGGCTCAAGAACCTCGGAGCCATTTGAAACATGCACCGGATTTCGGCAAGGAGACGCGCTGTCATGCGATTTTTTCAATCTCGTGCTGGAGCAAATAGTGCGACGGGCTAATATCAATACGGAAGGCACTATCTTCCACAAGTCGGTCCAGCTGCTGGAGTACGCTGATGACATTGATATCATTGCACGTTCCCAGCAAGCCAATGTGGAAGCTTTCACCGAGATTGAGGAGCATGCCAAACGAGCTGGTCTTAAAATCAATGAGGATAAAACCGAATATATACTGTCGACGAAGAAAGAATCCGTCACCCACCGCCTAGGACAAAATGTGACCATCGACAGCAACAACTTCGAGGTAGTTAAGGAGTTCGTATATCTCGGGACGAACGTAAACTCTACGAACGACATCTTAGTAGAGATCCGTTGTAGAATTACCCTCGGCAACCGCTGCTACTTCGGTTTGTCTAAACAACTAGGGTCCAAACTCCTATCCCGAAGAACTAAGATCATGCTTTACAAGACTCTTATCCTGCCAGTCCTACTATATGGAGCTGAAAGTTGGACGATAAGCAGGACAGCAGAGCAGATCCTTGGCTCCTTCGAGAGAAAAATTTTACGGCGTATTTTCGGTCCAGTTTGCGAGGAGACCGAATGGAGGAGAAGACACAACCACGAACTCTACGAGCTGTACAAAGATGTGGATATAGTCCGGAAGGCAAAAACCTTACGACTACAGTGGCTCGGCCACATCGAGCGCATGGACACAAACGCTCCAGCTAAAAGGGTTTTCGAATCCGATCCTCCTGGTTCGAGGAGAAGAGGGAGACCGAATCTCCGGTACAGAGACCAAGCAATCATGGACGCAAGACAACTTGGCCTTGCGAACTGGAAGCAGCATGCCCAGGACCGTCAACGCTGGAAGGCAGCACTAGCGCAGGCACAGACCCTTCAAGGGTCGCATGCCTAATAAGAAGAAGAAGAAGTCCGATTTTAATAAAATTTAGCACAAACGCGTATATTTACGTAGAAAACGTGTTTGCTGAGTTTTGAAAAGATCAGTCAATAAATGTGCGAGTTATTCCCTAAACCGATTTAGGTTCGTATGGCAGCTATATGATATAGTAGTCCGATCCTTACGAAATTTAATATATATATATTAATTGCTATAAAAAACATATGCGTGCTAAATTTGAATAGAATCGGATAATAAATGTGGGAGTTATTCCCTAAATCGATTTAGGTTCGTATGACAGCTATATGATATAGTGATCCGATCCGGCCAAAATTTGGTACAATTATCTATCTTTAAATTTCAAAAGGATCGAATTCATGCGAAGAGAAACGCAATTTTTGATTCACATAATCTCTGAAAATGGTATTCAACCCAATCCAGATAAGATTCAAGCAATTTTAAATTATCCAATACCCGGAAATGAAAACGAAATGTATTGGCTCGACACAAAAAGGCAATTAGTGGTTATGCCAGACGAACTTTACACAATCACGAAGAAAATTGTTCACCCATTGAAAAGGAATTGCTTGAAATAGTGTGGGCAATAAAATATTTTAGAACTTACTTACTTGAACGCAAATTTGACATAAACACTGACCACAGACTAAATGTATGGTTACATAATTTAAAAGAACCAAATAGTAAACTATTAAGATGGAAAATTAAGTTAAATGAATATGATTATGAAATTGATTACATACCAGGCAAGGAAAATTATGTAGCAGATGCACTGTCTAGAATAAAAATTGAGGAAAAGTGCAAACACCAGGAAGATGAAACTATGTGTACACAACACAGTAGCACAGAAGATTCTCAAGGATTTATAAAAAATTTAGAAAAACCATTAAACTTGGCAAAACGGCAAGTTATTTTGATTAAGGATGACAAAGATGAAATTGAACCGAAAAATATAAGTGGATACATTATAAATATATATAATAAAATAATACTTTTTAGACAAACAAATTACAGTATACAGGGAAAACGAGGCAGATCTCTTAATTTTTCAGGATCCTGTAGGACGGCCAGCTGCCAAAAGGCTGCCATTTCTGAACTCATTGGCGACTCCGACTACCGGTTTGTAATCCGCTTCAATGGGGGTTTGCATACCATTTTTCAATGGTGTTGTCTTTGGAGACCAGCAATAGCCGTACGTTGCATCTGCTTTTGCCTGCGATGTGGTTATAGCCAGACGTTGCAGACGATACGAATGCGTTTTGGTAATAACCATACGTCCCATACGCGGTGCCTTATATACAGGCTATTGCTAGGCGTCGCATACACGCCTGCTTATATAATAGCAATTACCATACGTGGAACAAATGTTGTCGTGGGTAATGGCGATTGCCATTAGGTGACCCTAAATCAGTTCCTCAATGTAAATCGAAATTTTTTTCCTTATTTTGGGTTTATTTAAATGATATACGAATAAGAAGTTTTTACATTGGCATTCTAATTATAATGAAATAATTATAAACTATTTATCTTTTTTTTTCGCCATTCTTTTTTTTTTTTAGCTTTATCGCGCTCCTTAATAATTCTATAGGAGTACCATTGTCCCCAAATGAAATGGAATCTGGAAATATTAAAATTATGGATTACAATTGGACAATTGATCTATCTTTTAATTAACAGTTCTTACCTATAAGAACGTTATAAAAGTACTTAAAGTCTTTTAGACTTCTTTTCCCCATTACCCCGTCATCATTATACAGATCGGCTAGCTCGTCTGTAATAATGTACTTAAGTTTTTTTGTTACTCCATGAGGTTGGAGATTTTTTTATAGCGTTAACCTGAAAATCATTCTTGATTATTAAATACATATATATTCTACAATACTTACATCAATTTCGCGGTCTCTATTTTAGATAATGCGGTTTATGTTCTCCAGTTCTTCGGTGCTCCTTATAGAGAATATATTCCCAATTTCTTGACGCTCTGTTCGGCACTTCACTAACGCCGTTGTCATTGTTCAAATTTCGGCAACAGCTTGCCGAGCCCCTCAAATTTGCGCTCAAGAGAATCTAAAAAAGAAATGTTAGTTTTTGCGAAAAGTTTTTTGGGGAAGTACAAACTCTTCAGTTCCTTCAATTCTTTCGAGTGGTGCCACTCATTTTCTTTATCTGAAAATTTATTGTAAAATTATTGTAAAATATCGCAGCCTACTTACTTGATTCGGTGAAATCAAATTTAGTCCGCTTCACATTATAGTTAAATTCCATTTTCTTATCTTTATTTATTTTAAATTGTGGCTATTTCAAACATATTATTCACAAAATAAAATTGACACAATGCACAAAATTTTCGCAACTTACACGGCTGTGACGAATTTCACACTGAACATAGCAATTGTAACGTCACGAGCAATTCTAACGGTAAATGTTTTTTTATGCATTTATGACCTGCAAAAAGCCCGAAACGCAACACATACCCCTTTCCATGCCTTTTCAGGTCCCAAATAGGAGGCTTCGCCCCCTGGTTGCTTGCTTCGCTGGCAATCCAACCCCCAGTAGGGTGCGTGGAAATTTGTGGACGGGATAAGATCAGTTTTTCTCTAGTACTTGTCTATCCCTGGACTAAATTCGGGCTTTCCCCGTCGGCGATGATTTTCGGGTTAACATAAAAAATGATCTAGCTCCTTCGCGTGTCCTATTGATTCTATACACAAAATTTTATAGCTCTAGCTTTTATAGTTTGCGAGATATTTGAGATTAAGCAATGAATGAATGCTTGCGACTGATCAAAAAGAGGGGGTGGGGTGGGGGGCTATCATCACTTTTACTAATAACTTCTGTGTTTATGGTCCGATGTTACTCATCGTGGTGTCAAACGAAAGGTATTTTTATTACGCATATTTAATTGCATATAATAAATACTATCAGCTTAAAGCTGTAAAAAGTACAGCGCTCTGAAGTTATAATTTATTGTAGAGGGGGGTTGGGAGCTCCACCGAAAAAAATTTTCCAGTCAACTTTTCCTTTCAAAAAGGTCAACATACTAATTTGACATTTAATTATCCTAGCTCTTTTAATCTTTGAAATATTTACGTTTATTCAAATATTAACTAATGGCAACATAAAAAATAAACTTGCCCTTTCCCATGTCCTATAGATTCTACACACAAAATCTCATAACACAAGCTTTTATAGTTTCTGAGATCCTTGCGTTCATACAGACGGACAGACAGACGGACATTGCCCAATCGATTTCTCTATACACCCTTATCATATTGTGTGTAATTTTGGGGGGTCTACGACGTCTCCTTCTGGGCTGTTACATACATGCACATCATTCCAGTATACCCTTTTCCTTAGGCTACAGGGTATAAAAATAGTCAGCCGCCAGCACGCAGTCTCGACTTCGGTCACTTATGACCTGCGAAAAAGAAACACACGACCCGAAGTAAATAAAATCCCAACGTTACTTTCGGGGTGCCGAAGATTACAGACTCTTTTCGCAGTTTTTTCTGTCGTAAATCACATGAACGGGATTGGTCACTTAAAAGAGCCGATTTAGGTTTGTATGACAGCTTTACGATATAGTAGTCCGATTTTAATAGAATTTGACACAAACGCGTATATTTATGTAAGAAATGTGTTTGCCGAGTTTTAAAGAGAGATCAGTCAATAAATGTGCAAGTTATTCCCTGAACCGATTTAGGTTCATATGACAGCTATATGATATAGTGGTCCGATCCGGCCGATTCAAATAAGTGTACTACATAGGTAAAAAAGAAGGCTATATACCAAGTTTCAGCTAAATACCTTTAGAAACAGACGGACAGGCGGGCATGGCTATATCGATTCCTCTAGTGATTCTAAGTATTCTAAATGTAATTTTTGTTGGTTTCGATGTCTGGTTCTGTGCGGTACAAGCATCAGAGAGAGTATAAGAACACTTTTTTTACGCTCGCGTGGATTTTGGCTCTCTTCTCATGCTATTTTGCTAGCATTTCTCTTCCCAAAGTTTGGCTATTGCCACAACACGAGACAAACGTAGCCGACGTAGTCATTTCAAAGAAAAATAAAACTACAACAGCGGTAAGAACCATGCAAAAATTGAAAGATGTCGAGTCTTATGCATCTTTTAAAGAGTTAATTTTGCAGGAACATAAGAAACTTCTTCTTAAGGAAACTCACTATTAGCCAAATGCGCTAAAGCTTATTCAAAATATATTAAACGAATGCGTGATTTGCAAAGTAGTAAAATAGAGAGATAAAATGTGTAATTGATATTTATCCAAGCGAAGGCAATACATATTTTACATGGATTGATGTTTATCCAAAATTTATAGCAGTCGAACCCATGAAAGAAAAAGATTGGCTAGAATATAAAAAGGCATTAACAAAAAAATTTTTGTTATAAATCAATAAAATCAATAATATTTGGCAAAAGATTCTGCATTTATGAGCACCGCAATTAAGGATTTTATAACTTCACAAGGAATTAACTATGAAGTTACAACCACTAAGGCAGGAGTAGGAGATATAAAAAGAGTTCATAAAACTACAAATTACAAAATAAGAACTATAAATACGTTAAACTCCGGCGCGGTCGAGTTTGGCATACCCTGTACCTTGTAGACGGAATTGCAAAAGAAAAGGTGGTAACCCGTATCGGGTGGTAACGCTGGTCGTCTTCATTTACATAAAACCTGAGGTCTTAATATTCCTTTGAATCGAACAACACATTGTTCATATAAGGCATGCACGCTATCCTGTTCATTCGACCGTTTGTCAGTTTGGCAAGTCGAATTCAAATCTTGACTCCGAAAATTTTGTTTTTTGTATATCTCGTGTAAATATGGTCCGATTTTAGTCATATTTGATATCAATTCTTAGATTTTTAGATTCTTAACTTTTCGGAAGCAACTTATACCGAAATAATAAAGCTGTAGAAATTGCAAGGCTTTGAAAAAAAGATGTGGATGGAGGGAGGGGAGAGGGGAGAAAAAAAACTTGACCAGCGTACACACATAAGGAGTCCGAGTCCCAAGTTTGGTTATCCTAGCTCTTATAGTCTCTAAGATCTAGGCGTTCACACGGGCAGCCGGACGGACATGGCTATATCGATTTCTCTAGTCACCCTGGGGGGTCTCCGACGTCTCCTTCTCTATGTTACATTCATTTTGCACAAACTTAATATGCCCTTAACAGTAAGGTACAAGGTATTATTAAGAAAAGCTATACAACCTCACAAATTGTACTAAATCTAAATAAACATGGACTATTAATCAAATTAAAATCTGCAAGACGAATGTATCTTAAGCATTATAAACCAAAAAGAACTAATTTGCGAAATATAAGAAATAAATAAAGACCAATTGATCAGGTTCATCGAACCGTAGATCATAGTGACTTGGAATATTTCCAGTCACTTGATAAAAACTGATTGTATCAAACCTAATAAGAAAATATAAATAATAATAATAAAATATAAATAATATAAATAGTAAGAAAAAATTAAAGAAATATAAAGTAATTGAAATAGTAAATTGTTCAATAGAAATAGGCGAAATAACTTTAAGTTGTTCTCAGGCTGAAATACCACCAAAGCCAATAATTATTCAAAATAACCAGACTAAACTAAAATATTTACAGAAACAAGTAATATTCCTATACATTTTTTATTTTATATGATTCACAAGAATAAGAAAATACCACTAAAATTATTTGTCAAATATATGAAAACCCCAAACCAAGGGAACATTGAAATAGAAACTCATCCCCACTACAAGCCTTATACCCTAGCATGTAAACATAAAAATCTGAGGACAGGTTTCAATCAAAATGCGGATAATAACAATTTTGCCTTATTCTTTTTTTTCTCTGCCAATCATTTCTCAGCGGCAGTTGGTCGCTTTCATGTAAGCAAACCAAAGGCTTTGCAAATTATTATACCCTGTACCTTACAAGGTACAAGGGTATATTAAGTTTGTGCAAATGTATGTAACATAGAGAAGGAGGCGTCGGAGACCCCCCAAAAATACCCAAAATATCATCAGGATGACTAGAGAAATTGATATAGCCATGTCCTTCCGTCCGTGTAAACGCCTAGATCTTAGAGACTAAAAGAGCTACGATAACCAAACTTAGGATTCGGACTCCTTATGTCTGTACGCTGGTCAAGTTAATTTCCCCCCCCCCCCCCCCACCACTCTTCTTAAACTTTAAGATTTTATTATAAGTTGCTTGAAATCTAAAAATCTTTCGATTGATATCAAACATGACTAAAACCGGACTATATTTACACGAGATATACAAAAAACAAATTTTAAGGGTCAATATTTTAATTCCCCTTCTTAACTGGCAAACTGCCAAATGAGCAATCCGATAGATGGCGTGCTTGCATTATTGTGAACAATGTGTTGTTGGACTTAGGTTTTATGTGAATGTAGGCGACCGGGGTTACCACCCGACTAGGGCTGCCACCTTTTCTTTTTTAATTCCGTCTACTAGGTACAGGGTATCCCAAACTCGGCCGCGCCCGAGTCACCACGTGACTCAATTAAGCAGCACTCACTGAACCAAAGGAATTTTAACGGCAATATGATGCGATCCCTGAACATAAACAACATCGAAAGTTGGACCGAGTTTAGAGAGCAGTTGATTTTGAGCTTCAAACCAAAAACACCAACCATATCTTGCTGGAGGAATTTCGCCAAACACCATACCACAAAAACATTAAGACATTTCTGGAAGAGATCGAGTGCAGAAGATAAATTTTCATAATTAAGCTAGAATTTGCAATTGTCTGTCGTCGCTATCGGACGTTTTTACTTGTGCTCTTATTTGTTTATATTTTGTTATATTTTGTTTCTGATTTTGCCTGCTCCCAATTGTACACACTCTTGAACGTTTCGTTTTCTAACACTCTTGTCTTTCTTACGCTCACATTCCGTATTCGGGTTTCAATTGCCTCGCGTTTCTCTCCAGAGCCTTTCAACACTCAGATGTTTTTTTTTTTTTTACTGCTCTAAGTTTTTTTATCTTTGTTTTTTTCGTGCCGCTCTCCTGAGTTTCTGTTGTGTTCTTATTAAGTATTACCCCTTTGGTATACTTATTTTGATATTTTAACTTTTATTTTTCTGTGTTTGTGGTTCAAAAAGTACCACATTCTACTTTTGTTTATATTTTCTGACTTATGTGACCTTCTATGACCTTTATGACTTTATAGAGGCTCGTACGGTGTTAAAGTGGATTTGTGAGGCTTGCCGGGAAGTTTAGATGGAGATGCGAGCATTTATGCGGCAGACTAGGTGTGGATTTAAAGTTTTTCACCTAGGCTTTGGTATTCGCATTCTAGCACCAAGACACACACACCCACCTCGTCTCAGAGATAGCGTCATGGACCCTGAACAACTGAAAGCAATAATATAGGTGGCTGTCAGTACAGCTTTAGCTGAGCAACCAGCTGTGAACCGGCAAAGGGAAGAGGCTCGAATAAATAGAGTCAACCAGTTGTCCGATCAAATAGCAGCAACACGTACCGACACTCCAAGAGAAAATGTCTCAGCAGGAAGAAGCACAAACAAGAAGTTAAAAAAATCCGCATTTCAGCAAACATTTCAAACATGGCCAGTCCGGCCAACGTGGGAGTGGGCAGCAGGGATATGCAGGGAAACAAGAGCCAATGGATGTTGACCCCTCTATTTCCAAATTCATTCAGCCCACGCAATTCTCAGCCGTAACAAGCAAGCGGACAGCCACGTCCGATCGCACAAACAGCAACCAAAAGCAGCAGAGAGTGAACCATGTTACTCAGACAGAACCACCTGCCATGCTGAGTAGTTCATACGCCAGTGCCGCTAGTGGCGCGATGGCGCAGATTGACGATAATGCTGACTCCGACTCCCTCAATTTTTTGGGGGAAAGTCCCTGTTGCCCGTCATCAGACGAAGAGTAGCAGGAATCAATATGAAGTTCCTCTTCGACACAGGCGCGTCCAAAAATTTCATTCGACCATACAAAGGGCTGCGCGGTCTTCGTCCGTTAGGTTCTCAGTTCCAAATTCATTCTATCCATGGCCCGACCCATATTACCCAAAAATACTTCGTATCCCTATTTAACGTAAAGCCGGTTTTCTTCCTATTACCTGACTTGTCCACATTTGTCGGAATATTCGGCCTTCACTTGTTGTCACAGGCTGGCGTTCCGCTTTACTTAACATCCGGTCAACTCAGATGGGGTACAGAGGTTGAACCGTTCTCCTTTCACTCCTGCGCCAATGTCAATTTCACTGATGTGGATTGCCCAGACGCACCTCCCCAGACTCGTAGTGTTTTTTTTTAAATGTTAACGATCAATAAAAAGGCGTTTGCTGACCCCAACGAAGCCTTACCGTTTAACACCTCAGTGGTGGCCACTATCAGAACAATGACTGATGAGCCCATTTACTCCTATCTGTATCCATATCCGATGGGGGTGGTCGATTTTGTCAATAAGGAGGTGCAAAATCTCCTAAGCAACGACATAATCCAAAAATCCCCCTTCCCTTACAATAATCCTATTTGGGTGGTGGACAAGAAGGGAACTGACGAGGCGGGTAACCAGAACAGGCGTCTGGTTATTGATTTTCGAAAACTCAATGAGCGAATCATTTCCGACAAGTACCCAATGCCAAATATATCGATGATATTAGGAAACTTGGGCAAGGCCTGTTACTTTTCAACGCTAGATCTCAAATCTGGCTACCACCAAATCTTACTCGCGGAACGCGACTGCGAGAAGAGATATTTTTCAGTGAACGGTGCAAAGTATGAATTAAAGAGGCTTCCATTTGGCCTCAAGATTGCGGCCAGTATGTTTCAAAGAACCACTGACGACATACTGCGAGAGCAGATTGGCAAATCTTGCTATGTCTATATTGACGATGTTATTATCTTCTCTGGGGATGAAGAATCTCATGTCAAGCATGTGCAATGGCTTCTACTAAGACTGTACGAGGCAAACATGAAAGTGTCAGCAGAGAAATCGTGTTTTTTTTAAAGAAAAGCGTGAATTTCCAGGGGTTCGTAGTTACCAGTAACGGTGCTACGACAGACCCAGAAAAAGTCAGGGCTATACAAGAGTTCCCGCAGCCAAAGACAGTGTTCGAGGTCAGGTCATTCCTGGGCCTCGCAAGGTATTACAGATAATTCATAAAAGATTTCGCAGCAAGGCCCATTTCGGGCATTAAAGGGTGAAAATGGAGCTGCCAGTAGACACAGATCCCGGAACATCCAAGTACAATTCTCTGACGAGCAACGTCAGGCGTTTCAGAAGTTGCGAAATATACTGGCATCTGAGGACGTCATGCTCAGATATCCCGACTACAAAAAGCCATTCGATCTAACGACAGATGCTTCAGCCCACGGTAGAGGTGCGATTTTGTCTCAAGACGGCGTTCTATCACTAATATATCGAGAACGTTGAAAGATAGGGAAGTTAACTACGCGACTAACGAGCGGGAGTTATTAGCTATTGTATTTGTATGGAGCTAAAGACATAAATATCTTTACCGACCATCAGCCTTTGACATTTGCGGTAGCGGAATCCAGCTTTAATGCAAAAATAAAAAGGTGGAAAGCGCACATAGACGATTGTAATGCTCGGATCTTTTACAAGCATGGCAAAGAGAATCTCGTGGCGGATGTTTTGTCCAGACAACAGCTTAACGCTTTGGAGAACAAGAACCCGAATCCTGCGCAGCAACGATCCACAGCGAGCTCTCGCTCACTCACACCATTGAAACAACGGAAAAACCGTTGAATTGTTTCCAGACCCAAATAATACTGGAGGAAGCACGCGTTCCTTTAAAACGCACTTTTGTTTTGTTCAGGGATAAAAAGCGGCACACAATTAACTTTACTTGCAGAGAGTCTCTATTGAACGTTCTCTCGGAGGTAATTGTGCCGAAGGGCGTGAATGCCCTCTATTGCGACTTGCATATGCTCGCGATGGTTCAAGACGCGGTCATTCGGAGGTATCCAGCCACGAGATTCTGGCACTGCAAGAACCTTGTGGTAGTCATATTCGAAACAGATAAAAAAAGGGAAATTCTCACAACCGAACGCAATAGAGCCCATAGAGCAGCGCAGGAAAACGTTAAACAAGTTCTGTCCGAATATTACTTTCCAAAAATGCAAGGCTTGCTAATGAACTTGTTCAAAATTGCAAAACATGCGCGAGGGCTAAATACGATAGACACCCTAGAAAACAAGAGATTGGTGAGTCGCCGATACCAGCAAACACAGGGATATATTTTCTACTGACAAAAAATTCTTTCTCACTTGTATCGACAAGCTTTCCAAGTTTTCCATCGTACAGCCGATTCAATCAAGAACCATTGCGGATCTCAAGACAGCATTGCTCCAGCTTATGAACTTCTTCACGAAGCCCAGAGTAATATATTGTGACAACAAGAAATCGTTGAACTCACACACAATCACATCCATGTTGTCCAACAACTTTGGTGTCAGTATTTCAAATGCACCACCGCTACACAGTGTCTCCAATGGACAGGTGGAACGCTTCCACAGTACGTTGGTGGAAATCGCCAGATGCCTGCAGATCGACAGGGGCATAAGTGACACGGTAGAAGTAATTTTGTTGGCCACGGTGGAGTACAATAAGTCAATCCATTCGGTCGTTAACAAAAGACCTGTTGACATTGTGCAAGCACACCTCGACGAGCCACAAACGGAAGTTCGGACTCTCACGTTATGTTCAGAGCAAGAGAGAATGCCTCGCGACAAAACAGAATTTTTGAGGTAGGAGAAAAAGCTTTGGTTAAATCCAACCGTAGTCTTGGAAACAAACTCACGCCCCTTTGTGAGGAGAGAGCCATTAAAGCGGACATGGGGACCACAGTCCCCATTAAAGGGAGGGTGGTCCACAAGGACAACCTGAGATAACCTTCCCAAAGACAATGTCCTTGCGCTGGCGAATCATGCCCACCCTTTTTTTTTTTCTTTTTAGCCTCTTGGCGTAACATTAACTAGGCCTCAAAGATTTAGTGTCCAACGGCATGTAGCATTTAAGTTAAGCATTTTTTGGTGTAGGGTTTTCCCTTTACAAACAAAACATAGTTAAAGTTCCACCCACAGGGTAGCTAGGAGCTTAGATATAGGTTCCATGCTGAAGGTCCCGGCTGACAATGCGGAAGCCAATGATCTAGAGAGAAGCAAATTTACAGAAACTCGACTGACCAACGCAAACAATAGATGGGTGGAAGTAAACACTAGAGTACAGAGTCAAACTAATCAACCGTAACACTTGCAAGACTTAACATTGTCAGGCCAAATATTTTACATCATGCAGATTTGAGATCGGTTTGGCTTGAGGAGCTCACAAACACCCCCATAGGGGACCTTATGTTTGTTTCGTCTGTTAGAGTCCGATAGCGCCCTACATTTCATAATTAGGTTTCCCAAAGTAAAATTTCCTCGCAAGAAAATTACTATTTTTCCCATCGAACACAAAGACTTCCAACTACAGATAAACGTTAACATCATAGCGGAAAGTGATGGTTAGTTTACACGGTCAAGAATTGCAGCGCTTTCCCCGTTCCTTTACCGCCTGAATAACCGCAATCTGGAGACAATACAGAAGTTTAAGGAACAAATCGACGCTGACCGCCCCAATCGAGTGGGACTTATTGTAATAGCAACATGTTGCCTACCCATTTGTGTGGGCATCGTGAGCAGGCATATTCAGAGTGCCAGGAGATCTGCTAGGCAATTGAATGTAGCGATTGCTGAAGTCAGCTCGGCCGAGGGTGGCCTCAATCTGTAAGCGGGGAGTAGTTAACTAAAGCTAACGTCGCCAGACGAATAAGCGAAATAATAATAAATAATGGCAGTCGGCAGTGTTAGCATTATGCCGAATGTCATTGCATAATCGGCAAACACGCCATCTTTTGCGTGGCCGCTATGAATATGATTACAAAACAATGTGTTTCGTTTTCATCTAACTCTTAATTTCTATTCGTCTGTTTAGTTGTTATCTGGCATCGAAAGCGGCAGCAATCGCTCCGATAAATAAATGTAGCCAAAAAGTATAAGCAGCTCCGTCTTTTATTGCAAAGAATATTGACATCGCAAAAAATTCATTTTATAATGCTCAATAAATTCATTTTATACAATGTGTTATAGTAACAACTAATGAATTTAAAAAAGGTTAAGCTTAGGTTATTCAAAAAGTTCAAATTATCCGGGAATCCTAGTGACCTCTCCCGATACCTTTGGATCGATCCCAATTTTCGGCTTATATCAAAACTTTCAGCTATTCCTAAAATTTTTGAGAGACTTTTAAATTCTCATCTTCAACATTTATATAAGTCTCTAATTTCTCCCTGTCAGCATGGATTCGTCAACCAAAGGTCGACCACGACTAATCTCTTAGAATTCTCCTCATTGGTAATTAAAGGGTTTTAAAACAAATCTCACACTGATGTTATTTACACAGATTTTAGCAAGGCATTTGATTTTGTTTACCATTGCTTACTTTTATATAAACTAAACATAATAGGTTTTCCATCTAACCTTGTTGTCTGGATATGGAATTATCTTACTGCAAGAACTCAAAGAGTTCTTTTTAAGAAATCATTATCAAATAGTAAAACTGTATCGTCCGGGGTTCCTCAAGGCAGTCACCTTGGTTCCCTTTTATTTACACTTTTTATAAATGATCTTCCATCAGCCATATCACACTTCGTGTTTTTATGTATGCCGATGACGTTAAATTGTGTGTTTCTTACAGGTATATGGAATCTCACATTGATCTTCAAACTGATTTAAGTGCTTTTAATTTGTAGTGCCATTTCAATTTGCTAAATTTAAATGCTTCTTAGTGCAAGATTGTGACCTTCTGGCAGGGCACTCCACTCTTGGCCTTCTATCATATCAATCAAAATGCTCTTCAACGTATAGGCTCAGTAAATTATTTAGGGATTTTGCTTGATTCTAAACAAAAATTTAATAGTCATATTTTATCCACTGTCAATAAAGCCATGGGAGTTCTTGGATTTGTGAAGAGATGGTCTAAAGAATTCGATGACCCTAATACGACCAAGATTTTATATGTGGCTCTCATTCCCCCAATTTTAGAATACGGATCATGCGTTTGGCGCCCTCAATATAAGGTGCATCAAACTCGTATTGAGTCCGTTAAAAAAATGTTTGCTCTTTGCTCTCCTTTTCTTAAATTGGAATTCGGAATTGAGCCTTCCCCCCTACTCTAGTAGACTACAACTTATAGATTTGCCCTCCCTAGTAAGTCGTAGAACACTCTTAATACACTTTTTATGCATAAATTACAAAACGGCATGGTTGACTCTCCTGAGTTGATCAGCCGAATTAGTTTTGCAATTCCTTGTAGACCTCTACGGACCCTTACTCCTTTAGTAGTCTGTCCAGCCACGTCTAATTATTTAAAGCAAGATTTTTTTTGTTAAATTTATGTAGCGACTATAATAGTTTGTACCACTTAGTTTGCTCCTCTTCTAGTATGCAATCAATCAAAACTAGTATATTATTGCACCTTCGTTTAAATCCTTTTCTTCCTTAGTAGAATACTTGATTGCGAACTCCATTCCTCCTCTTAAGAAAATTTATGATTTAATTAGTTCTTTCACGAAACGTGTCGTGTGACTTTGCTCCACGGTTGGCTTGGCGTCTGAACTATCGAGATTGGTAACCCGCGCGTAAACAGGCTTCCGGTTTCGTTGGGCCACTTGATCGTACTATTCGTACTTCCATTAAAAAAAACATATAGTATATGTTTTCACAAATTGGGATCTCTTTGTCAATTACAATTGGAACTTGGCATCATATGAAATAGGAGCATCAAAATCATGAATGAAAGGATTGACACGCTGAAGACTTGGACCTACACGCGCGCTTTTTCGAACGCTTTCAATATCTTGTGCAAATTCACAACTTTGAATTATTTATTGAGTAGAGGTTCGAAAGTCAGGGTCTTAACTTTACAATTTTTAGTGAACCGGAACACATAACAAAACACTCTAAGCAGCTTGAGGTGTGACTTCCAACATATCATTGTGTTGAAAAACTGTTGTCAGGCTGACAACAGACTTACGTGCCTCGAGTCTTAACAAGTCATCTAGTAGAATAATGTGGGGAATAATGAGACTTCCATCTAGGTTGATTCAATAAATTCGTCTACGTCACAACCTCTTGAAAGAATATCTGCTGGATTTTGATTTGCTGGTACACGCCGCCAATTTCCGAATCTGACCAGAACACAATGCGTTCTATGGGAGTCTCGATCCATGGCTTGATTCGATGACAGAGTTATGCGAGAAGGTGAGATGTGCACAGCTCAAGCTCTGGAAGCGATTTGGTCTTGAGGGGCGCTACTTTAGACTTAGAGGTCAACAGTAACACTTTGAAACCTTCCGCAGATGAGCTGCGTAAATAGACGCAATCACTATATGCTCTTATTGAAGCATCGGCAAAGGCATGTATTTCAATCGGTGACGTACGCTCAAGGTGAATATATCTAGACTTGGCGATTTGTGCCATTTGAAGCAGTGTTTGTTTCAGTGCTTCCCAATCCGTGTTCAATCTCATTGGAATCGACTCATCCCAGTCCAGCTTGAGTAACAAAAGTTCTTGGATTAAGACTTTTCCTTTGATCACCAAGAGACTTAATAAACCGAGCGGATCAAAAAATCTCGACGTCACTGAAAATATATTCCGGTTTGCAGACTCATGAATGACTCGTCTAATTTTAATTCCAAGACATCTTCATGAGGCAACCAAATAATTCCTAATGATTTTGTACTATCTGTGTCTGAGACCGTTATCGGTTTGACTGTGCTATCAGATGTGGAAATAGGAGGTGAGTTTATAAACCATTTTGCGAGTTCAAACCCAGTTTTTTCCAGAACCTGAGAGACATCAGGCTTAATTGACTTAAGTTCATCAACACATTCAGCATCAGTCAGCACGTCATCGACATAGAAGTCGGTCCGTATAACGTCGGCTGCTGAGCTCCTAAGCCATTATAGACACCGTATAGCTAGAAATGGCGCAGGTCCAAAACTTGAACATTTTTTACAGAGTGATTCTCATACGATTGATGCTCTGGTTTTAATATCGGAGAATTTTTACCTTGCTTAACTTGACCAGTAGCTAACAACTTATAAAAGGTTCCAGCTCCTATCAACATATCTATTTGTTACGGCTTATAAAAGTAGGGATCCGCATATTGCACATTTTCGGGAATTTTCCAACCCCTAAGATCGACAGTATGGTCAGGTTGGTACCCAGATATGGATTTAAGGATGGAGAAATCTGCCGAGAATTCGGTGCAATTGACTCGCGACTTCACCACTGTGTCTTCTTGGATTCACCCATTCTAAAGAAGTTGAGGCAACAGTCATCTTTACGAATCTAAAGTCGTTGAACTAGTGCTTCTGTCACGAAATTAGACTAGGAACAGTAATCGAGCAAAGCTCGGTCTAGAATATATTCACCAGAACTAGTTCGGACGCCCACGAGTACTGTGGCCAAAATTACATTCTCTAATGACGTCGCATGCATAGCATGAGAAGAGGAGGGCTGCTCTGGGTTCGGAGATGGATTTGAAGGTGGTGGTAACGCTAAACTGCCATTGACAGGTGCATATCTTTGGAGGAGCGTATACTGTATATTCGACACTTGGTTGTTTAACACATTGCAACACTGTGAACTTTTCGGAGGCAATTAAGGCACAAAGTCGCTGACTTTGCAAAGTCAGAGTCGGAATCTCTGTACGATACAGTCAGTTTAGGAAATCGAATCGTAATTGTCGAACTAGAGGCCTGATTCTCACCATTACCAAGATAGACTTAGTAAGCTCAACGGTCTTGAACGAGACTGACATATGGGCAGTTTTCAGCGAACGGCTCACTATGCTAAGTTTGGCTGACCTTCTTTCAGTTTCTAGTATTAAGATTTTAAAGGGAAATTATTTGTTTTACATTTTAATACTATATCCGATTCCTTAATTGGATAACAAAAGAATCAAGATTCTCCCCGCACAACATAATAACAAAATGTTAGACTTTGACGAGTGCGTTATGGTGGCGGAGTGTGCGGACCGTCGCTACCACTTTCTGCAGAGCGAGAGAATACATAGCGTGCGCCCAGTACCTGGTGATTGGGTCCATTGCATCACCATTCTGGGTCATCTGGATCCTGTGGTATCCATCGACACCGTCGCGAATGTGACGGAGGATGGTGGATTCGGCCACATGGTGGCGGGCACTCGTGACTTTTGATGACCACATCATAATCATCCGAACCCATTACGTCAACAACCTCGGCGTCCTAAAACGGACTCCATTGGTGGCACCGGTCACACGGCTGAATGCGTCCGAGTATAGGGAAAGCCTGAGCCTTCTCTTTCGTCACGACGTTGGCCCTGCGCAACCCGAACTACATCGAGCCCATGCGTTACGACCTGAGGACCTGTGTGGGGCGCCTGCGGTGCCCTGCTGCTCGGCTATGGCGGTGTGTCTATTATTCTCTGAATCTGAGATCAGACGCCAAGCGGAGTTAGAAAAGAGGATCAAAGAAGCCATAAGTAAGCCCGAGGGCGGCCTTGGTCTAAGCAGAGGAGGACTTAACATCAGCATTTAACACTTGATGAGGATGCTAATAAAATGTTAAGGTTGTCTGAGATTTTGTTGCTAAGGTGCTAAGGCGCTTTCGCCTCGGGTTACTAATCAAAGCTATTTGCGTGGTCAGCAATCTCGGCAGCTTTAGGAATTTGGTATTAATTACTTTCAAAAACCTTTCAAACACCTTTTGATTGATATCAAACATTACTTCACTCGGAAATGTCGAATGTGTTCTTGATTTCAAAGAAATATTAAGATCAGAGGTTTAATGTGAGTGTGACCGATCAGAGTTCCTACCCGACTAAGGCTCCCACCCTTTCTCTTTCAATTTCGTCTACTAGGTACAGGACATCCCAAACGTTAAACGTTCGGCTTCATTTTCATTTAAATGCATTTTTACTTACTGCCTACTTGCATGTCAGGATACACCTACAATTACTGTTTTTTTTTTTTATAAATGGTTTTATTTTAATAACCAGTATTACAAAATAATTTTTTAATCACTAAATTTAAGTATATTCCGCATTTTTACGTTACTAGTTTAATGTTTTGCTGACAACCCTACCATGTTTTTATGCTTATTTTTAAATCACAATTCAAGTCATTTACCTTGTTTGTTTTATTCCTGTTAAATTTATCAGAGGTCCCATAATAATACGTAGTCTTATTATAGTCAATTAGTACTTACCATTATATTTAAGAATTTCCCTTATTTTCGAGTCGAATTTTACCATATTATTCTTCCTGACTAATTGTTTTCTTTTTTTTCAAACTTTTTGGCATTTCTTGATCTCTATTTTCTTTACGAGTTTAGTTTAGATCTTAAATAATAAGATAATTTGTTAAACATAAAAAAAAAATAAAAATGCCTCAGCGTCCTCGATATGAGCTCTCCGACTTAACGGATGAACACTTGTTGGAACTCTTTGATTCAGTCCTGTCAGATAACAATATTTCATTCCTTTCAAGTGGCGACGAAGACGACGACTTTAATCTGAAAGAAACTCCCAATACTGATATTGTTTAACAGACAGAAATGTTGAAAGTGAACAATGGATTCTGAGACGTCGGTCGCCATTACCAATTATAGAAGATTCATGCATATCGTCAACAACGAGCGGCGATTTGTCGTTGCCATCAAAAATAATAGAGCTAAAGACTTCATAAAAACTATTTGACTATTAATTCAAGATAGATATTATTGGTACGATCGCCGACGAAACAGCGCGCGCAGCTTGAATAAATAACATTGTCTGATAATAAAGTCTCCAACTTTTTACCGATTTTCGCAGGAGAAGCTAGAAGCAGGCTAAAAATCCCAACATCTGATATCGAATTCTCGCTTTGACCAGCAAACTTTAGTTTAGGAGGTACAATTCACTTAGGACAAATATTATTTTATTAATCTTCGTGCATTATTTTAGAAAGTAGTCTTAGGGGTCAAAACCTTCCTAGATCGTCTTACCATATAACCAATGTAATCACGTCCACTTTAAAATCTTACCGATTTTCTCTCTACTCAGAAGACTTGCCCAAAATAGCTGCGGAAGTGGTGGCACAAGCATTTAAGACTAATTGGATCTCTCGAATCGGTCTCAAAAGCACTAACAATCCCTCACAGATCTCAGCTTATGTCAGCTTTATTAAAATATTGAATATAATAATTAAGCCGAATAAAGCCTGTACTTAGTATTTGGAATTTAAAAAGAAAAGGTGGCAGCCCTGCTCTTATGGTGACCATGATCGGCTACATTCGCATGGAACCTCTAATTCGTCCTCTAATAGTCGCATGAAATCAACTAAGCATTGTTTACAACATGGCAAACACGCCATCTATCAGACTGTTTACTTGCTCGTTTGCCAATAAGGCAAGAGGAATTAAAATTTTGACTGTGAAATGTTGATTTCCGTATATATCATGAAAATATAGTCCGATTTCAGCCATTTTTGATTTTGAACTTTTTGGGAGCAACTAATTGTATAGTCCTAAAGTTATAGAACGAAGGGCGGAGAGAAAATAAATAGTTAAAATTGCACAGCTTACGCACATAAGGAGACAGATAAAATGACATGGCTACATCGATTTCTTTAGTCACAATGAATTTCTTGTGGATAACTTTGTTTTTGTTTTTTGTTTTTGTCACATACATTTGCAGAACTAAATATATCATTTTGGTTAAGGTACAGGGTATAAACATTAATGAATGAAACAAAGCCCTAAAAGGAGTGTTCATACGACAATAATGCGGACATTGGTATATCAATACATCAATACCTGATCATATTGTGGCTAACTTTGTGTGTGTGGCTAACAACACAGGATTAAAGGCTTAATAGGAATACTACATGACGGTTTTGAGCCGTAACTTGGGCTATTTTGTTGTAAGCGAACAGATTTCTCGACAAAAATTTATGAATTTTTCACTAAAAAATGTACCCATTTTCTCTAATTTATGGAAATACTTAAGTGTTTAAAATCCTCACCTAATGCGTCGATTCTAGTAAATATCCATTATGGAAAATAAGCAATATTTAAACACATATAACAGTATTTAAAGAATTTATTTTCTTTATGTTCTTACATGAACTTTTTTAGTTGTTGGATATATATTATAAGTTTATGATGAAAATGTTTTTTTTTTCTAATGAGTAGACGATTGACGCGGTGCCAACTCAATCGGCGGGCTTCTGGACACAAATTCTGATTCTTCTAAGTTAGCTCGACGAGCAGCTGCAGCGGCCATATAAGTCCCATAGTATCGACTAAATAAATGAGGACTCATATGGTTAAGTTCCACTTGTGTGGTGGGTATTGCCGATACAAGTGGTGCGGACACATTTGTTGATGGTATTCCTAAGCCCAGGGCAACAGGAACACCCATTGAGCATTCATCCATCGAATTTGAGTCGTGTTGGCTGCTGCTGCTACCTAATGACCTTGCATAAATAGCTGAAGGAGGATGTGAAATAGCAGCATTAGTGGAACTTATTGGAGAAGACTCTTGAAAATGATGTGGTTCGCGATCCTCGACGTCGGGATCGAAAGGAGAACGCCTTACATCGCTTAGGTACGAAATATTGTCTTCAATTTTCTGTTGAGACCGACGGACAGAATCCACTTCCTCGGTATCGCTGGTATCGATATCTACGACATCGATGTCAGCATCAATATCTGTTTCTGGACCACAGCTTACATTGGGCTCTTCAAGACCAACGTCTACTACTAGTTCACGGTGGAACGTTTGCTGCTTTTGCACCTGAAATTTAGTTATTAGTGTGTGCTGTGTTTGAGTAGTAGTGCGATTCGTGGGAACTTCCGATAAAGTCAACTCAGCAGCCTTATCTTCGACAATATCAACAATCTGCACATCAGGAGCTAGAAGAGATGCTACATCGAATTGCCGCTTGCGTGTCTGAGAATAAAGATTTGCAATTGTAGTAGTTGTAGTTGAGTTGATATACGCAATATGTTGATGTTGTGCTTGCTGCTTTCCGACATCCATGCATCGCTGTTCAGGTTGAAGTACCAGTTCCCGTTGAGGAGTAGTATATTGTGGTAGCACGGAACTTGAACTGGAAGCAACTACTCGACGACCAAAAAATTGTCCAATATAGTGGTGATGATGATAAGGATAGCTCAACGCAGCTAACTGTAATGATGACTGAGTAACTGTTGGGGGCGGTGTAGTTAGGTCTAAAGGCGGTGGGCTGGGCGAATCTGTATTTGCATCATCCACAGAAAGACCCATGTGTTTTCGAACCTTCCGTTGAGCTTTTCTTCGCCGAAAGTCTCCTTTTCGAAAATCATCCATATTCGCAGGGTGTATCGCCCAATAATGGCCTTTTCCATTAGCACTTCGACCAGACTTAATAAAGCAATCATTAAGTGATAAATTATGTCGAATTGAATTTCTCCAACCAGGCCCCCTTGTTCTAAAATACGGATAGTTATCTAAAATGTACTGATATATATCCGAAAGAACAAGTTTCAACTCTGTAGAACTGAGAATAGCCATAGCTATAAGACCAATATAGCTGTGTTGTGGCTTTGGTTCCTCTGGCTGAAAAATTCGTTGTGATTGAGGAAATAAGGAAATGGTGGAAAGTGTGGTCATCCTATTTCCGTTCGGACCTTGTGATCCGTTAGGGTATATGTATGGGACTATACTTCCAACAGCATTTGCATATGGGGGACATCGAAGGCGCTCTATATTTAATGCATAATTATACAACTGTAACCTGTATTGCTCTAGAGCCAATGCCTGTCGATTGGAACTAGAGTTTTGAGATCCATCTGTATTAGAATTAATTTCTGTGTATATATTATGCATAAGCTGATGTTTCGGTAAGCAATCTTGAGGTGGCGTCTGGGGCCTTGACTGTGTTAAACTAGTGTTTGCCATTTATTCAAATATCTAGCTCAAAAGTTAGATCCACAGAATCTCATATCTCGTTTCCACCTGTTGAAGTCACTAGTACCAGTTCTCATTTGCAATATTTATTTACAGGGCCTGAAATAAACAGAAATTAAGAATATATTTGTAATTAAAATATACAATTAATTGAAGATAAAAAAAAAAAAAAAAATACTAACTTTATCTTCGGGATTCCGAAGATTACAAACGCTTTTCGGAGGATTTTCTGATGTAAATCACATGAATGGGGTTGGTCAGTAAATAAGGCCGATTTAGGTTGATATGACATCTATATGATATAGTGGTCCAATTTAAAAAAAAAAAAATCAGCGCAAACGCTTATATTTTGATAAGAAACGTGTTGGAAGAGACCAGTCAAGAAATGTGTGAGTTGATCCTAAAACCGATTTAGCTTCGTATGGCAGCTATATGATATAGAAGTCCGATCTTCATGAAATTTGACACGTTGGTGTATTTCTTTTAAAAAAACGTGTGTCCTGAGCTAAAAAGAGATCAGTTAATATTTGTGGGTGTTATTCCATAAACCGATTTAGGTTCGTATGACAGCTATATGCTATAATGGTCCGATCCGGCCGGTTCTGACAAATGTGCACCCTAGGTATAAACTAGGGAGCTTTGCCGCCTGATTGCTCGCTTCGCTCGCAGTCCAACCCACAGTGGGGTGCGTGGAAATTTGTGGACGGGATGAGATCAGTTTTTCTGAAGTACTTTTCTATCCCTGGACTAAGTTCGGGCTTTCCCGAAATTGATTATATACACAAAATTTCATAACTAACTTTTCTAGTTTCTGAAATCCTTGCGTTCATACAGACAGACGGACATGGCCCAATCGATTTCTCTATTCACCCTGACCATATTGTGGGTAATTTTGGGGGTCTACGACGTCTTCTTCTGGGTGTTACATACATGCACAACTTTCCCTTCGGGTACAGGGCATAAAAAGGCTACATATCAAAATAACTTCAAGACTGTGAGAGTAGTGCCATTGAAACAGGCAGACAGGCGGTCAGACGGACATGGCTATAACGACACCTCTTGTGATTCTAAGTAGAGGTAACTTTTGGGGGTCTACGATGAGTGCGTCTGTGCGTTACAAACATCAGAGCAAAATGAATATACTTTTGTTTCTTCAAAAAGAGTATAATAATCCAAATGTTAAGCTGCGCTGTAACAGAGTTTCGGGTGTACTGTAGACGAAATTTTAATAAAAGCAATACGGTTAAAGTCACATACATAAATAATCGATCTGATTACACAACATTATACTAGACTAACACATAGGCGCGCTACAATAAAATTAGCATTTTTTTCAATTGCAAAACTTAAAATAAATACCTTCAACTTTAAAATCCATTTAAAATAACTCTAATTAATAAACGTTTTTAGGTGACTGAACTGATTGAAGTGCGCTTTTGTTGTGACATATTTGCAATGCTCGGAACTGTTCATTGAAAATGAACACGTGTTCACATATTCAATGCTATTTTTAGAAAGTCCCGTTAGATTTCCAGAAAAAAATAGTTTGCCATTGAAAAATTTGGACATTTTAGAGACAGTTTGTTTACTTTTGGTAACATTATTTTTGCATGCATTTTTTGAATTTTGGCCTATGGAGGGAACCACTGTGAGGCGTGGGGAATTGAAAAACTTACTCTAACGTGGTCAGCAAAGGTTGTTCGAGCCTAAATTTTTATATGGTATGGCAGATATATGTATACTATGATCCGTTCCGAGTGAAATTTAGTACACATCAGTGTTGCCAGCGACTCATTAAAAAAAAATGATAGATGGACTTCAAAAAACTGCTAAAGAAGGCCAAACACAAGCTCTTAAGGGCTACAAAAAAAGCTATACGATTTTCAATTTAAATGTTACACTTTTATAGACTGTACCCGAACTTTAGTAATCCGGGCAGCTAGAGAAATCGATCTGGTCATATCCGTCTGTATAAACGCATGAATCTGAGAAACTACAAAAGCTAGAGTTATGCGATTTGTAGGAGAGTTTATACTTATGTTGATACGATGTACCGTCGCCCCGGAGGAACCTTAAGCTAGAAATTAAATAATTGTGAATACCTCAATTATAGAACAACCAAGCTTGGACCGAATAGTATTGCATTTTCAAAAGATGTTAATAAAATTTTTTTTTTAGAACTTTCCACAAACGTTGTGAGACCTGCTCATCACAGGAGCAACCTATCAAAAACTACTTAAATAGACAAGTAGATGTCGCCAATGCGTCCCCCTTTTACAATTTACTTGGACTCTGAGTGAATAGTTATCTCCCCTGTCCGTTAAAACTTTCTAACACTAATGGTACACGGTATTTTAAGTTTAGGGAACACAAAGGAAGGCAAGCCATACAAAAATATTCTAGAAAAACATATCTTTATTGATTTCTTAATAATTTTAGCAAAAACTTAAGGACAAAAAAAGTTTCAACAATTCAAAAATATGATAGATTTCCGGGTAACGCACTCAAAAAACTGCTAGATCTATTCGCAAAAAGGGTAAAGTTGCAACACTGGTACACATGTGAACTTTCATATAAGACTCCTAATTCACCTAACCTCCTCACTGAAAAAATGTAGGAGCTACGCGCAAAACCGATTTAGGTTCGTACTTCTGTTATATGAATTAGTTGTCCAATGCAAAAATAATGAATATACAGTTTTTCTTAGAAATCTGTTCAAAAATATAGCTAATTGGTAATGCACGCACTGAAAAAATAAAGAGCCAAACAGAGTTTTCGTAACATACATGTACATTTTCTGGGAATCACATATCCCATTTATAAAACAAATTGACAGTTGATCTTGTAGTGTTGATTGTTCACTTCCTTTTTTTGTACCATAGACACAAGATCCGTATTTACCATGTATATAACGCATAGAACGACATTACCAATGATCAGAGTCAAGTAGTATTATCAGGGAGCAAGGAGCTGTCGACGGATAAAGTTTATTTATTAAAATTGTGAATAAGATTCATAGATTTGTATACAGTACATATACGTGCTAAAAATCAACAAATCTTTCAACTTACACTAATTCTAAACCACAACTCGAACCAGACAAATTGTACCGTATTTACAGAAGATATTAAAAAACTAGGGTGCTTTGCCCCCTGATTGCTCGCTTCGCTTGCAATCCAACCCACAGTGGGGTGCGTGGAAATTTGTGGACGGGATGAGATCAGTTTTTCTGTAGTACTTTTCTATCCCTCGACTAAGTTCAGGCTGTCCCGCTGAAGCCTGCAAAATTTTTTTTTCATTTTTGAAAATTTTGCAAATCATTTTTTATACCCTGTACTTAAAAAGGTACAAGGGTATATGTATTAAATTTGTGCAAATGTATGTAACATAGAGAAGGAGACGTCGGAGACCCCCCAAAGTTACCCACAATATGATCATGGTGACTAGAGAAATTGATATAGCCATGTCCGTCCGTCCGTGTGAACGCCTAGATCTTAGAGACAATAAGACCTAGGATAACCAAACTTGGGATTCGGACTCCTTATGTGTGTTGGTCAAGTTTATTTTTTTCTCCCCCCGCCCCCCCCCCCTTCCACCCACTCATTTTTTCAAAGCCGTATAATTTTTAAACCTTTCGCATTTAAGTATTAGTTGCTTCTGAAAAGTTGTTAGAAATCTAAAAATCCTTCGATTCATTCCAAACATGACTAAAATCGGACCATATTTACGCGAGATATAAAAAAACTAATTTTGAGCAGTCCGATAGATGGCGTGCTTACATTATTGTGACCTATGTATTGTTGGATTCAAAGGAATATTAAGACCAGAGGTTTTATGTAAATGTAGACAACCAGGGTTACCACCCGACCAGGGTTGCCACCTTTTCTTTTCCAATTCCGTCTACTAGGTACAGGGTATCCCAAACTCGGCCGCGCCCGAGTTTAACGTTGGGCTTCATTTTATATTAAGATCCTCCGTGCATTCTTAATTTCTTTACTCTTTTCGAAGAAAAAATGAGTATGTAAATTTTGCTCTGATGTTTGTAACGCACAGAACCACATATCGTAGACCCAGAAAAGTTACCTCCAGAATTCTTAGAGGAGTCGATATAGCCATGTCTGTCTGTTTCCATACAAACTAGTCTCTCAGTTTTGAAGCTATTTTGATGAAACTTGGTATATATCCTTCTCTTATACCTAGGCAGCCCATTTGTCGGAACCGGCTGTATCAGACCACTATGTCATATAGCTATCATACGAACCTAAATCGGTTTAGGGAATAACTCCCATATTTATTATCCGATCCTTTTTAAATTTAGCATTCGTGTGTTTTATATAGCGATACGTACAGGTACAAAATTCTGTAAGGATCGGACCAAGATAACATTGAGATTTTTTTAATTTGTGTATTTTCGGAAGCATTCTGAAAAGATGGTACACTATCGATATTATCGAAAAAAAACCTCGATAGTTCAAAAATTAAGAAAACATCGATAGTGGCTCGATAGTTTCACACCACTACTAGTCACCCTGATCATATTGCTGTAACTTTGGTGGGTCTACGAAGTCTCCTTCTGAGTGTTACAAAAAAAAAAAAAAAAAAAATTCGGAACGTTAAACTCTAGTTTGAGATACCCTGTACTTATAGGGGCCTAAATCGATATTTTCTACTGATTTTTCTTAGGGGGCTATCCCATATAGTTAAACTTTAAATTATTTATGCGCTTTAATATCAAATAAACATTCCAATTATCAAGTTCATTAAAAATATCTCTAAAATGTATGAAAAAACAATTTTAAATAATATTTTTGGTGAAACAGATATATGGGAGCTATATGATATAGTCATCCGATTTCAATAAAATTTGATTTAATTACAAACGTATACTAAAAACTGTCTTGTGCCTAATTTGGTTGCGAATGGTTCATAAATAACCCGTTTTCTGACAATAAACCGCAAGAATCGGATTTTTTGTCCATCCATAGGGCTATAGAAGCTATGTGATATAGCTATCCGATTTTATTAAAACTTTGGGCAACTACTTGGTATTTGAAAATTCTCCTTATATCGCAATTTGAATAAAAAGAAAAAAAAACAAAGAAATTATGACGTAAAAACGATTTTTTCGGGCCGATCGAAAGGGATCTATATAATATAGTAGTCCGATAAGACTTAAATTTTACATCTTTTTTAAGAAAATTAAAGAACTTATAAATGTAAATTTTCGTAACAATATGAAAGCAAACAAAAAAGTTATGACCTATAAACTTTTTACTTTTTTGAGGTAGTTGTGGTTCTATGCTTTTTACTCCGCACCTAAATCGGATATGGAAAAAAGTTAATAACCTTGATCTAACCGGCAGAACAAATGATTATTAGCAACAAGCCGAAACTTTCTAGGCCCGACCATCTCTAAGAACGAGGTGTTCATACAGACGGACAGGCAGACAGACAGACAGAGGGACATGGCTAGATCGATTTCTCTAGTCACCCTGATCATACTTTCGGTAATTTTGGGGGGTCTCCGACGTCTCCTTCTCTATGTTACATATATTTGACAAACTTACTATACAGAAAGAAATTGTGTCACTAAATAATCAATTTTGTAAGCACATATGAAGCCACATGGAGGCGCGGATTAAGTGAAAGGATGTATGAGAAGATTTTGTGCAAAATTATGCACTAAAGTCAAGACATTCCGGCACACATACAAGAATTTTTAATTTTTATGGCAAACGTTAGGTTTAATCTTAGTGAATACAAACAATCATTTTACTTTCGGACCTACGCGCAGATTTTGCTACCATCCCAGTTGCCATCGAGACAAAACTTTTCCCTTGGTCGATATTCTATGTGTCAATTTGAAAGAGAAAGCGAGCTGAAAAAGAAACATAAGACAACACAAGGGCGTTTTACTGCAAATCAAGGTCTGGCAGAATTAAAAAAGAAGAAGCGCATATACATCGTTGGCCAGAATTGTGACGAAACAGGGCATGTGGGAGGCACAGGGCCGAAAAGATCAGAGTATACAGCATCAAATTTAGATAATTTAGATAAGCAAAGCAGTGCAAATTACTGAACGCATTAACCGTGGATAGAGGTGATCTTTCCAAGTGGTGTCTAGAAGATGCGCGACAAGCCACTTGTGCTACGACAAATATTTTTCACAAAAGTGTGTGACGGAAAATAAGCCCAAGGACCAAGTGCAGCTGGCTCATGCAGATGTCTGTGAACCGTTTGACACACAGTCGTTTGAAGGATTGAGGTACTTTTGGACTTTTATTGATGACAAGTCAAGGTGCGTGTTCATCTACTGCTAAATTTAAGAAGCCGGTGGAGTGGTTAGCAGCCAAAAGCCTGAATTGTATTCGCAGCGATATTGAGCGCGAATTTGTCAACAGCCGCAAAATATTTTTTTTTAGAAAAAAATATTAGAAAAATAGGATTGCAAGGCAACTGACTATGATATACGCCACACAAAAGAATAGAATTGATGGTGAGTGATTAGCAGTTATTTATTAGTGCAGTATTGATTCGGAAACATGTTGGGGGCTGATTATTCATCTAATCGTTTTTGATTCTGTTGCAGTAGCGCTTAATCAAAGAAACTACAAGGACAAGTGTGGTACTAAAAGCAGAGAATAGTGTATGCTAGGATGTTTAATGTCAGCAAAGGGCTATCGGCTATACGACCCAGTTGCCAAAAAGGTATTGCAAGGTGCACATATATGTAAATCCCACCAAGAGTGAAATTTCAACATCTGAAGGCATTGAGGAATTAAAGAATTATGGTGAAAAGTCAATTTCAGTCATTGAGTATGATATCAGAGTAGGGCCTTGTATTGACACCAAATGGATGTATGCACGGAATATAAATAGCGATTTATACTATTTACATGAAGCAGCTATGGGGATACCCTGATCTGTATTTTCTACAAAGGGCATTATTGTTACACAAGACAATACTTCGATTGAAGCAATCAGGAAGAGAGTGGAATGTGATATTTGACTGTGTTGTAACAGTATTGGATTTGTTTCTTAAGATAGTTAGCATGGTTTATACAAGCGTAACTTAGAGAAAATGTGCTCCAGGTTGTCAGCAATTGAGTACGTGAATGTCGATTGGGGCGGTGATCTCACCGACCGCAAATCGTGCAATGAATAAGTTTATTTTCTAGAAATCACAAAAATAGGGATAGTAGCGCAATGCAAGCTGAATATATATATATTGAGCCAGGTCATCATACTACTTCGACGGCTGATAATTAAAATTAGCTGTGGTGACCAGAATATGGCAACACGTCTCTATGGTAACAATCTGGGCGCCATGAATCCATTGAAACATTTGAGTACGAAACATATTGATATATTCTATCGTTTTTAGAGACGAGTGGTTAAATAAGGTCGAATTCTAAATAGTTATATAGCAACAAGTCTTTTTAACCAAGAAACTTATAATTTTGTATTTAAAAATTTTTTATAATATAATGGAAGTATTGTAAGCATCGATAGTTTTAATAGCACATTATATAGTTGGTTAAAAATATCAAGCCATGGGAACTTGAAATTTTCGGAATGTACTCGTACCCAAAAAAAAAAAAAATTAAGGATGACTTCGAATACTTTCTTATTTTTACCGATTAATAATATGAACTTTTTAAACATAAACGACTATATTCCCTTTGAATAATTGTACAGATTAGGAAAAAGAGGAAACAATCTTAGAACAAACAAGATTTTGTATAAAATAAACTTGTGTTTATTTAGCAAGGCTAAGCCCTATTACAATTTAATACAATATTAACATGAAACAGAACGTTATACTCGGGCGCGGCCGAGTTTGGAATACTCTGTATGTAGTAGACGGAATTTACAAAGGAAAGGTGGTAGCCCCAGTCTGGTGGTAGCACTGATCGGCTACATTTACATAAAACTACAGGTTTTAATCTTCCTTTGAAATCAACAACACATTGTTCACCATAAAGCAACCACGCAGTCTATCGCACTGTTCACCGTTTGCCACTTAGGCAAGAGGAATTTAAATCTTGACTCTGAAATTTTATTTTTTGTATATCTCATGTAAATATGGTCCGATTTCAATTGTTTGATATCAATCGAAAGATTTTTTAATTTCTAGAAACTTTTTGGAAACAACTTATACCGAAATAAAGCTAAGGCTGTATAAATTACAAGGCTTTTAGAAAGTGAAGAGATAGAACATAGAGAAGGAGACGTCGTAGACCCCCCAAAGTTACCCACAATATGATCACGGTGGCTAGAGAAATTGATACAGCCATGTCCGTCCACCTGTTCGTCTGTCCGTCCGTGTGAATGCCTAGAACTTAGAGACTCACTTCAGTGTTATCTATATTTATAAGACCGTTTATAGATGAATTATTATCCATGTTACCAAAAGATTTTTTCCCATAAAATCTGATGGTTTCTTAATTTTATTTGCTAAAAACCATTAAAAGCAGTGGATAAAAGAAATTCTGTTTTTGCTCCACAATTTTCAACGTATTAATCCTATTGCTTAATCGCAGAGTATCATTGTACAAATCAATTAAGTCACATCCTTCTCTCTGCCCGTCTGTGCCTGTGCAAACTAGTCTCCCAGTTTCAAAGCTATCGTAGTGTGACTGACAATCGACTTGGCTAGTTATACTAACGAACGTGAAGGTAAATTGGGAATCTATGATGCCTTTCACAAACATCAGAATAATAATATTGATGCTTATTGATTTAAAAATACTCGGGTCACCGACTGACCTATCACATTCATAAGCTCATGAAAATGCTTGAAGAAGGGATTTAAAACTATAAAGTTTTCCGGAAAGCATCAACAAATGTACATTTTTTTTATTAGTTGAAAAAAAAATCCTGGAGTAAAGGAACAATTCGCCCACAAATGGATTTTCCAATAAATTTAAATAATATTTGTGGTTTTTTTATTTGGAGAACGTATAAATGAGATTGAGCAGTTTGTAGAAAAAATTACTCTATTTTCTACAACAATATAAGTTTACATCACTAAAATGCTGATACTTGGTAAATTCGATATAATATTTAAGCCGGAGCTTAGCTATAAAAGCAGCTGGGTCCTAGCCCAAAGAGGACCACCTTTCAAATTTTTAGGGAACATGTGTAACTTCAAGAGAACTTATAACATCAACATTAACCTAGAGTGACAATCAATTCATAAATTGTTAAGAAAGTCCACCAATGCTACACCTAGTGGCCCATCGTATGCAATTGTATGTTTCCTAAACAATAAGAAACAGAGGCCTAACAAGACTTTTACTTAAAGCTCCGGTATTATAATCATCGTGGCTCTGAAATTATTTTTTGGCCCAAAATTGGTTATTATAGCTCTTTAAGTTTTTAAAATATTCACGATTTTTGATATTTTCGCCAATGACTCACATGGAAATACATGTAATACACAAAGTTAGCAAGCAGTAAACTAATCAATTTACTGACACGCTAAATTATAATAATAGGAACAAGTATTCACAACATTTTTCATGTTGTGGGGTCTCTCTTTACTTAACGAGGTCCACATCCACTTAATGTCATTTGTGAAACCTGCTGAGTACTTTAAGTGTTGTTTCTATTTTATTTTTATTTATTTGTTTTTTTCATTTTTTTTTTTTTTTTTTTTTTTTTTAATGTGATATGAAAGCTTAAAATAATAAAAACAAACTGGAAATCGAAGAGTGCCTTGTTGAAATGACACAGAGGCTCTTAGAAATTAAGGTGTGGTGGCAAAGTCAATTCTATTATTAAAATTATACGATTATGTATATTATTGCCATTGTTTTTTTTTTTTTTTTAATTACGCCCCACTTATTTGTACATTTGTGAAAACGAAACATTGTAAATGGAATAAAGTAAAATATCCTCAATAGAATAATCTTTTTTTCTTTTTAATTGAAATTTCCTTTTAAATTATCAACTCCAACAATCATTAGTGTTAAACATATTTTAATTAAACATGTATGTCCTTGTGACACTAATATTTTGAGACCCTTAAAGTTACGAAAGTAAGCTAGGCGCCAAAAACCTAGAACCTAAAAACTAGCAAAAGGTAAACATGGGCGTGACCGAATGTTGGGTGTCGGAATTTAAAAAATAAATCCAATAATATTATTTTTATTACCACAAAAGGTGGCAGTTGTTTATACTGTGGATAATTTTATGGGGCTCCTAAGGTCTTCTTCCCGATGCTCCATACATTTGCACAATTTGGGCATGGGATGTAATTAGGAATAAAATCAATTTTTTATAAGCTATATAAAAGAAATATTAAAAAAAAATATAAATCTAGTGCACGTTTTTAGTACTCCTAAAATATTCAAAATGTATGTTAATTTTAAATGTGATAGATTGAATTGAATACATAAAAAAACGTCTTTTGATCCGACCCCTCGGAGGTACCATTTTCTAAAATTTAATATTATTATTTTATTACAGAAAAAAGTCATAAAGGTAGCAGTTAGTTAAAGATAAAATATTCGATGGAGCTCCCGTCACCCCTCTACAACGAATTATTTCCGAATGTGCAAACAAGCATAAATTGCATACATACCAAAGGTAAGATTACTAATATCACTTTTCGTTTCACAATTTGCTTGATTTTAAGCGTTGGGAACTGCCAACAAAATATTATTTATTCAAAAAAAAAAAAAAAATAAAAAAAAAAAACACACACACACACACACACTAGGACTAATCCATTTCATTTCACTGTTTCTTCTTCCGATTGCAAAAATGCTAAACCATTTTAACTTATAATGTTTGCACGCTTAAGTATTCACTTCATTTGCGAAGAAATACCAAACCAAAAAACATGAAATTATTTTGAACTTTTTTATACAAACCTTTTATACATTGAACATTACTAAGGCTTTGAGCTTAAATGCATTAGCACTGACGACTTGTATTTATTATAGATATTATTGGAAAAAAAATAATACAGGACAAACTTAAACAAAAATTATTGTGAGACTGGTCTTGGTAAGACTCAATATAGGTAATAAAATACAAATCTTTACATGTATATATAATATATATATATACACACAATAAATATATATTTTTATATATCTACATATATATATATATATTTTTTTTTCTTCAGCGATGAATGCGTGCGGATTGCAAACGATGTTGATGAAACGGAGCCGTAACTGGAACTGTGCTAAGCGCTGGACCTCCGTTAAAATTCTTTATGCAGACATACAATAGATGTAGTGGTTTCAAAAGTCACGAATGTGCGTTATCATGTGTATGCCTGAATATGCATAGAGACAGAACACAAAAGTAACAATTATGGTGATGGGAAAACGTCAACACCGTCAATGTGCTACATACTCGACCGCCTACTTTTATTTGGAATACCTGATGTGATTGGTGCCGATCAAAGCGCATGCGGTGTTACATCCTCCTGGTAATAACCCACCAATCAAAATGCTTGATAGTCTGATGTAGTGCCACTTGCTTGAACCCTCACTGTGCTTCTTAAAGTAACGCTTGTGAGTGCGAGAGTGAGATCGATAGCTGAGTGTATAATGCTATTCCATACTGGCATATTGTTGCATATATCCGTTTCATTGCTACATGTATCTTTCCTGCCTTATATCCCTGTCTCACACAGAAAAAATAAATTATATAAATAAAGAATAAACAAGTTCAATGAATCAACAATGAAGCAACACCTATAGGCATTGTTATGTTTTAACATATCGTCAATGAAGTATTGCAAATATATATTATATTGTTAATGTTTCATTTATATTGTAATATTTGCTTATACGCATTATGGATCGATCAAAGTTTTTATAATCTTTTTTTTACACATATGTGTAAAACAATAATTCCTATTTATTAATTTATTTGTGTTGTTAGGATTGCAAGTATATGCGTACAATCAACAAGAGTAAATCCTCCACTTATACGGAAGCCATTAACATTGCTAAAAATATATATATATATATATATATATATATATATATATATATATATATATAAATAATAATAAAATAGAAATAATATTATTGTCTCATTGGTCTTATTAATTTAAAGAATATATTGAGATTGTACAAATGTATGTAACATAACGATATACCCAAACAAATCGATATACCCATGTGCGTCGGTCTGTCCAACTGCTCGTCTATCTGTCTGTCCGTATGAGCGCCTAGATATTGGAGATTAAAAGAGGTAGGATACCTAAACTTGGGACTCGGACTCATTATGCGTTATTGATTGCATAGATATATTAGTGTTATAGATTTTATGTAATTGTAGCAGATCGTGGCTATCATCGGGACATATAAGAATTTGTACCTTTTATTTTTTAAAGCGCTAAATATACCCTCTATCTGAATCAGCACTACTTACGAACTAATTCCGTTCATTTTTTTTCGGTGTTCTACGATTAATAGTATAAATAACACTTAGATCCACTTTTAGCTTTAATAATACAAATCCATGTGAGAGTGCTCACATACTTATACAAGTATAATCATACAAGTAAAAAATCCAGTCCATATCTATTGCATTAGATTGGATTTGTCCTCAGATAAAATGCATACATGCATATAATATGTGAATTTAATTATTTAATATATATAATATATATATATATTGAACTCTATCAATTCGTTTTTTACCACAAAATTTCATATTTTTATGCAACATCAATGAGAGTGGAAAACTTGTTACAAAAATTTGGTTAATTCCATGCCAAGTGTATTCAACTTAATTGATTACATTTTGGAAGACAGTGAGTTTTTCTGTTTTTACTTTTAGGGTCAAAATATATATAAGGACCCTTGCAAACTGCCCATAATTGAAATACAACCAAAAACAATGAATTGAATTGAATTGAATTTGTATTTGTGTTTTTAAATAAATTTGTAAATGCTTTAAGGAAAATCCTAATCTCGTCAACTCCTGGATAAACATTACACCTCAAGCCACGGACTGTAAAAATACACTTCACAACAGTACAATGGCAACGTTGAAGATGCAGAGCTCAAACAATGAGGATTAAAAATTTTGGAATGATCCTTTACGTCGAATATCCCTCTACTTATCTTGACACAAAGATGCATTTTCGTATTTACTTCTTTGTTAACAAATTGTAGTGGTCATTATTATTAAAAAAAAAATTTCATTTTACGTTGACTCTCATTTTCTAGTGAAATCTTGTGAAAGACTTTAAGCAAAATAAAATGAATAAGCCAATATCAATTCTATGTAAGGCATGACGAACTGTGAGTGACAGTTGATGTCTCCATTTACTATTTATCAATGCAATTAAGAAAGTAATGCTTGCGAGCAAACGAACATTATATTCTTCTATATACATAGATAGTATATTTATACCCTGTACCCGAAGGGAAAGGGTATACTGGAAAGCTGTGCATGTAGGTAACACCCAGAAGAAGACATCGTAGCCCCCGGAAAGTTATCTAAAATATGATCATGGTGACTAGAGAAATGGATTGGGCAATGTCCGTCTGTCTGTCCGACTTTATGAACGCAAGGATCTCAGAAACTACAAAAGCTAGAGTTATGAAATTTTGTGTGGAGAATCTATAGGACTTGGGAAAGGGCAAGTTTATTTTTGTATGTTGATCGGAACCACCCCCCCCCCCCCCCGAGGAGGCATTAGTTAATATTTAAATAATCGTAAATATCTCAACGACTTAAAGAGCTAGGATAACCAAATTCTGTCCATATACTGTCCTATTTAAATTTTTTTTTCTACGGAACTCCCCCTCTCTACAATAAATTATTACTTCAGAGCCCTGTCCGTTTTGCAGTTTTAAGCTGACAGTATCTATTAGTTCCGACTACATATGCGCAAAAAAATACCTTTTGTTTAACACCAAAATGAGTAAAATCGGACCATAAACACAGAAGTTATTAGTAAAAGTCATTATAGCCCCCCAGATGGCGAAGCCCCCTAGTCTTATATGTGCTTTATATATATTCTTGCATTTTACCCATTAAATATTTTAAGAGCTTAAGTTCCTAAAAATCAGGTAGGCTGAAAAGTTCCTGGGTTAATACATTTAGTAAATGATTTCTTTGAAATAAATTATATTCATTTTATTTTGTTATATGTATATTGTATGTAACAAAAAAATATCGCAATGGCACCCCGTGAAAAGAAGGAAGGGTGGGGGTGGATAAAATAAATTTGTACAAGCATAAGGAGTCCAAATCCCATGTTTGGGTGCAATAGACGCACGGAGGGGCCATATCGATTTTTCCATTTGTAAGTCATCTGACACTGTTTTGCTATTATTATACTTTTTTCGAAGAAAAGGGGAGTATATTTATTTTGTTCTGGTTTTTGTAACACACAGAACCACCCATCGTAGGCTCCCAAAAGTTACCCCTAGAATACTAAGAATCACTACAGCAGTCGAAATAGCCATCTCCGTTTGTCCGAAGGTTGAAAAGACTTCGCAATCTACGAAGATAACGATGGGATTTTTTATTGATCTGTTGTATAATATGTTGAAAAAGTTGAAAAGATTGCGACGGGCTTTCACAAGCTTAAATAAATATGTATTTGTTTATACCCCTCCACATAAAAATTGTTGTCTCATGTTGTTTCCGAAAATTGCATGTTTCAAAAGATAGAAGGTCTTTATACATACCTAAAAGCAGTTTACATTCATGGATATAAAAGTATATGTTTTATATGTAAAGGTAAAAGTCCTTATAATCATAACGACATCAGAGACGGCATTCGAATATTTTTCTAGGTAACATTTTCAAAATACTGTTTTTAAGGTCTGCGAACGCTTTGCAAAATACCAAGTGAATTTATGAAATCAAAAAACACTAGATTTATTTTTATTGCAAAGTGAAATATCTGTATCTAAGCAAATTTATGGGCTAAACAATCGACTTTTCTCTTCTTAATAATATATGTTATGCTATACATGCTCGATCTTAATAGGTACAATATATAAAATATTTTATAAGCCTTTATTTAATACACCAAATTTCATATGTATGTAGTAGTATTAAATAAGACTAATATGCCTAACTGAACTGTTGAGTACACTTGTCATTCTATAGTCATCTAATTTTGATATATTTATACTCTTTTCGCAGAAAAAAGAGTACATTCATTTTGCTCTGATGTTTGTAACGCATAGGACCAAACATCGTAGACCCATAAAAGTTACATCTAGAATACTTAGAATCACTAGAGGAGTCGAAATAGACATGTCCGTCTGTCCGTCTGTCAGTCTGTCAGTCTGTCCGTCTGTTTCTACGCGATTTACTCCGTCGTCTTAAAAGCTATTTTGCTGAAACTTGGTATTTAGCCTTCTTTTTTACTCAGGTAGTACACTAGTTTGAATCGGTCGGATCGGACCACTATATCATATAGCTGTCATACGAACCTAAATCGGTTTTAGGAATAACTCGCACATTTATTGACTGATCTCTTTTAAACTCGGCAAACACGTTTTTTACATAAATATACGCTTTTGTGCTGAATTTAATTAAAATCGGACTTCTATATCATATAGCTGTCATACAAATCGAAATCACCGTTCATGTGATTTACGGCAGAAATAACTGCGAAATAAGTCTGTAATCTTCGGCACCCCGACGATAACGTTGGCATTTTTTTTATTTAAAAATGTACCATAATATTGAATGCTCTCAAATTAGCCTTTTTAAAACACATCAGCTTAAATTTGATTAATCTATTGCCGATATATGATTTAAGTTAAATATTGAAAAAGCAAAGACAATTACATTTACTTTTATCGGACTGTTTGAACCTTTTGCAGAAAAGCACCTGCAGGATTTTGCTTCCAATTACTTACCTTCACACCTTTACCTTTTAATTTTTAATCCCAAAACAGATACCGGTCATTGATAAGCCAACACAATGCAAGAAAAAAGACCCAACATTGGCTTCAAAGGACAGGGAAGTGACTCACATTGATTAGTATCTCAAATCATCATAGCATTCAATAAATGCCTGAATATCCAATTCGTATACAATAAATACTTGTATACATGAAATTGAACACAACCACAAAATTGAAAGGCACAAAAAGTTATCGTTGGCAGATTTTGCATCCAGATGCGGTTTCAATTAACTTTAGATTTGTAAGCATTTAAATGGGCATTTATATATATATTTTATTGATAATTTAAAACGAATATTAAGCCCGGGCACGGCCGAGTCCCTGTACCTGGTAAACGGAATATAAAAAATCTCAACAAAATTTTCGAAGATTTCAAATTCTATTCGAAGTTTTTTCTAATGTAAATCATATAAACGGTGCCGAATCTGGTTGGTTTAGTAGTCTGATGCTCATAAGATTCGTCACATATGCGTATAATGTACGTAAAAAATGTATGTGCCGTATTTGAAAGATATATATTTTAATCGGATCCTCTAGTGATTCTAAGTATTCTAGAATCAACTTTTGAAGGTCTATGATGAGTGGTTCTGTACGTTACAAGCGTTAGGTCAAGACGAATAGAGCAATAACACATTGTTCACATAAGGGCAAGATAGTCATCTATCTGGAATTTTCTTCGGAGTACCGAAAATTAAAAACTTTTTCGACGTTTTTCAAACGTTAATCATATGAATGGAATGTACCTGCAAGCATTGTAAATATATCTAAAATTTATTTCAGTTCGATCTATTTGATCTCCATCCCAATAAAATTTATATAATAAAAACGTTTCCCGAAAGAGAATGTTGATTAGAATACTTACAAAAAAAGATTTTGTAAGAGCTTATAAAGCAAAAGTGTATGGTGTAACAAAAAAGAAGTCAAATTCCATATAATTTTTATTTATTTATTTAACATATTAAGAAGGATGGTAATAGCGAATGCATTTAACTTTTAAATACTGCTTAATTTTTATAATTATATTAATTTTTTTAATCTAATGTGTATGTTCCATTTCCATTTTACAATAGTCTATATGTATGGTCTAAGCTAATTCATTAACATGAATTTATATGAATTTTATTTTCAACAGTAGCTGTAGTGTTGAAGTTTTCGCTTTCTTCCAATAATAAATTGTATCATTGGCAAAGTGAAAACACTTTTATTGTTCTCAAATCCTTTTGAGTGTCGTAATTGAATTTCTCGTTAAACACCAGGAACATGAATTAAGGAATCCAACAGATGTTAATTCTGGATGTGATGACGGAAAATGCAACTCTGGTGACTCAACTGAAACCAGATACCTGCAAATTATCTGATTTAGCTGGTTAAATGAATGCATGTTGTTTCGGAGGGTGCTGCTGCGTTATAAGTGTTTGGTGGTGACAAGAGGTGTCTATTAAAGCCCTTATAAGAGTCCTTTTTACACAGAATTAATAATATAATTTGTAGTTTGAAAAATGTTTGCTTTATGTGTGAGCAATTTCCATCATTATATAAATAACAAAGATTTTAATTTGGCCATTTGCTACGGAAATATTGTTGAATGTATTACAAAATAAATACAATTTTTACTGAAGCCCAACTAATTTTAAATAATCCTAAAGTTATCTTCGAGGTTTCGTATCGAAGTTTTTTCTGCCGTAAATCACATGAACGGAGTTGGTCAGTATGTAGGGCCGATTTACGTTGGTATTACAAATGAAATTTTGCAGATATGCGTATTTCTATCAAAACGCGTGTGTATCAAATTGAAAGAGTTCAGTCACTAAATACGGGAGTTATTCCGTAAGCTGATTTAGTTCTGTGCGTTACAAACTTAATAATCTAGCTCTTAAAAATATTTGGTTGCAAACAAATAGGCTTCGATCTTCAACCACCTTTGGGGTGTGGAAACTTGTGGTCTAGTCGTGGACTAAAATTCGGACGTTCCCGAACGCAAAACACCCAGAAAAATATTTCCAATAACTCCGCACTTCCGAAAAGACATAATTTACACAATTTATGTTTGCTTGCTACTATTTCACAATGTGTTGCCTTATAACTCATGGATTTATGTTCCGATTTTATTCACATTGATGTCAAGCAGTAGGTAATTTTACTGAATAGAATAATTTTTGGTCCCAGTTTGATTATTTTAGATCTTGTGGTTTTTGAGATAATAATAATTATTTAAATTTTAGCTTATAAGCTAAAATAAACTTGTCCATGTCCTATAGATTCTCCATACTATATTTCACAACTATTTTTAGTTTTTGAGATCTTTGGTTTCATACAAACGGACAGACATGGCTATATCGATTTCTCTAGTCACGCGGATAATACTTTAGGTAACTGTAAGGGTCTCCGACGTCTCCTTCTGGATCTTACATACAGGCAGCTTTTCAGTAAGCCCTGTGTAACCAGAACTGAAGTGCCAAAGAATACCTGGTCGTAAAATATTCTTCTCTTTAAACTTAGTCATGAATGCAAAAGATCACAAACTGACGGAGTGGGGTCTTCAATGAGTCTCTTTGTAGGATCGAACTAATATATCATATAGCTGCCATACGAACATAAATCGGTTTAGGGAATAACTCGCACATTTATTGACTGATCTCTTTAAAACTCGACAAACACGTTTTTTACATAAATATACGCGTTTGTGCTAAATTTTATTAAAATCGGACTTCTATATCATATAGCTGTCATACAAATCGAAATCGGCTCTATTAACTGACTAACACCGTTCATATGATTTACGGCAGAAACAACTGCGAAAAGAGTCTGTAATCTTCGGCACCCCGAAGACAACGTTGGGATTTTTTGTCAGAAATCTGTTTTTTTGACAACGAATGGGTACCAAATGAATCATAAGACAGTTTTCTATAATAATTTTTTATGACACCAAATATAATTGATTTCGGATGGCTATATCATATAGCTACGATACCACTGTTTCACCAACAAAATTTTTTTAAATGGGTTATTCACACGTTTTTAGTGATATTTTCAGTGAACTAGGTAATTGCAAGCTTTTATTAGTAATTAATCTTTGTAAAAATTTTAGGCTTAACTTTATGGTATAGCCTTGGAAAAATGGGTAGAAAGTATAGACTTACGGCCTTTAAGTACAGGATATCTCAAACTCGGGTGCAGCCGAGCTTAACATTCTGAATTTCCTTAGATCCTCATATATATTGTTACTCGAATTTAATGTGCGCAAATTGTTAGAAAATAATCAATCTCAAAGGAATTGTAGCTCTCAGGGAGGTATGGGCAATCTATTGGCACATTTACGCACAGCTTGCTCATTTGTTGTAAAAAAAGTCAAAGAATGACTGCAAAACTTGCCATCGGGAAATTGTTAAACGGTATTTAAACATAACAAGGAGCAAGGGGACTGGCTAATCCCAAGGCACGGAATAGCACACAGGCGTGTACATACACCCAACGGGAAGCAACCACAAAATTTGTTATTTTAACAGCATCATCGTCAGTCAAGGCAAGGATAACGCTAACAATACGGCATATCAACGGGCGACACCAGCAGCTCTTCAAAATACGACTAATGAAATGAGTAAAACAAAAATGGGGTGGGTGGTGGTGATTCTTACTATAACATTGGGGTAAATCGGAATACGGGTAGCTCTCACAGCTAGTAAGTAATAGCTAACTCGCAGACCCGTTATTTTTTTTTTTTTTTTTTTTTTTTTGTTACTAGCAAACTAAGCCGGTTTTCATTTGATTTATCGAAAGTTCAAACGAATTTTTTTTTAACTTTTAGGGAAGTATGAAATTGGGAAATCATCAGATGGCGAAACTGCAAGGCAAAAGTTCGTATACAAGACTTAGACATTGTTAAAATATCTAATCATTGGCGTGTGGATGGTTAAGTCGACCAAATGCCCAGTAAAAATTAATCCGTTTACAAATAATGCAGACTCTGGGGACGAAGCCACAAACATGCTGAACAAGAAATTTAATCGGAAAACAATGCTATCTAGTCAAAGGCCTTCCTCTCAAATTAAAGAGTATATTAAGCTCGTGCAAAAATTTGTTACAAATAGAAGGAAAAATCTTCAAGCTACTTAAGCTATAATCACTATGAAAAAAAAATCGGTAATTTTTCATCCATTTGTTAGTACGTTTATGTACCAGTAGAAAAATTTACTTAATTTATGACAAAATTGTAAAAAGCAAAAACTATGCATAGTATAACACACAATGTATGCGTTTCAATTGGTTAGGACGCCTTGAAATGTTAAAGTTTAAGCGCTTATATCTAAGGCACGAATGATTGGTCAAAATTTTGTTTATAATTGATAATTATTTATGTTTTCTCGTTAGTTTTCAATTTTTTGATTCTGCTTTCCTATTTCCGCTGAGAACACCATTTCTCTGAACATGTGCCATTCTATGCCCTTGAAATTGTTTTATTAGGTTAGGACAATTGTTTATTAACGGCATAAAAATACACAAAGACAGTATTTTCGATTATTTTTTGAATTAATTAAATTATTTTGAATAAATTTAATAAACAATAGTGCACGGATTAGTAATAATTAATGTTGTCTAGTTATTTTAATTTAAACAAATTTGCAAAAAAAAATTATTATCTCAAAATATTATACTTCGATTTCCTCAAAATATGCAAAAGTATAATACTACTGATAAAAAGGGCAAAAATCGCAAGCTATGTGAACGAGAGCAGCGATTTATTGGGGAAAATCACGGAATCTTGTCGTATCCTTTGCACAATTTGCAAGATTTTTCAACAATAATGTGTCCAAAATGACAACTTGAGGCATATTTACAAAAATAAAAGACGGCAGAGATGCCAAAAAATTGTTCGCTCCATCAAAACTCTCGGCTGGAATTTACAGAGAGTAACATTTGCAATAATTTCAATTCAGTAAGCTACCTTTCGACATTTCTATACGTTTATTCTTTACGTTAATTTTTGTTATTTAAATATTATTTTCGAATGAGTAAAAATGTAATTAAAATTTCCCCTAAAGGATTTCGCTCTTACTGGAGAGATTTGAGAAAAAAGCCGCAACATTTCTCCGAGTGTAATTTCGGAATTGGTTCTGACATAGTGTGTGGCCCGTCTGCTGCGGTAGAAATTCTACATCTGCATTCACTTCCTGTCGAATGAATACCAAAGCCTATACTACTGTATTGGAGTAAACCCAGCTTACCTTTTTCGAACAAAATAGGAGGTGGTCATTTGTTTAGATTAGCCATAATTATAAAAATAATAGTCAATTTTATGACGTTGAGGAACTAAAATCGGATATCAAAATCCAATGGTCAGTTATGGACCAAATGCAGCATTTTAACCCTGTTAATTCTTTGAAATTAAGAATACCTGCGGTCCTAAAATCAATTAAAAAATTTATTAAGTATTAAGTTTTAATATTAAGTTTTTTAATATTTAATATATTCACGAACATTCAAATTATTTACATGATTTTTATTTTTAAATTTAATTTTCGATACTGAATTTGATTAATATTTGGTATAAAACACCTGTGATATCAATAAGCGTTTTTCTTAAAACAAATTTCCGAAAACTAAATGCTCTAATCTAACCTATACGTGTCTAATAATCTGGACATGGATATAAATATTTTTTAATGCTCTTACTTGTATTTTTGAATGTAGTGTCCCCATTTCGGCTTATTGCTACAATATATAGAAATCAATTTTATCGTTTTGATTCCATTCCTTGCTTTTTTATAAATTTAATATCATTGGTTTTCAAGCTAACCTAATTGGCTGAAAAATTGATTGTCCTAATTCAATAACTATCAAATGCTAAAACTGTGTCGTCCGGTGATCCTCAAGGAACTCAACTGGGACCTCTTTTATTTACTATTTATACCGTGCACCTTAAGGTAAAGGGTATATTAAGCTTGTGCAAATGTATGTTACACAGAAAAAGGAGACGTCGTAGACCCGCCAAGTTACGCACAATATGGTCAGGGTGACTAGAGAAATTTATATAGCCATGTCTGTCCGTCCGTTTTTTTTTTTCTTTGTTTTTTTTATTTATTTATTTATTTTATTTTTTTTTTTTTTTTTTTGAGACTAATATTTAATCATTATATCTGTAGAACTGCTAATCAGCAAAAACAATGGAGTAAAGTCTCATTCAAATTTGTTTAAGAAATAATGAGATTATTTATTATAATTTATTAAGTAATAAGCTCGAAACTAACCCGGGCTTAGGAGCCTTTTAATAGGTTTGGATGCTTGCTAACTTTAGATACTTGAGTTTGTAGCACAAATTTTAAAAACTAGTCCTTAATTTTTTTTTCTATTAATAACGTCTGAAAAAATTAAGATAATCGTTATATTCCTTTGGAATTAAAACTATATTGTGTTTTAAGGTAAAGGACATAATTATTAGGGTGCATTATGCTTACACTCTTTTCCAAGCTTTTTTTCCGGCCATTTTAATGGGATTGTTCAGTAAGCGCCTCAGATATTCAGAAGATCGATTTTGATAAAGGTACCATACCAAACTAAATCGGCCTTAGGAATATGTGGGGCGCTCACCAATCCCAATAGTATGCCTTATGGCAAAAAAAAAAATTCGAAAAAGGTTCGGCATCTCGAAGATGACTTTTTCTTAACATTTTTTTACATACAAAGGATTGCTCATACATATATGATAAGTAATTTTTATACCTTGTATCTTACAAAGACTATAGAGCCAGGATAACCAAACTTGGGATTCGGAATCTTTCGGAATACGCTGGTGAAGTTTTTTTTCCCGAGCCCCCCTTCCACCCCCTCACTTTTTCAAAGCCGTGTAATTTCTATAGCTTTCGGTATTAGTTGCTTGAATAAAGTTTTTTTGAAACTAAAAAACTTTCGATTGATATCAAACATGACTAAAATCGGACCATATTTATATGAGATATACATACAACAAATTTTCAGAGACAAGATTTTAGTTCCCCTTGCCTAAAATGCAAACATTCGAATGAACAGTCCGATATATGGCGTTGGATTCAAAGGAATATTAAGAGCAGAGGTTTAATGTGAATGTAGACGATAAGGGTTGCCACCCGACTAGGGCTGCCACCATTTCTTTTTCGATTCCGTCTACTAGGTATCCAAAACTCGACCGCGCCCGAGTTTAGCGTTCGGCTTCATTTTCTATACATTAAAGTTAAATACTCAATGAATCTGCCTTAGTTCAAATTGTTGAATTAAATCCTTAAAAAAAATACAGATTATTTCACCCAGTATGTTTCGCGCACAAATCCAATTCTATTGAGAATAATTATAATTACAAATTCTTTTCAAATGAATTCGACTGGATAATGAAGGCCAACAAATAAAAGTCACAAATCTAGCAGCCATCAATAATTTTTGCCTGCGGCAGCCTGAATTTCCACCTACTTTCTTTCATTTCCCCATTTGCTAAGCTTCGAAATTGGAATCATTTGAGCTAAGCATGGACCTCCTTTTTAATACTGTTATCGTCTGAGCAAACCAACCACGATTTGTTTTATTTTAAAGTTTTTGCTTTGAATAAATACATTATAAAGGCGATACATATACTCGCCTATGTTCAATTTGTTATCCAAGTGGAAAAGAACAAAAGTTGTTAATTTGTTTATTGGATTGTGCAATGTATACAATATATGGTGAGTGTTCGAGTGTTCTCGACAAAGACCAAACAACAAAAGAGGTAGGGCACATACAGCAGAAACAAATTGATTTCACCCTCACTTTTATTCAGTCCGTTTTATCACGTCTGCGTAAACGATATAAAGCAAGAGAGCGGTGTCGCTTGTTGCATCAAATCTCTATTTCTCTCATCAGCCTCGGGTAGTTCGTTTCATACTCCAAGTGTAACGGTTTGTTTATCAGTATTGAAATCCTCTTTACGGATTCGTAGCGTATAAGTTTGTGACTAGGTTTTGAATAGCAGCTTCTATCCATCTCTTTTCCACACAAAGAATTTGCATTTAGTACGCGAAAACACAAATAAACAATAGCACAAAAAACCAAACCACCGACAACATGGATATAGAAAGCGCAAACGCTAAACGAAGGGAGAAACAATGTAAATGTTTCCAATATCAGAGTTAAAAAAAGTCAAAGTTGCTTATCGGCACTACAGTGTGAATTAAAACTTGCCGTCGGTAAAATCCTTCAAGCTAGAGCAGTACATTAAGATATAGTGTTTCGACACTGAAGTAGTCATAAATAGTTATTAAATTAGGTTTGTGTATTATTTTTACATATTTTTAAAAACATTTAGTATTTTAAAACCATTTTTCGCATTGTATTTATGTACAAGCACATTCTCTTTATATATTTTATTGTTTTATTAGTATTGTATTACTTTAGTTTATTTTAATTGATCACTTACTTTAAATATAATTTCTCATTTTCTAAAAAAAATATATATAAATTGTTATACAAGTGTGGATAGTGAAAGGTAGTACTTACAGCTATGGGCGTATAATTGGCACAAAAAAATTTTTTTTTATTTGCATATTGCACAAAAAGTTGGACGCTTCGACTCAAAATGTTGGATCCAGCTGATGACTGTACAAATTCGCAATACAAATAACCGTTATTTGTCCCGTTACAGTTGTCGATTCTTCTTTGGAATTCGTTTTCCTTCGAACACAGACAATTTTTAATGCTCACATAATTGGCACACATTCCTATTAACGCAGATTCTTTTGTACAGAGTACATTTTTGGTCACCTTTTGCTATTATTTACTGAGTTTACGTTAATTTGAAGCAGATTTAGCTAAAATGGGTAGTGGAAAAGGTTGCACTGTGGAGGAACGTAAAGTAATTTACAAACTGAAGCTATCAGGTAAAAAACCAGGTGAAATTGCAAAAATCATGGAATGCTCCCGAAAGAAGGTATACAATGCACTTGCACTGGTCGGGGAGAATCCCATATTTTTGGAAAAAATAAGATTCGGAAGCAAAGGCCACGAAAAACCGATCTTACCATGGACAGGGCAATAGTTCTAAAGAGCAGAGGTGACCCTTTTAAGTCTGCTCGCGAAATCTGTGTGGAAATAAATGCTGAATATGGCGTGAACTTGTCCAGGACACTTGTAGCAAGAAGATTAAATGAAGCCTCGCTCTTTGGACACCACACCAGACGAAAACCACAGCTTTCAAAGAAAACTATTGCAAGACGCTTGCACTTTGCTAAGACCAACAAGGACAAAGATCCGTTATTTTGGAGGAACGTATTGTGGAGATACGAAACAAAAAAAAATAGGATGGGACCCGATGGAAAAACATTTGTGCGTCGTCCAAAAGGTCAAGCTCGGGCGCGGCCGAGTTTGGGATACCCCATACCTAGTAGACGGAGTTGAAAAGGAAAAGGTGATAGCCCTGGTCAGATGGTAACCCTGGTCGTCTATATTAACATAAACCATGTGGTTTTAATATTCCTTCGAATTCAACTACACATTTTTCACAATAAAGCAAGCACGCCATCGGACTGTTCGACCGTTTGCCAATTGGACAAGGGGAATTAAAATCTTGTCCCTGAAAATTTGGTATTTGTATATCTCTTGTAAATATGGTCGATTTTAGTTTTGTGTGATGTCAATCTTAATATTTTTAGATTCCTAACAGCTTTTTGGAAGCAACTAATACCAAAATCCTGAGGCTGTAGAAATTACAAGGCTTTGGAAAAATGAGGGGCGGAAGAAAGGGCGGGGGGAGAAAAATTATAAGCTTGACTAGCGTTTGGTTATCCTAGCTCTTAGTCTCTTAGATCTATGCGTTCACACGGACGGACGGACGAGCTTAACGTTCGGCTTCATTTTAAATTAACGGTCATTAAAAAGAATTTTCCGGATTTTTTGGATTGTAGTAACAACCTCTTTTGCTCTTTTGGACATCCACTGCGTTCACCGTTTTCACTACCTACTTCACTATGTATAAACTTAGCATAGCAATCCTTGATAGTTGGTTTTCTTAGAATAGTGTTCGGAACATAAGCCTTAAATGTGCTTTCCCCATTAAAAATCAATATTTTATCCGGCCGCGGACTTTTAAATTGTCCTTTAATTAAAGAATCAGATTTTTGAAACACTGTAGAGAATATATATTACAAGGCTGTGTAATATACGACGTAATGCTATTTTCTACAAGCTAAAATACAAGTAGTTAGAGGGGTATATTGAATTTGTTCATATTTATATAACATAGACGTCAGAAACCCCTTAAAGTAACCAAAAGTATGTCAGGGTGAATCGAGAAATCAATCTAGACGTGTTTGCCTAGTTCTTAGATACGATAAGACCTAAAAAGTTTCGTTTTTTTTTTTGCATTTTGATCAGTTTAGATCATCCTTATTAACTTTTTCCATACTCGATCTAGGTTCGGAAAAAAAAACCCGACTTAGGTTTAAAACTACTCTGAAAAAAAAAATGTAAGTCTTATTGGACACACTTTTTTTACCCTGTACCTTACAAGGTACAAGGGTATATAAAGCTTGTCAGATGTATTTAACATAGAGAAGGACACGGCGGAGACCCCCAGAGTTATCTAAAGTATGATCAGGGTGTCTAGAGAAATCGATCTAGCCATCTAGCCATCTCTCTGTCTGTCCGTCTTTATGAACACTTCGTTCTTAGAAATGGTAAGGCCTAGAAACTTCTGATTTGTTGCTAATATTTATTTGTTCTGCAGGTTAGATCAAGTTTATGAAATTTTTCCAATATCCGATTTAGGTTCGGAAAAAATAGAATAAACATCATATATGTAGCTTCCATGGGGCAAATCGGTCAAAAAATCCGATTTCTTGTGCTCTTAAACTTAATTACTCTTTACCCGGCTTAATTTCTGTTTCATTTTTGTAAAAGTTTTAGTGCGTTGGTGCATAATCTTTGCCTTAAACTAATAAAATTAACTTTGCATTTACCCTTTGCAATTTTTAATTATTTATTTTCGTGCACTCATTTCAAACAAAAAATTGTTCTTGTCTGGCAAAATTTTACAGTATTTGTTTTAAGCAACAACAATTTTTCGTTTCTGCTTTTGCCTGCTTTCAATTGTACGCGCTCTTGCACCTTTCGGTTTCGTTCTCTAAGGCTGTCACATTTCTAACGCTCACGTTACGCTCTCGGTTTACAATTCCATCGCGTTTCTCTCCCGAGCCTTTCAACGCTCAGTCTTTTTTTTCTTCTGCACTAAGTTTTTGTATCTTTGTGATTTGTTTTCGTGCCGCTCTCCTGAGTCCGTTTCTGTGTTCTTAGTAAGTATTAACCCTTGGTTGTGCTTATTTTTATATATTAAACTTTTATTTTGGTTTGATAATCGCCACATAATTAAAAAAAAAATTTTTCTTTTCTAAGCTAACAAAACAAAACAAAACAAAAATAAAAGAATTAATAAAAATGTTTGTGTAAAAAAAATGCCAAAATGCAAAATCCACCTGTATGCCGGTCATTGGGCGTTGGCTGTGTGATAACCTCATACATGTGAAGTGTGCTGGTTACACAGGCCGCGTCAATCACTTCATAGAGGCTCGTAAGGTGTTAAAGTGGATTTGTGAGGCTTGCTGGGAAGTTTAGATGGAGATGCGAGCATTTATGCGGCAGAGTAGGTGTGGATTTAAAGATCTTCACCTAGGCTTTGATAAACTTAGTCAGACTTTTTCAGTTTTGGAAAGCCAATTTAATGGCCTAAAGCTTTTAAATAGCTCTTCAAAGCGTAAGAAGTCTGGCTTGGAAACGCGGACTTGTTCGCATGTCCTCCAAGTCCCGGCAAATGGGTCTGCAACTCTTACTATACCAAATAATCAGCTGATTTCTTTTGTGTCCCCTGGGCCGGTACTCAGGTCTGCTAACAATAAAATGTTGGCAGCTCCTAGTACTTGCACACTGGGCACTGGGACTTCAGCAAACCCACCTAGGGGAAGCAAGTTTTTGTTACCAGACTGGCACCTGATCTTACTTCGGAAGATGTAATATCGTATATTAATTCGAAAATACAGGTCTCTAATTTAACTGTGGATAAATTTAAGTTTTCGTATTCTAGGGAGATCGCATCTTTTAAAATAAGCCTTGCCCTTGCATTTTCGAGCTTATTTGTTGTTGAGATTTTGGCCAGAGAATGTTGTAGTTAGGGAGTTTACGGCGAAGAAAAAAAATCGGCAACCGGTTTCCCTAACCTTTGTCATTCCTAAGAAACTAGAACCCTTTCATCTAGAGTATCAAAACGTTAGAGGGCTTAAATGTAAACTTAGTCGTTCTTTTCTTAGTAGTTTTGGTTTCAGTTATTTCATAGTAGTATTAACCGAGACGTGGCTTAAGCCTGACATTTTGGATTCTGAAGTGTTAGGTAATAACTTTTCAGTTATTTCAGCCTTACCTTCGGAACTTATTTCTACTCACCCTGTAGATATTGAATTTATTTGTGTTAAAATTGATTTGAATGGCATTTTCTTATTTCTAACAGTCTCCTATATTCCTCCTTCTTCTGATCTTTCTGTTTATATGTGCCATTTAAACTGTATTAAATGTATTTCAAATTTTGTAACCGACAAGGACTACCTTGTTGTTCTGGGCGATTTCAATCTCCCAGAAATATGTTGGTCCAATATTCCTTATTCCAATTCGGTATTACCCAGTAATAGTCACAACTTTATTGATGGTATGCTTGAATTGCCACTATCCCAGGTCAATTTTGTCAAAAACTCTCTGAGTAGGCAATTGGATTTGATTTTTTGCTTGGATCCCTCTAATACGCTTGTATCTAGAATCGATTCTCTTTCTTTTCCTGAGGATCCTTATCATCCTTCAATTGGATTATCAATTGACTTTCCTTGTCGAAAAACTTTGTCTGCTTGTCCGTCTATTGCCTCATACAGTTTCCAAAAAACTGATTTTCGAAAACTAAATAAGCTTATTAATGACTTCGACTGGTCTAACTTGTACATGTCTAAGAATCTTGACATTGCAATAAATTTATTTTAAAATGCTCTAAATTTTATTTTTACACAATGTGTTCCCATTTCCTGTCATAGTAACAAGAATAGACCTAAACTAATGATTTTAAAAAATCTTAAGCTTAGGTTATTCAAAAAGTTCAAATTATCCGGTAATCCTAGTGACCTTTCCCGTTATATTTTTGCTCGACCCAATTTTTGGTTTATAGCACACTATACTATAATGCCTACCTTTCCCGCTGTAAAATTCAAATTCGCCGTAACCCCAAACAATTTTTTAATTTCGTCAATTCAAAGCGTAATACCTCTATCTTTCCTTCTTCCTTATCTTTTATGAATAAAAGAGCAAATACTGACCAGTCTATTGCTAATCTTTTTATTACCTTTTTCCAATCTACCTATTCGACGTCGAATTCTTAAACTTTTTAACTCATTAAAAAGCCTCTCTTCTTTCCCTGCTGTTTAGAAGGAATCCTTTATTTTTCCTCTCCATAAAAAGGAAGCAAATCTGATGCTCAAAACTATAGATGCATATCAAAACTTTCAGCTATTCAACATTTATGTAAGTCTCTAATTTCTCCCTGTCAGCATGGATTTGTCAACCAAAGGTCGACCACGACTAATCTCTTATAATTCTCCTCATTGGTAATTAAAGGTTTTTAAAACAAATCTCACACTGATGTTATTTTCACAGACTTTAGCAAGGCTTTTGATTCTGTTTACCATTGCTTGCTTTTATATAAACTAAACATAATAGGTTTTTCATCTAACCTTGTTGCCTGGATAAGGAATTATCTTACTGCAAGAACTCAAAGAGTTATTTTTAAGAAATCATTATCAAATAGTAAAACTCTGTCGTCCGGGGTTCCTCAAGGCAGTCACCTTGGTCCCCTTTTATTTACTCTTTTTATAAATGATATTGATTCATGACCAGACGTCAGACTATTATAAAATGTTTTTCCCCCATTTGAATATTATTCCATATCGGACTGGTTTATTTCTCAATGGGCATTAATTCCTGACTCAGAGTTCAACCTTAAATCAGACTGGTTTAATTGTCAATTGGCCTCGATTCCTGACCAGAAGTCCGACTTTTATAAAATATTTTTTTCCCATTTGAATATTATTCCATGTCGGACTGGTTTAATTCTCAATTTGTTCTTGATTCCTGACCAGAGGTCAGCATTTTATAGAATATTTTTTCCCCATTTGAATATTATTCCATTGCGGACTGATTTAATTCTTAATTGGCATTGATTCCTAACCAGAGGTAAGACTCATATATAATATTTTTTTCCCATTTTAATATTATTCCATATGAATATTATTCCATGTCGGACTGGTTTCATTCTCAATGGGCCTCGATTCCTGACCAGAAGTCAGACTCTTATATAATATTTTTTTCCCATTTGAATATTTTTCCCATATGAATATTATTCCATGTCGGACTGGTTTAATTCTCAATGTGCCTTGATTCCCGACCAGAGGTCAGACTTTTATAAAATATTTTTTTTCCCATTTGAATATTATTCCATGTCGGACTGGTTTAATTCTTAATTGTAATCGATTCCCGATTCAGAGGTCAGCTTTTTTTAGAATATTTTTTCCCCATTTGAATATTATACCATATCGGACTGGTTTAATTGTCAATTTACCTAGATTCCTGACTCAGAGGTCAGCCTGCTCGAGAATATATTTTTCCCATATGAATATTATTCCATGTCGGACTGGTTTAATTCTCAATGGGCCTCGATTCCTGACCAGAGATCAGACTCTTATATAATATTTTTTCCCCATTTGAATATTATTCCATTTCGGACTGGCTTATTTCTCAATTGGTATCAATTCCTGACTCGGAGTTCAACTCTTTATTGAATATTTTTTCCCCATTTGAATTTTATTCCATATCGGACTGGTTTATTTCTCAATGGGCATCAATTCCTCACTCAGAGTTCAACCTCAAATCGGACTGGTTTAATTGTCAATTGGCCTCGATTCCTGTCGAAAAATTTTGTCTGCTTGTCCGTCTATTGCCTCATACAGTTTCCAAAAAACTGATTTCCGAAAACTAAATAAGCTTATTAATGACTTCGACTGGTCTAACTTGTACATGTCTAAGAATCTTGACATTGCAATAAATTTATTTTAAAATGCTCTAAATTCTATTTTTACACAATGTGTTCCCATTTCCTGTCATAGTAACAATAATAGGCCTGTGTGGTATTCACCTAAGCTAATGAATTTAAAGAATGTTAAGCTTAGGTTGTTTAGAAAGTTCAAATTATCCGGGAATCCTAGTGACCTCTCCCGTTATATTTTTGCTCGACCCAATTTTCGGTTTATAGCACAATATGCTATAAGGCCTACCTTTCTCGCTGTAAAATTCGATTTCGCCGTAACCCCAAACAATTTTTTAATTTCGTCAATTCAAAGCGTAATACCTCTATCTTTCCTTCTTCCTTATCTTTTATGGATAAGAGAGCAAATACTGACCAGTCTATTGCTAATCTTTTTGTTACCTTTTTCCTATCTACCTGTTCGACGTCGAATTCTTAAACTTTTTAACTCATTAAAAAGCCTCTCTTCTTTCCCTGCTGTTTAGAAGGAATCCTTTATTTTTCCTCTCCATAAAAAGGAAACAAATATGATGCTCAAAACTATAGATGCATATCAAAACTTTCAGATATTCTCATCTTCAACATTTATGTAAGTCTCTAATTTCTCCCTGTCAGCATGGATTCGTCAACCAAAGGTCGACCACGACTAATCTCTTATAATTCTCCTCATTGGTAATTAAAGGTTTTTAAAACAAATCTCACACTGATGTTATTTTCACAGACTTTAGCAAGGCTTTTGATTCTGTTTACCATTGCTTGCTTTTATATAAACTAAACATAATAGGTTTTCCATCTAACCTTGTTGCCTGGATAAGGAATTATCTTACTCCAAGAACTCAAAGAGTTATTTTTAAGAAATCATTATCAAATAGTAAAACTGTGTCGTCCGGTGCTCCTCAAGGCAGTCACCTTGGTCCCCTTTTATTTACTCTTTTTATAAATGATCTTCCATCAGCCATATCACACTTCGTGTTTTTACGTATGCCGATGACGTAAAATTGTCTTTTTCATACAGGGATATGGAATCTCACATTGTTCTGCAAGCTGATTTAAGTGCTTTTAATTCGTGGTGCCATTTCAATTTGCTAAATTTAAATGCTTCTAAGTGCAAGATCATGACCTTCGGTCGGAGCACTCCACTCTTGCCCTCCTATCATCTTAATCAAAAAGCTCTTCATGGTATAGGATCAGTAAATAATTTAGGTATCTTACTTGATTCTAAATTAAAATTTGATAGTCATATTTTATCCACTGTCAATAAAGCCATGGGAGTTCTTGGATTTGTGAAGAGATGGTCTAAAGAATTCGATGACCCTAATACGACCAAGATTTTATATGTGGATCTCGTTCGCCCAATTTTAGAATACAAATCATTTGTTTGGTGTCCTCAATATAAGGTACATCAATATCGTATTGAGTCCGTTAAAAAAAAAAAATGTTTGCTCTTTGCTCTCCGTGGCTTAAATTGGAATTCAAAATTGAGCTTTCCCTCGTACTCTAGTAGGCTACAACTTAGATTTGCCGTCCCTAGTAAGCCTTAGAATCTTTCTTTATACTCTTTTTATGCATAAATTAATAAACGGCATGGTTGACTCTCATGAGTTGATCAGCCGAATTAGTTTTGCAGTTCCTTGTAGACCTCTTTAGTAGTCTGTCCAGCCACATCTAATTATTTAATGCATCAGCCTTTTTTAAATTTATATAGAGACTATAATAGTTTGTACCACTTAGTTTGTTCCTCTTCTAGTATGCAATCAATCAAAACTAGTATATTAGTAGCTTAGGAGCTATCGAGCTTGGTAACCCGCGCGTAAACAGGCTTCCGCCTGGTAGCGTTGAGCCACTTCATCATACTATTCGTTGTACCTCTACGTACATTAAAAACAAAAAAATCCAATAACAGAATCGATGGACCAATTCCAACCAAATTAAGCACAAGTAATTTTTTTATATAAGTTTTTAATAACACCAAATTTTATTGAAATCGGATGACTACGTCATGCAGCTCCCATCCATCTGTTTCACACAAAAAATCATTTAAAATGGTTTATTTACACATTTTAGAAATCATTTTACTGAACTTGGTAACTGGAATATTTATTTGATATTAAAGCGCGTAAATAATTTAGGGTTTCACTATAAGGGATAGCCTCCTAGGAAAAATTGGTAAAAAATATCGATTTAGGCCCCTATAGGTACAGGGTATCTCAAAATCGGCTACGCCCGAGTTTAACGTTCCGAATTTTTAGACTCTTTTCGAAGAAAAAGGAGTCTATTCACTTTGCTCTGATGTTTGTAACGCACAGAACCAAACATCGTAGACCCACAAAAGTTACATCTAGAATACTTAGAATCACTAGAGGAGTCGATATAGCCATGACCGTCTGTCAGTCTGTCCGTCTGCTATTTTGCTATTTTGCTGAAACTTGGTATTTAGCCTTCTTTTTTACCTAGGTAGTACACTAGTTTGAATCGGTCGGATCGGACCACTATATCATATAGCTGTCATACGAACCTAAATCGGTTTAGGCAATAACTTCCACATTTATTGTCTGATCCTGTTCAAATTTAGTACGCATATGTTTTTTATAGCAATTAATATATATACCAAATTTCGTAAGGATCGGACTACTATATCATATAGCTGCTATACGAACCTAAATCGGTTTAGGGAATAACTCGCACATTTATTGACTGATCTTTTCAAAACTCGGCCAACACGTTTTCTACATAAATATACGCGTTTGTACTTAATTCTATTAAAATCGGACTACTATATCATATAGCTGTCATACAAATCGAAATCGGCCCTATTAACTGACCAACCCCGTTCATGTGATTTACGGCAGAAACAACTTCGAAAAGAGTCTGTAATCTTCGGCACCCCGAAGATAACGTTGGGATTTTTTTACTTTGATACTGCAACCAAAGTTGAAAATTATAAGTTTTCATATGCTTAATAAAAGTGTTAAGTTTCAATCTGATCGGATTACTGTACAATATTATTTGACTTTCAGGACACCAAACAGTTGCGCAAAATATTAATGAATAGGATGGCTATATGATATAGCTCTCCACAGGTCTAACCAGTTTTTGTATTTTTGCCAAAAAACGAATTATTCTTGCACGACTCGTACCTAAAAAAAGACAGTTTTAATTAAACCAAAGATAATTTAAGACTGCAAAGTTAGCGAATGGTTAACGCTCTTAATTCTATATTTGCATAATTTCCTCTCATAATAAAAATACACCTGCGTGGTTTTATTCTAATCTAATTAATTTAAAGAATGTTAAGCTTAGGTTATTCAAAAAGTTCAAATTCTCCGGGAATCCTCGTGGCCTCTCCTGATATCTTTTGGCTCCATCTGAATTTTCGGTTTATAGCACACTATGCTATAAGGCCTACCTTTCCCTCTGTAAAATTCAATTTCGCCTTAACCCCAAGCAATTTTTAAATTTCGTTAATTTCCTTCCTCCTTCTTCCTTATCTTATAGCGATAAGAAAGCAAACAATGGCCAGTCTATTGCTGATATTTTTGATACATTTTTCCCAGCTACCTATTTGACGTCGAATTTAAGTTCAGATCAGAAATTCCCCTTTGATCTTCCGCGGTTAATAACTGAACGTAAGTTACTTAATGACCTCAAGCTATTAAAACCCATTTTTCCTCCTCGACCGCATGAGTTTCCTAGTTGCGTTCTAAGGTTTATGTGCTGAATCCAATTGCAAGTCCATTCTAAAAATATTTAATTTATCACTTTGCCTATGTTCCTTTCCTGCTATTTGGAAGGAATCATTTATTCCTCTCCATAAAAAAGGTATTTCAAAATTATCCGCTATTTCTGAGGTTTTTGAGAAACTTTTAACATCTCACAGATTTTAGGAACGCTTTTGATTCCAACAACCATTCCTTGCTTTTGTATAGATTAAATATCATTGGTTTTCCAGCAAACCTTGTTGTCTGGATAAGTGATTATCTCACTTTAAGAACTCAACGAGTTCTATTTAGGAAAGCATTATCATATGCTATAACTGTATCGCCCGGTGTTCCTCAAGGCAGTCACCTTTGATCCCATTTAATTACTCTTTTTATAAAAGATCTACCAACGGTGAGATCGTGTTTTTATAAATGCTGATGATGGTGGGGAAATTTAATCTCACATTGAATTGCAAGCTAATTTAAATGCTTTTCATTCATGCTATCATTTCAACTTGCTAAATCTAAATGCTTTTAAATACAAGAGCATGACTCTGTCGAGGCACTCCACTCTAGGTTCCCTATCATCTTAATCTAAATGCTCTTCTCCATATAGTGATTTGGAAATTTCTTCACATTTTATCCACCGTCAAAAAAACTATTGGGGTTTTTGGTTTTGTGAAAAGGTGGTATAAAGAATTTGATGACTTTTATATTTTATGTGTGGCTCCTGTTCGCCCAATTTTATAATACCGTTCATGCGTTTAGTGCTCTCAATATAAGGTGCATCAATATCGTATTGAGTCCGTTCAACAAAAATTTTTGCTTTTTGCTCTCCGTGGCTTAAATTGGAATTCGGAATTGAGCCTTCCCTCGTACTCTAGTAGGCTACAACTTATGAACTTGCCGTTCCTAGTAAATCGTAGAACACTTTCTAATTTTCATTTTATGCATAAATTAATAAACGGTATGGTCGACTCTCCTGAGTTGATCAGGCGAATTAGTTTTGCAGTTTCTTGTAGACCTCTGCGGACCTTTACTCCTTTAGTAGTCTGTCCAGACACATCTAATTATTTAGTGCATGAGCCTTTTTTAAATTTATGTAGAGACTATAATAGTTTGTACCACTTAGTTTGCTCCTCTACTAGTATGCAGTCAATTAAAGCTAGTATATTATAACGCCTTCGAATAAATTATGGAGAATGGGTCGCAGCTTTTTGCTGTCAACTACTTTAATGAAATCGAATCAAACAGTCAATGGAAACTACATTGTATAAGTTACAGCAGCAAATTAATGCTATCATTTTAGTGGGCCTCCTTTTACACTACTACCGCTGATATATTTTGGGTCTCTTAGGTCTGCTAACAAAAAATTGTTGGTAGTTTCGAATGCTGGCCCATTAGACACTAGGACTTTAGCAAACCTATCTAGACTGTTACTTATATAGTCTATTTCGTCCGCACAATGTAATAAAATATCACATCCAAAGACATTTGGGGTTCCATCTTCTACTAAAGCCCATTAATCTAGCTTAATATATTTTTATACCCTGTACCGAAAAAGGTACAAGGGTATATTAAGTTTGTGCAAATGTATGTAACATAGAGAAGGAGACGTCGGAGACCCCCCAAAGTTACCCACAATATGATCACGGTGGCTAGAGAAATTGATATAGCCATGTCCGTCCGTCTGTCCGTCCGTCCGTGTAAACACCTAGATCTTAGAGACTATAAGAGCTAGGATAACCAAACTTGGGATTCGGACTCCTTATGTGTGTACGCTGGTCAAGTTTATTTTTTTTTCCCACCGCCGCCCCTTCCACCCCCTTATTTTTTCAAAGCTATGTAATTTCTAAACCTTTCGGATTTAAGTATTAGTTGCTTCTGAAAAGTTATTAGGAATCTAAAAATCTTGATATGAATATGAGTAAAATTGGACCATATTTACTCGAGATATACAAAAGCAAATTTTGAGGGTCAAGATTTCAATTCCCCTTGCGTAACCTGCAATCTGCCAAATGAGCAGTCTGATAGATGGCGTGCTTGCAATATTGTGAACAATGTGTTTTTGAATTCAAAGGAATATTAAGACCAGAGGTTTTATGTGAATGGAGGCGAGTAGGGTTACCACCCGACTAGGGTTGCCACCTTTTTTTAAATTCCGTCTACTAGGTACAGGGTATCCCAAACTCGGCCGCGCCCGAGTTTAACGTTCGGCTTCATTTTTTTTTTTTTTTCATTTATTAACATGGACCAAAAGTCATCAGTTCCTTTAGATGGCGCGCGAAGAAGTTCCCACAAAACTAACCAAAACGCAAAAATATAAAGCATGTCAAACAACCACTTTTGCTACAAATTTTAATTCATTATGGATTGTTTCAAAATACCATATAAGTGTGAAATAAATTGAAGATATCAATGCAACACAGCTAAAAAGGTTCTTTACGTTATATACGCGTTTATTTGTAACATATTTAATTTTGCATTTGATTGCATTTGCCGCTAATGACGATAAAATGAAGGCCAAGGCGATCTGAGGGTCTTTACAAAAGGGCGGCTATTGCTACGGACCGTCACCATAGTCGCGCACTCCAACATTTATGCGGCCCTCAGCAGCGGTCACCGAAAATCCCAAAATTCGTGCATCCATTTTTGTCATTTTGCTTTTCTTTACTTTTTTCTGCTTGTTCTAAAAATATTTAAAGCAATTAAAGAAAAAATTAATAAATACTAAATATTTAGTTTGTATATAAATCCTATAAGTCATCTAGTAGAGTAAAATTTTCTTCCCTTATTTTAATACTCTGTACCGTAAGGGTGCAAAATGTATGAAACATAAAGAGGCGTCGGAGGACCACCAAATGTTCCCAATTGTTCCCAAATGTTCGGTAAAAGTTGCTTCCTAAAAGTTTTTAGAAATCAAAAAATCTTTTGATTGATATCAAACATGACTAAAATCTGATCATATTTACTTGAGATATAAAAAAAAAAATCATTCAAGATTTTTTTATTTCTTCTTGCCTAAATAGTAAACAGTCAAATGATAGATACCGTGCTAGCCTGATTGTCAACAATATTCTGTTGATTTTAAAATAATATTAGAGCTAGACTTTTTATGTGAATGGAACCGATCATGGCTACCACCAGGGCTATCGCTTTTTCTTTTTAAATTGCGTCTGAGTTTTATTTTATTTTGTGATGATATTTCAATATTCTTCAGTATTCTTTAACAAATAGCAATGCCCTGTAATTCGTACTATTAGGATTTGAATGATGCATACATTTGCAAAAACTTGTTACATTTAATTAACCTTCTTCCTTGATGGTAAATTTTTCAATATTTCAACAAAGAGTTTAGTGGAATTAAAAATTTCATAAAGAATGACCTTATAGGATTTATCATATGAGACACACTTACCTTACTATCTGCATTGTCATTGGATGATGGCGTTATTGCTGGTGCAGGTTTACACATATCGTCGTTATGTGCATTTTGTGCACGTTGAAGATTTTTATATTTACTGCGCCTTTCCAAAAACTGTTTAGCAAAGTCACTGGATTCTTTTCCTTCGCCTAGTTTAATTAAGATATATATATATATATATATATATATATATATATATATATATATATATATATATATATATTTAGCAATAATATTCGGCATTACGATGATGATTAATTTGCTTATACGTACCCAAGTATATTCTTACATAATCTTTTACCTCATAGGGTGATTCCAAATCTTGAAGAAAAGTTACAAAAGTCGGCACTAAAAAAATAAGATATAAGAAAAAGAGAGAGAGACAAGTACAAGCCGCCCTCAGTTCCTTCGAAAAATATTAAATTTATTCTTTTTTTTTTACATACCATCCACTTTAGCTGACATATTGGCCAGACTCTTCATACACCAATTGGTGAATTCGTTTTCGTACTCAGTAATTTTGTTGTTTGCAGCGTGCGTGTCATGTGCCTTTGCACCAGCTACGGACTTCTTTTCAGCAGTATCAGCAACCATACCCGTTTTTATTGCTTTATTTGATCCACAGGAGGATGTACATTTACTGGCTAAGCCAGTCTTTTCCTGTTGACCAGAACTAACACCTATACCGATAGCTTTGCTGGGTTTTAAAGTTGAATTTTGCATAGCTGGAAGTGTCTGACTCTTGCGCAAGTTACGTGTAGATGGAGAAACCGACACCGCACCGGCCAAAGATTTTAGTTGGGGCCTATGAGAAGTGGTGGCTGCCAAATTAGCAGCACTGTTGACTGGCACCGATGCGGTGATTGTATATTTTGATTGCTCCTCCCAAAAACCGGCTCCAATCATTTGGGGTGTCGTTGAAGCGCCTGTCCAGGCTTTATTTGTATTACCCCATATATTTGAAAGGCCGAAGCCACTTCCACTAGCTGCCCCCGCAGATAGACTAGTCGATAAAGCTGCCTGTTGTTGTTCGTGCTCACGTCGACGTTGCTGCTCGAGCAACTCGTTAAGACGTTTGGCCTCCTCAGCTTGGATTTCGGCTAGGCTTATAACGGGGGTCGACGATGGTGTAGCCTGCCACTTCAGAAGTGCATCGTTAGCCTCTGCTGCCGCAGCTGCTGTAGCTCGCATTTGTTTGTCTAGTTGTTCTTGCTGGCGTTGTTGATCAGCTCGTCTTTCTCGGCGTTCCGCTTTTTGAATTTCAGCCAAATCGGGACCTACACTATTTCCACTAGATGCTTGCAACGACCAAGGTGCAACTGAGCTTGCGGTGGTAGATTGAGTCCGCAAAATTGGTGAATCAGTGTTAATAGCAGCTATCTTACTGTCTGGTTTATGTGAGGATTGATTATTTCCAGCTGAAATAGACAATTTTTAATGCAACGTATAGCCAAACATAAGATTTTTCCATCGAAATTTTCTAAAAAAAATTGGGAGGTTTAATCAGGTTTGAGTCAGAGGGAAATTCCTTTAACTGATTTAGGTAAGTATGACAGCTATATGTTATTGTTGCCCGATGCAGCTGGTTCCGACAAACTTTCCGACCTACACATACAAGAAAGCTGAATGCCTGGTTTCATTTCAATAGCTTTAAAACTGAGGAACTAGTTCGAATGAAAAGGGACGGCATATATTATACTACATAAATACCTATTTCGATTTCTGTACTCAACCTAATCATGCTTTAAAGGATTATATGTATTTATTTATATATAAATGTTGTGTACTATAACAGAGACTCGAAGATATAATAATTAAGGCCCACTTCGCTTGGGTCCTTCGTGACTACAAATTTTTAGAAATTCAGTACAAAGTATCATGTAGAAACACATTTTAATATATTTATGCTTTGGACTAAAACGGTTCTTGGGAGGTCACAGAAAACTAATATAATATAATTGTACAAACCTTGAACATTTCCAAGAAGAGCTTTACGACGCTGGGCTTGAATTTGCAATAGACGCTCCTTTTCCTCTTGCACTTGGCGGCACCTTTCCTCTTCAGCCAATAGAGCGCGCTTTTTCTCTTCTTCCAATTGCTGGCGCTTGCGTTCCTCTTTAAGTCTTTTCTTCTCCTCTGCTGATTCACGTCTGCGATCTTCCTCGCTAAACTTTTGTTTAGATTCTAATTGTTGTTGCTGTTTGTTTGAATGTTTTTGATGGACCTGCTGAGTGAATTGTTTTTCTTTGCAAGTGATCGAATTTCTTGGATTTAGTTGTTCCCCATTTCCAGATGTATCTTCTGACTGTAGTGATTGACGTATTATTTCCGAATCTTTTTGCTCGTGCTGATTATCGTGAGCAGCAGAGCTTACTTGGGTTGTTTCGATTGGCGTAGCTGTTACCGGTGTCAAGCCGATATGACTTGAATTTGTCTCATTGTGCATACTGAGTTGCCGTAGTGGATTCTGCTCCTGTTCGAGTGTCGGCACATTCCATGGAGTATCAGGAAGCACCTTCTGCACATTTGACATGCCAACTAGGGGAAGTCCAGGTCTAACAGTCTCACCCCAAGCTTGTTGTTGATGTAACCACATTGGCATAACAAAATTTGGATTTCCAGATAAAATTTGGGATTCGGTCACAAAATCAGCAGAATTTGGTTTTCCATGTGGATTGGAAGTTCCTCGACGAAGCAACATTTTTAAATTATATTCATTTAACAGATCCAAGTCAGCACCCGACATTTCATTAACTCCTGAGGGCGAAACATTTGTATATGAAGGACCTTCTTGACGATCGGTTTGCTGAGATTGATGCTGGTGCTGATGCATAAGCTGCACATTTGAAATAAAATCTTCAGCCTCTAAAAAATTTCCAGTGGTAGGAGCTTGTCTTTGCTGCAATTGCTGCTGATTTTTGGTCTGTTCAGCAATAACGTCATACAATTGACTCCCGGCTAAAGGATTTAAGGCAGCCAATGAACTGCTTAATCCACTAAGACTACTTAGGTATTCCGGCAACACTAACATTTGCATTTTGTCCCGGACAATAGCTTCGCGCTCAGCTGGTGTCTGCCGTTGGAAAAACTCGTGCTTAGACAGCTCCCTAACCATTTGATATTCTTGGTGCTGCATATACTGCTCTTGGAGCATCTGGAATCGCATGGTTAGCATATGAGACGTATTGTCAGTGCCTTGGCCTTTTATAGCAGTACTCAGGGAATCAGCAGCAGCTGTTACATTCGCCCTTAATTGCTCTTGTTGATGCTGATTTGGATCATTCAAGTGGTGCGGTGTGGCCATAGGCTTTGCTGTAGATAGCTGCAAATTATCTAGATCTTGTGGCGAAGGTAATAAATGGCTGTGTGTAAAAGGCATGCTACCATGGCAGAGCTTGATAAGTTCACCCAAAGGCCGAAAACGACTATCTGCGTAGCGACGCACAAAAAGGTTTTCGTTGAAATAACCAGCCCTATACCACTCTGTCATTTCGATGGCACTAAAGGGACCTTGAACGTTTGATTGGGGGTCTCGGTAAAACCATAATTCGGTTATCACATGTGTGGGTAAGCCTGTACTCGTGCCAGGAGTTGCAGATGTCAAGTGCTGTTGTTGGTGCTGCAGTTGATGCTGTATTGTTAGTTGGTCAGAATATGACAATGGCTTATGTGAAATTTCTCCCAGAACTGGCTGAGCAGGACGGTCCACAGTATGCAGTATTTGAGCACGAATAGGCTTCATATTTATTTCAGAGAGACCAGATAGATCAAATCTGGTACTGGAATTGCCAGAAGGCGAAGACTCACAGATCACTTTCCGGTTGACACCTAAGTCATCATCCATTATTAATTTTTCAACTTCATCTTCAACTTCTTTATAATGTTCCGAAATATCACCAAGTCCTCCGATTACAGTATTCCCAGGCTTACCAGCATCATTAGGTGAGTGGCGCGAATCAGTTGCATTAGCTTCTTGTTTATGGATGTTAAATTTATCGTTGGCCGATCCTTTTAAATCTTCCTTAGTGGATTTTGGAGATCCAATAAGATCTTGCGATGATTCAGCAGATGCAGATGGAGTATCACTAGAGGGAATATCAGCAGGTCCCACTGCAGTCAGTGATTCAATTTTTTTTGTAACCAAATCATTTATAATTTCAACATGAGTCCTGGATGTGTCTTTATCAATTTGAATATGGCCTTCATCATCTCCACTTTCGCCATGAAATGCCCCACTAGCGTCGAAAGTGCCGCCCATTTCAGAGGGATTTTCCATTGCCCACTCTGGTAAGTTATCATCAATATCCCCGCCGCTGCCATTTAATCCACAATTGTTGGCCGACCACGATTGATTATTTTTTTGTAGCGTTTGACGATTTATTGATGCTACAGGTCCTATCACTGCTCCTGAAGCTTTCATGGTGCCACTTCGTTCCGGTGCAACTGTCCCTATGGTAGAAAATGACCTTTGAATATTGGCACTGGATCCGGTCCCAAAAGCAGTAACTTCCATATTTCCACTTGAACCAGGATCTTCGTCGCGCCAACTGGTTGATCGACCTAAGCAAGTTACGAATTAATTTCAAACATAACATTTTTTTAGTATATGCTACGAACATACCCCAGCGGTGATTATTGCTTACAAAACCACCAGTAGTACTTCCGCTGCGCCAACCTTCAACAGCACTAACTCCACTCATTCCACCCGGCGTAGCCCCGTCTCCAGAGCCATCTTCATTCCTGGTTCTTCGCCAGTTTTCCATATTTCGATGATGACTGGAATATTCCTTTCGTGGACTTGAGTTTGGTGTACCGTTCCAATCTAAGCCACCGGTAGGTGTACAAACAGCAGTGGAATCTCCAGTTCCATTTCTATCGCTCCAATTTCTATCAGACTGCAAAAACTCAGACGTTTTCATATTATATCACAAAAGTGCAAAAGATTTACCACCTTTGAAGACATTGTCGATAAGCCATCTTCATACAAAGCATTTGATCTTTGATACATGGGATGATAAACCGATTTCCCGCGCATACGGCCACGATCCACTGTACCACCACGACCGGTCCCACGCGATGAACTGTTTCCAAACCCACCGGTTGAACGCTGCAACCAAACAGGACGCGACTGCCGGATAACATGCATTAAAAATTCTTTACTTTTACTTTTTTGAGGCTATTGTCTGAACTTACTCCAGTCCCAGATGGATTTTGGCTATTAGCGTCATCCTCGGAACTAGGCGTTAAAGCAAGAGGGTACTGCACTTTTTCAACAAATAATTTTCGAAAAGATGGTAGAATTTGCGGCAACATGCAATTTCGATCAAAAAGAGAAAGCATTTCCTCTCGTCCGTAACGATACTCCGGAAATAAATTTCGAGAAGCTGATGTGTGACTGTTTTGGCTAATTCCTAGGCTTTGAAGAGAAAGCGGACTGTTCTGACCACTTATTCCCGTTCCAGAGCCACCACTGGATGATGGTAAACTGGTATTGCTAATAGTAGTACCTGATGGCTCTGCTGACATATTGCGCAACCATTCTGGTCCAAATTTCATTGAGTCCGTCATTTTCCTGTTTTAGTAATTCGTAAGATTCTTCTGAAAATAATAAATAAAAATTTATACATAAATAATGAAATATATATTTTAGAACAGACTTATATTTTTATATACATACACATATCAAATATTTCATCTTTTCTAAAATAAAATAGCCGATTTCTATTCTCCTTTCGCATGTATTGTACATAAAATACAAATGTTAATTTACACTTATATGTAGTATAATCTGGATGTTTCCTTGATTTTACTACCAAAAAATGATAATAAAATGTAATAGTAATTTACCACACAAACACTACTCTAAAAATCGGATAGAACATAACCTAAAACTTAGTTAAACAACTCAAGACGCACATGTACAAATACATTAAAAGTCATTCGCCAGTGTTACTTTATTTGAATTTTTTATATTGATAAATGCATACACATATGCATAAACATATACGTTTATATGAAGTTTCAAAAATATGAATGTGTGTATCAACAGTATATAAAGACCTGTTTAATGTACTATGTGGCACTAAATTTACTATATCGCGGAGTTAGCAGGCCAATTTAATGTTTGCCTATGGGGTATCATTCCATCTCTTGCCCACGTACCACACTCATAATTACATATATATACCTATTTTACACACACGCAACGCAAAAAATTTTTGCAGACCTTTAATAGAAGGCGTGAATACATCACAACTCAAAATTACTTCTTTTTTACAGAACACTTGATTATGGGTACAACGCATTATATATTTTTCTATTAAAATTTAAGAACTTACTTTTTATACAATAATTTTATATCTTTTCTAGATATAAATCTGATGTGCGTCAAGGTAGCGACCGCCAGTAAGCGACGAAATTTTATTAGATTTCGGAACTTGTTAGGATTATATTTTTGTCAAGATAGCAACGAAAATCAATTCCACGGCTTGGTCTACGTTATTTAATATCGATATATGAAAATAAGAAGCAAGTCCCTATAATATTCAGATTATTAATCAGAATATAATATTCAGATTATTAATCAGAATATTATTACGGCAAGGTGTCAAAAAAAAAAAAAAAAAAAAACACACACATAAAAGACACAGATTACTTCTGAACTGATGTGCGAAAATAATGTTGGATGCCATTATGTTTTTGCCATGCTTTTATGAAGTTATTTAACGTTATAGTTAAGACGTGTTGAGCAGTAACGTAAAGGCTTTGATTTTAACTAAAGCAGTAATAGAAGTATTACAAGGAGGTAGCGCCTAACTAGTTGATTCTAACGTACTAAACAACTCATCAAATTAAATTTGTAGATTACGCTCGACAATTTGTTTTTTTTTTTTTTTATATGACTTATCTTATAGTTATATTTTTTTTGAGCCGATGAAAACACGAATAAAAAGTAAACTTCCAATGAGAAATCAGGATTAGTGTTCAAATATTCGATTTTAAAAGGGCAGGATTTAATATAAAAGTTTCTGTATACAAATGCACTCAGTTCAAAGGCAATTACCTTACTATTGTTTACATAAGGCTTCATGATACCACAAATCACAAATCGAAAAGATTATAAGCTCGGTACGAATTTTTTTTCTGCCGTACATGATCAAAACGGGATTGGTCGGCTGCTTCCGACAAATGCGCAGCCTATGTATTAATTAAAAAGATTTATGGTTCGTTATTTTTTGAATTATTTATCATAAGTATTTAGTTGATCGCTTAATTGATTATTGGATTGGATCGCTTGTTTAGGTGAGGAGTACAATTCATACTGACTACTTCAAATATTCTTTCTGTTTATTGTGACCCTGACCAAGTGCCAAAATCTGCTGTCGCCTTAACAGCACATTTTTCTTCGCAAGGACTCGATATAGTTCAAATTGCGAATAGTTAAACCGTGTCGGAATTAGAGGCCTATTTTCTACTTGTACTCACTCGCATTGAATTATACGACTGAAGTCACTAGGTGCCTTTTTTGAGGACCTCAAGGTTGTTAGTACGACGGATTCCATTGATTTTGACGTGGTCGTCGAAGGTCACAAGGAACGTGCCGGTGACTATTCGCTTAAACACACCGTCTCCCGTCATATTGGCGGTGGCCTTTTCGATACCTTTATCGATAGATATGGCACGGTCTAGCTGGCCCGGAATGATGACACTGTGCGGCTCAGTCCTCATCATTAGTTGCTGTGCGCATTACACATCCGCTTGATCTGCAGAATGTAGCTGCGAAAGCCTGCTCACAGGAGTCGACAGCGATGGTCTGGCCCGCGAACTCTGCCACCACTTCGCCTTCACCAAAGTCTAAGAATTTGTCGTTGTGCTGTATCGGAAGAATCATGATTTTCTTGCAGTTTTATTTGGGAATTGGATATCTCAGTAAAATGTGAAATAAATCGTTCTCCTTAAAAAATCTTAGTCTTATAAACTGATAGAAAATAAGTCAAGCTTTACCTATTGAGCCGTTGGTTCATCATTGCTCTTATATCGGTCTCGCTAAGGACCATTGGGCTTATCAGGTCTGTTTTTGCTAGGGTGATAGTAAGTATCAAGTTCTCTTGTTCGTCAATTACCACATGAGTTCCGGCCTCAGACGAGCGTTCCTCATGAATTTTGTTCAAGTATCCGATCACCCTATCTGCACCCTCCTGTAGCATGGAGTTAATCTCAATCAGTGTGTTTTCCGAGTCTGTCACCTGTTCCCGTCTGAGTCTGCTTTGTTCCCAATCATCAAATTCGGGACTTTCCACAATCACCCTTATCGCCTTCAAACTTTTAGCAATTCTATGATGCGTTCTAAGAGTTGAAATCAGCGGATCCATTCATCCCAGGTCGTTAGGTACAGACCTCTTTAAATGTTCCATAATCATTAGTTCCGAGTCTTCGCAACGTGCTGACGTTCGCCATGTGCCCGAAGTAGCCGAGTTCGTCCCAAAGTAATTTGTCGTCTTCTGTTACTGGTATAAAGATCGATTGTCAGTAAGCATTTATCTTCATTCCAAAATGATAGAAAATTTTTTAAAATCATGGTTTTGATAGTGTGTCAATGTTGTCTTTGTGAACCTCCATCCCTTTGACAAGAACTGACGTCCCGAAAAAATTATAATTTAACTCCCCTCCAAGTACTGCGTAATGAACGCGAGGCGGGACTTATCATTAAATTCTCAGGGACTGAGGACGGAAACCCCAACCATATCCTGACTCTACAGTCTTCCCATTGTTTTGTCGCTTATAAAAGTGTGGGTATTTTCATTGGGAATCCTGGCCTGATCTTATATTTTAAGTTGAGGGTCATTGCAACTTCTCCCCACTGTGTTTTACGAAAAAGGACATTGTAGGAGTGTTTTTTCTCCCTGCCTCAACAGACTCAATTCATGCTGGATTACTGCAATGGGAGTCTTGTCCGCGTAGATAAAGTCCAGTCTTGCAATATTGCGTCAAAATTGAAAACCGTTTTTTCTGATACTAGAACTGCTGCCGTGGCTCCTCTGATTCTATTCCTACTTATTTCTACCGCCTGATAGTGGCGTGAGCTGCCACTATGGGGTGTAAACATTTCGTAGACTGCGTTCGCTGCCTGCCGCCATGAAACATAAGTTTCATGCTTTCCCTACATCATGGATGTCACCAAAACACTAAATGAACTTGTTAAAAAAATCGACTCTATTCAGGCTGACCTAAACCGTCTTAAATCATCCAATCGATCTCGTGGATCATCCCAGCCCCGAACGACCTCTCAACCACAAGAGACATCCGAATCTTTCACATAGTCCCAACAATCTAACAACGGGCAGAGCTTCTGCTACTTTCACCATCACTTCGGACCAGATGCAAAGAAGTGCAAGCCGCCCTGTTCGCACTCGTTAAATTAACGGAGCTGCCACCTTCAGCGCTGAAAAAAGGCTGGCAACACTTATAAACTTCTTAATTAAAGGAATCAAATAGCCAATGGGCAATCCCCCTACATATGGTCAGCAAAAAGGATGGTGGCCAACGTTCTTGTGGCGATTATCGCAGATTAAACGCTGTTACATTCACAATTTTTCGAGGCAACTATACTTGAAAAAGGTATTCTCAGCAGTCGACTTGGTGAAGGCTTTCTACCAAATACCATTGACAGAAGAAGACATCCCAAAAACTGCTGTATGTACACCGTTTGGACTCATTGAGTTTCTGTGCATGCCCTTCGTTCTTAAAAATTCCACCCAGACCTTTCACAGATTCATCGACAATTACTTTCGTGGCATCGACTTCGAATAATGCTACATTGATGCCCTTTTATTAATCTCCAGTACTCTTGAAGAACATAAAAAACATTTCCGCACCGTCTTGGAGATTTGACGTAATCATGGACTTCACATCAACTTAAACAAGTGCCAACTAGCACAAGCTGAAGTACAGTTTCTGAGCTACACCATTCATTAATATGGTATCAAACCACCCAGCCATAGAGTCGACGCTATCCAGACCTATACTAGGCCTTCAACTAACTGCGAACTGGGTCGGTTCCTTTATATAGTAAACTATTATAAATGATCCACTGTAACAATAAATTGATGATGTCTGGCAACCACTTCTTTTTTTCTCAAAAAAACTAACAAATTCCGGAAAAAATTACAGCACTTATGATCGTGAGCTTTTATCTATATACGAAAGCATCAAATACTTCAAGCATATCCTCCAAAGCCGAGTCTTTTGCATCAAGACGAAGCACAAACCACTGATATATACATTTCGCAATGCCCCGAAAAGGTATCACCTCGTCAGCTTCGACATCTAAACTTCATTTAACAGCTTTCAACTGAAATCGTCCATGTAAAAGAAGAGGACAACGTGATCGTAGACGCACTCTCCAGACTTTGCGAAATCAAGAAGCAAATCGAAGAAGAACAAACAGCTGACTCCGAGCTGACGGAACTGTTACAAGGAGCCACATCACTGAAACTGCAAAACGTCCATTTTGATGAAAATGTCAGACTCTACTGTGAGGTATCGACAGGATATGTACACCTGTATGTACCGGCTTCTCTCCGAAGTAAAATCTTTTCTTTCATTCACAGCCTCTCGCATCCCAGTGGTAGAGCAACACTTCAACGGGTTAGGCAAAAATTTTTGTGGCCCTCAATGAAGAAGGGATCAGGAACAGATCAACAGATCAGGGTACTCAATTCGAGTCCGCCCTGTTTGAAGAACTGCTTCATCTTGTGGGCAATGAACATATTCATACGACTGACTATCACGCTCAATCTAACGGCATGATTGAAAGATAGCACAGGTCATTTAAGGCTGTCATGATATGTCACACTGATACACCATGGACTCAAATCCTTCCTGTGGTCTTTGTAGGACTTCGAACTTGCTTCAAGGAAGATCTGCAATCATCAGCAGCAGAGATGCTGTACGACACACCAATACGATTGCCTAATGAATTTTTTGATTACCTCGATTCAAATGAAGATTCATCTACGTTCATCTCATAATTCCGAGACCGAATGCGAAAAATTCGTCCTACACCAACTGCACATCATTGCAGCCAAAAAATGTTCGTGTTTAAAGATATCTACAAATATAGATAAATATTCCTCTATACGGACGCTGTTAAGAAGCTATTGGAACTACCGTATACCGGCCTGTTCGACGTCATCAATAGGAACAATGATTGATGATGAATGATATTCACGCTGAATATTGAAAAAAATCTTCGGCAATTTCTGTGGACAGGCTAAAACCAGAATTCTTAGTCAAATCTGACGCTCAAGAAGAACACCACAGGACCACGGACCTATGAAAAAAACGAGTTCGTTTAAAATTATCGTGATGGTCTCACAGGAGAGGGTACTTTGGCGATCCCGCCCAACACCCCATCTAGCGTCAATCAGCCATCTGGTCTTATATCAGAATACAACTCTAAAAGTTAACGATAGAAGAGAATAGAACACGAGGCGATAGTTCGGTTGGCGCGCGAAGCTTGTAACATCCATTGTGTACTGTATGAGTTAATTATATTAGAGCTAATATATATATAAATTAATTAATATTTTTTTCCGTTATCGCGAACGACGAGTTTTAAGTCGATACCGGCTTGAGCCGCGGCAATGAAGACTGAGATTTGAGGTTTTGCGATACAAATTATTTATTGCAAGGCACGAAGTGCTCTTGTCGATCGTTCTTCTAAATCTAAATCTAAAGCTAACAGAAAATGAATATTATAGCTAAGTGCCGGCTGACACTGCCTCTGTCCTCTCTGCAGCCGCGGCGTGGAAAGCGCTGACGCTGCGCCTCGTGCCAGCTCAGTTTGGTCAGCGGATGTTTCGCAATATTGTTGGTCAATGAACCAACCACTGACCACCTCAACTTACGCTGAGCCGGCGAATTCTGCTGTGAGCCGCCTGGTGCCTTCGGCTCGCACAGTGGGCCGGAGTTACTTGTTAACTTATATAGTCATGTTTGGTATCCATAGAAAGATTCCTAACAACTCTTTTTGAAGCAACTAATACCAAAATCCTAAAGCTGTAGAAATTACAAGGCTTTGAAAACGTGAGTGGTGGAAGGAAGGGTGGGGGGGGGGGGGGGGGGGAGAAAAAAAATATACTGGACCAGCGTACACACATAAGGAGTCCGAATCCCAAGCTTGGTTATCCTAGCTCTCATAGCCTCTAAGATCTGGGCGTTCACACGGTCGTACGGACAGACAGACAGACAGACAGACAGACAGACAGACAGACAGACAGACGGACATGGTTATGTCAATTTCTCTAGGCCCTTGATAATATTATGGGCTATTTAAGAGAATCTACGACGTCCCCTCCTGTGTGTTACATTCATTTGAACAAACTTTATTACCCTTTACCTTAAGGTATAAATATATAAATACACTCAAATTCGTCCAATTTCTTTTTTGGAAAGGCCACGTCTAAGCATGGTTTATACAAATGGAAGCACAATTTCTTTGTAATCGCATTTCTTCTAACAACACGCGCTATAACCATTCAATTTGCGCACTTGATGCCAGTGCCATGCGTAAACTAATAGATATAATCATGCAGCCGTCTGCGGTAGGTAAATAAAACTATTTAAAGGTGGCCATTATAAATCGCCGATCGGAAACTACACAGAGCGTTGTTCGCGCTTGTACTCGAGGAAGTCTTGCAAGTACATGGGTTTCCCTGTTGACGCTATGTAATTTGTCCTCCGGGAAATGCTCCCGAAAGCCGCTTAGACGAGCTTGAGCGTAATAAGCCAAGATCACGATTTTGTTCCTTTCGCACCAATTTCTTGAACATGCTCGAAACTGCACAGAGCCCCGTAGTTGGGCTACACAACATGGAAACTGAAGCGGCTGTCATTAGTTCTGAAGGCAAAAGGGTATCACCTTCACATCTTCGACTGTTCAACAAACATCAATTTCCTTATATACTCAGGATCACTAATATTACATATTCCGATCTCAACATTAAGAAACAAGCATCAGAGGGTCGAATTTAAGCTCTGTACATTCTAAAAATTTATATTAATTTATATAAATTAAATTTGTTGGACGCGTTTAAATTTAGAAGAATATCGACGACTTATTAAAATTAAAAATGACTTTATTCTTAATTTAGCTTATGGTAAGGTGGCGAAGCAGGGCTTTTGCTGCAAGTGAGTTCGCATCCTCGTGCTGTTGCGAACGCCTGGATTACGAACGCCTCCAGCTCTAGCTTCCCGCGCATCCCCTCCAGGTGGCGACATGCTCCGACGAAATTTGTCGAGTTGTCGTTGAACCGTCTGGGGTGCGCCTCGGCGACCAACGAACCTTTGAAAAGCCAAAAAAAAAAGAAACAGTAGAGAGGTTTGAAACTAACTTTTAATGTACCGCCTTGGATGCAAAACAAACGAACAAGACAATATAAGACTTTAAAGGCTGTTTTCCACGAATTTTAAGAGTCGTACTGACTGGACCACAAAAATCGAGGACATATACTGATAATGCGCGGAGAGCACGAATCCGATCTGCATGCAAATTTCTCATGACTTGCGATAGCAAACGGGGTTTGAATCGAAAACAGCGTATACATGATCGGAATGTTTGACACAGCCCTTGATCGTTCACAAGCCAAAGACGCTCTCGCAGCTGACTTACAAGTGCTCGTGGACCTGCGTGGAAGTTGGTTTGATGAAGATGTCGGACATAGGTTTTTACAAATTGGGATCTCTTTGTCAAAAACAATGAGAACTTGGCATCATATGAAACAGGAGCATTTAAAAGTCGCCCCCCAACGCGACAACGAAGAGGCACACCAAGTTCCATGCAAATCATGTATGAAAGGAGAGACGCTAAAGATTTGGGCCTACATGCGGGCTTTTCGAACCTTTTCAATATATTGTGCAAATTCACAACGTTGAATAATTTGCAAAATTTTTTCAGATGCTTCTGTTGTTTCAACAACATATGGTAGAATATCGAAAATCAGGGTCTTATATTTACACTTTCGAATGAACCGGAACACATAACAAAACACTCTAAGCAGCTTGAGGTGGGACGAATATCCCTCGATGACTTCCAACAAATTGTTGCTGTGCACTACTGTTGTCAGGCTAACAACAGACTTGCGTGCCAAGAGACTTAGTTATTCTTTTGGTAGACTAAAGTTAGGATTAACAGGCCAGTCGTCTTCTGCTTTCTTCAGGAATAATGAGCCTTCCATCCAGATTGATTCGATAATTTCGTCTACGTCACAGCCTCTTGAATCAATATCTGCAGGGTTTTGCTTTGTTGGTACATGCCGCCAAATTGCGTCCTCTGTCCACTCCTGAATTTCGGCTACCTGATTTAAGACAAATGTCGTCAACGACGACGTTTGAGACTGATTCCAATGGAGTTCAATTTCCGAATCTGATCATAATACAATATGTTCAATAGGAGCTTTGATCCATGGCTTCATTCGAAAGCAGAATTCTGCGAGAAGGTGAGCTGCAAACAGATCAAGCTTTGGAAGCGATTTGGTCTTGAGGGGCGCTACTTTAGAATTAGAGGTCAACAATGACACTTTGAAACCTTCCGCAGATGAGCAGCATATATAGACGCAAGCACCATATGTTCTTATTGAAGCATCGGCAAAGGCATGTATTTCAATCGGTGACGTACGCTCAAGGTGAATATATCTAGACTTGGCGATTTTTGCCATTTGAAGCAGTGATTGTTTCAGTGTTTCCCAATCCGTGCTCAACTTAATTGGAATCGACTCATCCCAGTCCAGCTTGAGTAACAAAAGTTCTTGCAGTAAGATTTTTCCTTTGATCACCAAGTGACTTAATAAACCGAGCGGATCAAATAATCTCGACGTCACTGAAAGTATATTCCGTTTTGTCGCTCGCAGACTCATGAATGACTCGTCTAATTTTAATTCCAAGACATCTTCATGGGGCAACCAAATAATTCCTAATGATTTTGTACTATCTGTGTCTGAGACCGTTATCGGTTTGACTGTGCTATCGGATGTGGAAATATGAGGTGAGTTTGAAAACCATTTTGCGAGTTCAAACCCAGTTTTCTCCAAAACCCGAGAAACTTTCTATTTTACGGTAACTTGGCAATACATTTTCTTAATGTCAGCTGCTAAAACATATTTATTTAATCTGAAATGGAGTAGAGTAGAGTATAGCTCGTCCTGGATCGTAGGACCGACCATCAGGATGCCATTCAACGCAATTTGTGTTGACGTCCGAAAAGAGGCGTCGAAAACAACTCACAACATGATGGACGTGCTTTGGGGTCTTAAAACACACTGATGCGGACTAAAATAGTGGGGCGTTTTAGGAATTCGGTCATTTGTTGATGACATATGTCCCAGAGTAAGGTACGCTTCCATGAAGTCCATGTACTTTCCCTTTAACCCAGCATCACGGGAGAATCTTCTTTGCAGCTACCAAAACCGCCGTTTAGCAAATTCGAATGAATTTCTTAAAGTTCTAGGATCAGTCTAAAACTGCAATCGTAACTCGAAGCGACCTGATGGTAGAACTTGAATATTTTTTACGAAATGATTCTCACATAATTGATGTCTGGTGAGAGAATCCTTTTGGGAGATGGAAGAGATTCTAGTGACCAAAACTTCTGTAGAGTGTTATCAATTGACACTATTGGTTCTTCCTGACAATTCAAATGATCAAATCTGGGAATTGTCACTATGGCTTTGTGTGTATTGTCCTGATACAATCCAACCGAGGAGGGATTTTGTAATATCAGACAATGTTCATATATATATATATGTCATAAAGACCTCTAACGGGGTAGAGCCTGATGTGCGATATGCCTCCACGCCTCTCTGTCCTGTGCGCGTTTGCGCCAGTTGGTGACACCAAGATCAGACAATGTTCACCTTGCTTAATTTGACCAATAGCTAACAACTCATAGAAGGCTCCAGCTCCTTTCAACAAATTTATATGCTGCGGCCTTTAAAAGTAGGGATCCGCACATTGCACATTTTCGGGAATTTTCCAGCCCCTGAGATTGACAGTATGGTCAGGTTGGTACCCAGATATTGATTTAAGGATGGAGAAATCTGCTGAGAATTCGGTGCAATAGACTCGCGATTTCACCACTGTGTGTATCTTCTTCTTTACTTGAGGATTCGATTCACCAATTCCAAACAAGTTTAGACATCAGTCATCTCTACGAAACTGTAGTCCTTCAGCTAGTGCTTCTGTCACGAAATTAGTCTGTGAACAGAAATCGAGCAAAGCTTGGGCTAGAATATGTTCACCAGAACTAGTTCGGACGCTGACGACTACTGTCGCCAAGATCACATTCTCTAATGACGTCGCGTGCATAGCATGAGAAGAGGAGGTATGATTTGGGTTCGGAAATGGATTTGAAGATGGTGGTAACCCTAAACTGCCATTGACAGGTGCATATCTATGGAGGAGCGTATGGTGTGAACGGCTGCATACACGACGCTTGGTTGTTTTACACTTTGCAACACTGCGAATTTTTCGGAGGCAATTAAGGAACAAAGGAGCTGATGAGGAACAATGAGGAAAATTAAGAACAATTCCCAATGGAATGTTCTTTTGACATGCAGTAGATACAATTTTGTACTTTCGAATCTTTTTGTGCAGAAACTAAAAAGGAGCTACAACTTTGTAGTTTAACTAGACTTGTTTTTAAAAGCGATATGTGAAAAGAGACGATTTAGTATACGGTCACAATCCGACCAAATCATAAGTCTGTCATATTCAAGCTGTTTTGTCATTGAGCCAGTTTGTTCATGAATAGGCATAGCGTTTGAAATCTTTTGATCATCCCCAATAGATAGCATGCTCCATCCTCATCTCAAACGTCAAATTCCTCTATTTGGCTTTGAATTTTAGTAGCCGTTTCTATATATTGTTTAATATTCAAGGATTCTTTCAATTTATCTAACTGTGCTTCCATTCTAGATATACCATTTATCGGATTCATGCGTTTCCTTCTCAACTCATCAATACGGGCCGAAGCACATTTAATTTCCGAATTTTCCATTTCAACAACTTAATTATTATTATTTTTTTTATATATATATATATATATTATCTCCTTTTTTTTAAATTTTATATATTTTATTACGAAATACTAGTTTTGTCGAACACCAAGCTAATACACTGAATATAGTTCAGTCAATGAAGCGGAGAAATATTAATATAATTGATGGCAAACAACAACTTAAAAATGATATGCAGAACCAATTTGTAGGGAAGCGCGCGTCGCTTTTTACACAATTGTAACAAAGCGCGAGTTATACACTTGCTCTCTCTTACCCCTTCCCCTTCATTTAAAAGCAACACATCTCCAATAACACATAATTCATAATTGTCACATCAGAGTGGACTGCGATCCACTTTAATGTAAAATAAGCAAAGAAGAAAATATCAATTGTCAAGTGGACCAAAGAACACTTTGGCCACCAAAAGCAGCAACCACATTATGTAAACAAAGAATACACTTAAGATAAACTAAGAAGAAACCACCCCCAATAATGTAAACAGAGAAACACTCAAGATATAAGAACTAACCATAGAGAATTAAGGAGAGCGATTGATCGTATAAAAGAAACCTAACTTAGAAATAAGGCTCAGTTTGGAAATAAAACTCACTTAAAGACGATCTACTCGGACTCGAATTTGTTCTGGGTTCGGTACTGCATCTATCTTTTGAACTACGTGTACATAAACACGTAATTGGCGCAGTCGGTATTCGAATCAAAACCTTCAGCCGGATAATATAAATAAGTGCAAAAGAAAAACTTTTTCCGCACAATAAATTTTCTGCCTGAAACAAACTTTGATTGTGGCATTAAATAGAGAAAATCGTAATATTGTCACAAACCAGTCGAGACAATACAGTGTGTATAGTGAAGTGCGACAATTACACAGGGAATACAAAAACCCGTAATAATAGTCGAAAAATCCCAAATTAAAAAAAAAAAGAGAAACAAAATTTCCAAAAACAACAAACCCCAAAGTTAAAAACCAAAATTTAAAAAAAAAAAAAAAAAAGTACAAAGATGGCAACAGAAAACCAAATGCAGTTGTGCATTCAAGCACTCACCCAAATTGTGACAAATCAGCAAATGGAGAGAGACACCAACAACCCTATGACAAGGAGAAGAAATAACATTTAAAAAGAAACTAGTTATCTTCCGACCTTTACTGGACAAAAGGGAACACTTCATGGATTCATAGCTTCGGTAGACCAGGTGATGAGAGAATATGGAGACGACGCAGACCAAGTCTTCAGCGTGGTGTTCAACACAAAAATACAAGGCCAAGCAAGAACAATTCTCAGCATAAACACACCAGCAACATGGGACCAGTGCAAGGAGAAGCTGAGACACCATTATCGCCCCAGACTGGATCAAAGGGGACTGAAAAGGAAGATCAACAACCTAAGGGTCACTAGCATCAGAGATCTGGACATAAAAGTAAGATTCATCGTAGAAGAAATAACAGATTTTGCGGTTTTCGAAAATAACGAAAGCCTTGTTAACATTTTAAGATCCTTACTAATACAAAGAATTAAGGAATTGGCAGCAGGGCCAATGGCGGTTTCGCTAATGCCACTTACAACAGTGCAGACAGTTAGGAATGAGATAGCCAAATACATGGGCCTAAATTTCGGAAATATAAACCAGAAACTATTAATCAGAAAAAACATAGACAACAATAATCCAAGCAATAACACTGAACAAAATAACGGAAACCAACAGCAGACAGTCACAAGAAATAACTACGGAGACAATAACAGACAACGAAGCCAGAATACAAGACAAACTAGTAACGGACAACAGAACCAAAATCGAAATCAAAATTACAACAACCAACAACGGAACCAGGCATATTTTTATAATTATCAACAGCCTCGAAACCCAAGTAATAACCAAATAAATAGGAACCAAAGCCAAAATATAAGATCCGACAATCCCCCACAAGCCATGAGTGTGGACAACTTGATAGAAGAAAATAATGAGGGCACGGAGGAGGAAGATACTCAAGCATTTTTTACCCACTAGCCTCGGACGAACGTAAAATGTATATAGAGGGAACCATAGAGGGACGCAGATTTCTGTTTCTAATAGACACAGGATCCACAATTAGCATAGTAAACACAAAAAAAGTAGAAGAAGACCTTTATAAAAAAATAAAAAAGTATACAAAAACCATTCATACCATTAAGTCGAAATTTGAAGCCAACAGCTTCTTGGTAATGACAGAGGCACCAAGTGAATTCCAATATTCACAAAAAGTACGTTCAAGGTGGGTAGCCTTGCCCTTGGACAAATCATAGGATTTCCTATTGGGCATGGATTTTATCCAAAGAAATGTAAAAAGTATAAACATCAAAGAAAAAACAATAAAGCTAATAAATGATGTCGAAATTCCATTCTTATCTAAGGCCCCAGAGGTGGCTTGTGTACTGGAAGTAAGCGAAATTGAAGACTTCAATACAGCAGAATTAAATACAGAGGAAAGTGAAATAGTAAATTCACTAAAGAAAAAATTTAAAAAATTATTCTATAATGAGGGAGATCAGTTGACAAAAACAAGCACAGTAGTGCATAGTATAAGAACAATAACAGAGCAACCAATAAACTCTAGAATTTATAGGTGTTCTCCAAAAAATGAGGAAGAAATTAGAAGGCAAATAATAGAAATGGAAAAAAACGGGATAATAAGAAAAAGCAGAAGCAAGTACAGTTCACCCATATGTTTGGTACCAAAAAAATTGGACAAATCGGGCGTGCAAAAGTACAGACTCTGTGTAGACTATCGTCGCTTGAATCATGTGACGATTCCTGACAAGTATCCATTGCCATTGATGGACTCAATATTGGACAAGCTTGGCAGGGCGCAATATTTTAGTACAATAGATTTGGCAAAAGGGTATCATCAGATTTTGATGGCTGAAGAAGACATTGAAAAGACAGCATTCGTTTCACCAATGGGACTATATGAATACGTTAGAATGCCATTCGGAATGAAGAACGCACCGGCAACATTTCAGAGATTAATGAATGATATTTTGAGGGACTACATAAACAAGATTTGTGTGGTGTACCTTGATGATATATTGATCTTTTCGACAACCTTGGGCGAGCACAGGAATGCTTTAGAAAGCATATTTAGGAAACTCCAGGAACACAATTTAAAGATACAGGCAGGCAAGTGTTCATTCATGAAACAGGAAACAGAGTTTTTGGGACATGTTCTTACAAAAGAGGGCATAAAACCGAATCCAAAGAAGATACGAGATATTCTGGCCATTCCATTGTCAAAAACAGAAAAACAACTCAAGGGATTTTTGGGCATGAGCGGCTTCTATAGGAAATTTATTAAAGACTACTCAAAAATTGCATACCCAATGATTAAATATTTACAAAAAGGAAATCCAATTAACCAGAACGACCCAGAGTATATTGATTCATTTGAAAACTTAAAAGCTCTTGTCAGTTCACACCCAGTGTTGAAATTCCCGGAATTCGACAAAAAATTTAGTGTGACAACGGATGCAAGTGATTTTGCTGTCGGGGCAGTTTTGGCACAACAGGGACACCCAGTAGCTTTTGTATCAAGAACCCTTAATAAACATGAAAGACTTTACAGTGCAACAGATAAAGAGTTTCTAGCCATCGTTTTTGCGGTGGACTACTTTAGGCACTATTTGTTTGGTTCACAATTCCAAATAATAACAGACCATCAACCAATAAGCTATTTGAGCAGAAAATATAAGGGAAAAGACTTAAAAGATAAACATAAGAGATGGATCTTGAAACTCCAAGAATTCGATTACGAGCTTCAGTATTTAAAGGGAAAAGACAATAAAGTCGCAGATTTTCTGAGTAGACAAGAGACAGCACCGTTGAAAAACAAGGGCAATGCTGAAGAATCAAATTTAGAAATGACAGACACTATTCATTCGGCTGACGAGAACGAGCCAATAGATTTCTTCATAAAAGAGGATATTGTAAACAAATACAAGACGCAAATTATTGTCACCCATTCGGCAAGGGATGACGTGGTCAGTAGCCATGGTAGAAAAATAATAGAAATAAACCCAGCAGACACAGCATTGGATATTGAGCAAAAATTGCAAAACAACATTGGAAAGGGGAAAATCGGAGTGTACTCCGAGGTACCAGACTCGATATATTATAAAATACAATGCATTTTGATTGACCTTTTTAGGGACGCAAAACAAATCAAATTTATAAAGTGCACAAAAAGAGTTGTAGAAATAGAAAGTGAAGAAGAACTTCACAAACAGATTGCACTTTATCACACAAAAGAATCACTACACAGCGGCATGAATGAAGCATTTTATACTTTAAAGGAAAAAATGTATTTCCCAAAATTACGTGAACACATTAATTTGGTTATATCAAACTGTAGAAGATGTAGAGAAACAAAATACGATAGAAACCCAATAAAACACAAATTCATAATTACAGAAACACCACAACATAAAAACCAAAGAATACATTTAGACATTTTTCATATCAAGCATAGATCATTTGTTACAATAATAGACAAGCTAACTAAGTTCGCAACAGCATACAACATAAAAGATAGAAATTGGAGAGCAAAAATTCAAATTATCATAGACCAATTCGCCAAATTTGGTAAACCCAGCAAAATAATTATGGACAATGAATTTAGAGCAGAACAGATATTGAACTTTTTAAATAAGGAAAATGTTGAAGTGCATTTGACAAAAATTCAGATTGCTATAAGCATATACAACAGAAGATACCATACGACAATTCAATGTTCACCAGAACAGGCAAAAAACGAAAAAAGTGCAGAGGAATTATATAAAATAATAAATAAATATAAAGAAAAAACAATAAACAAAAGAAATGAAAAAAGAGAAAATTATGAAGAAAAAAGAAATGTAGGTCCAATAAAGAACTATAAGCGACTCAGACATAAGGACGAACCTTACTTCAGACATGCAGGGCTTGAAAATGTTCACCCTTGCAATATTAAGAGACCACTAAAAATGGAAATGACAAGCAAGAGAAGAAAAGAGGAGAAAGAAGAAAGGGAAGATTAAAAAAAAAAAAAAAAAAAAAAACAAACAAACAAATCAACATATCAGTAATAGTAACTCCACATTCGCAGTGCGTTGTAATGATTATCCTGACAATGGTGGCAATGGGTCATGCTAGACTGCAAGTGGTCCCGATACAGGAAGAAGCAGGATACGTGCCGATACACATGTATGCAACGGAAATCGTCAACGAAACTATAATTATTTTACATATTATAGATATTAATCAGATCACTATCATTATGGATAAGGTAGAAAATAATATAAAAAACGTAGAAATAGCAGACAGAGAATTGATCACGGACGAAATAAACTTGATTAGAGCAAAAATTAAATCGATCACACCATATACCAGAGAACGGAGGGGACTGGTGAATGGTGTAGGCACAGTGTACAAATGGCTTTTTGGAGTAATGGACAATGAAGACAGAGAAAGTATAATTGATCACATACTGGAGAAAAACAATCATGCACTTATACAAAATATAAACAAACAAATACATATCAACACTCATTTCAACGATACTATAAATAAATTAGCAAACACAATAGTACAGGACAAAAATATTATACAAATTGCAACAGCAAGAATGAGGGAGGAAAACAAAGAAACAATAAAGAGACTTCTGTACAACGACCAAATGCAGAAAATAAAAAATATAGAAGAAAAAATTAATTACATACAGGAAAATATAGCATCCGCAAAAAATAATATATTCTTACCACAAATCCTAACGCAAGAAGAGATAATTAAATTCGAAATAGATTGGGCATCCTAAAATACAAAAACGATAAAATAGTTATGGCAATCAAATTACCTAAGAACTTTATAAAAGCAGACGTAAAATTAATTACTCCAATTCCTAACAAAAACCATATTCAAATTGATCAAGAAAATTTGCTTATTACCCAGCAACAAAGCAAGCATAGAACAAATAGATGATGAAACAATAGTCATAAGAAACAGCAAAAATAACATTTTACATCAAGATTGTGATAAAAGAGATATCACACTAAATGGTAATTACTTAATACAATTCGTAAATTGCAAAATACAAATATTAACCGAAAAATTTTCAAACAAACAAATAGAATTTTCTGAAAGATTCTACTACCCAACAAATATGTTAAGCCAATCATACACAAACACTCTAAACTTTGAACAATTCACGCTGGAAAATTTTGAGAATCTAAAAGAAATAAAGGAACTACAATTCCATAAAAAAGCCAATTATGGCATGGCAATAACATTCATAGTAATCATGCTAGTAGGAGGGGTATACCTATATTGCAAACTAAAAAATCAAAATATTCATATTAATGTAAACAGAATTCAGGAGAATTCAAACTCTAGCGGAGGAGGAGTTATACAATTGCTCTCTCTTACCCCTTCCCCTTCATTTAAAAGCAACACATCTCCAATAACACATAATTCACAATTGTCACATCAGAGTGGACTGCGATCCACTTTAATGTAAAATAAGCAAAGAAGAAAATATCAATTGTCAAGTGGACCAAAGAACACTTTGGCCACCAAAAGCAGCAACCACATTATAAAAACAAAGAATACACTTAAGATAAACTGAGAAGAAACCACCCCTGTACTGCATCTATCTTTTGAACTACGTGTACATAAACACGTAATTCGCGCGAAAACTAACAAGCGATAGCAACAACGAATGTAGCATTGCTAAGATAAATCAAACAACGATAAGATAGGGATCCGCTACAATTTCGTTTGTTGCTGCACTTGTTTTTTTTTTTTTTTTTTTTAATCTGTTTATTCAAAAGAGGTACTAAACTAGGAGGGGCATAGTTTACAATGGAGGGGGGGGGGGGATGGAGGTGCATTCAACTCCCGCGGGACTACCGCGAAGTTATGCTTCGCGGGAGTTGATTGGCCTGATCAGGCAGCTCCTACTGACTTTGCCTTTCTTGTTGGCGTAGATTCAATATGACGCTCTCCGCGAAGCTACACACCGCCTCCCAGTTGGCGGCGTTGTAAATCATAATGTCCACCAGGTTGGCAACCGTTACCGTTGCTTCGACTCGACTTTGGAGGGCTTCCCTGGGAACCTGGAAGCGGGGGCAGTGGAACATTACGTGTTCGGCGGACTCGGCGACGTGGCATCTCGGGCAGGTGGGATCATTTCCGTGGCCGAACCTGGTCAGGTACGCTCTAAAGCAGCCGTGCCCGCTGAGCATCTGCGTGAGGTAATGCGTCACCTCACCGTGCTTCCTATTCACCCATTTTATTAAGTTTGGGATCAGGTGATGAGTCCATCTACCCTTGTGACTGGAGGACCACCTGCGCTGCCAGTGTTCAAGGTACCTCTCGTGGGCTTCGGGGCCATCCTGTCCGTGGTCGGGGCGTCCGCTCTCCTGTATGAGCAGCTCAATAGGCGTCATTCCTGCAATGACCATGGCCGCGTCGTCTGACACCGTGCGGAATGCCCTACTGACTTTTAGGGCGCAGATGCGGTATGCCAAGGTGACGCCCTGGATGTAGCTGGGGATGTCGGCGGCCTTGGCCCACACAGGAACTGCATAGAAAATGATGGCCCGGACGACGGACATCAGGAGCCTCCTACTTGATTGTTTTGGACCCCTCGTGTTGAGCATTATTCTGGACAGGGCACGTCCGGAGTCAGTTGCCTTCTTGGTGATGTAGCCTAGGTGTTCCCGGAAGCAGAGCCTAGCGTCGATCATGACGCCGAGGTATTTGATAGCACGCTTTGTTGTGATGAGCGTGCCACCTACGGTGATACTGGCGGATTCCACTTTTTTCCTGCTGGTGACGAGGACGGCTTCTGTTTTGTGTGCCGCAAGTTCCAGGCCGGAGGTGCGTAACCACCCCTCTATCATCGTTATGCAAGTGTTGGCGGCATCCTCTACCTCCTTGATTTTTTTGGCAACGACAACCAGCGCCACGTCGTCTGCAAAGCCAACGAGTCGGGCTTGGTTGGGGAGAGGAAGTCGTAACACGCCGTCGTACATGGAGTACCAAACCGTTGGATGTCCTGTATAAGAGAACCCTGTTGCTTAGGTAGTTTCGGGTGATCGCCCTTAGGTACTCTGGGGGATTGAATGCCTCGATCGCCTGGTTGATGCATTGCCAGTCCGCTGAATTGAAAGCATTTTTGACGTCCAGGGTTACGATGAGGCAGTATTCTTTTGTGCCTCCCTTCCATCGTTGGCCTTCAATAGCTTTTGAAGCAATTGAGGTCACTAGTTGGATTGCATCCACTGACGAACGAGCTTTCCGGAAGCCAAATTGTGTAGGCGCCAAGTCCCCAGCCCTTTTGATTGCCGACTCGAGCCTTTTTGCTATAATCTTCTCGAAGATTTTGCCAATAGAATCGAGGAGGCAGATGGGGCGATAAGACGCTGGCTCGTTTAGTGGCTTGCCCGGCTTTGGGATGAGGGTGAGGCTCTGGACCTTCCAGCGATCCGGGAAAGTTCCCTCAGTCAGGCACCTATTGAACATCATGGCGAAGGCCGCAGGGTGGAGGGCTACGGCCAACTTCAGTGCGCGGTTTGGCACTCCGTCAGGACCAGGGGCTTTATTGTTGCACAGGGTTTTAGCCACCTGGACGACTTCCTCCGGGGAGACCATTTCGACAACTTCAAAACTGATTGAAAGTGACGGGTGCTTGGGCTTTGTTGGAAAGAGAGTTTCCACGATTTGCTTCATGAGAATCGGGTCATCGGGTGGCGGGATCCTTCTAGCGCCGAGGCCTTTCACCACCGTTTTGTATGCGGAACCCCACGGCTCTCGGTCAGCAGAGTCGCATAGCCGCAGGAAGCACTCACGCTTACTCTGCTTGATGAGTTTCTTGAGTCGTTTCCTGGCCTCCCGAAACTCTCTCGCCAAATCCGCCTGGTCGGGTGGGTCCCTGCAGCGTTGGAGGCGGCGTCTCGCTTTTAAGCAGGCTTTTCGGGCTGCTGCTAGGTTCTCGCTCCACCAGCAAACCGGCCGATTACTTGATTTGGGCACCCTGTGCCGCGCCATGCTGGTATCACATGCTCGTTGAAGCTGCAACGCAGTCTCTTCTGCCATTTCTGAGGCGCTAACATGTGGGCTGAAGTTGGATAAGGCCTCGGTAAACTTGTGTATGATAAGGGAGCTGTCTTTGTATCTTCTTGTGGAAGGGAAGGGATCTGTCGTGGGGGGGATTCTTTGGGGCAGGCCTATATCGAGGAGGATTGCCTCGTGGTCACTGCCGGTGTAGTGGTCACTGATCCTCCAGTGGGATGAGCGAGCCAAGGGACCGCTAGCAAAGGTGAGATCCACTACCGACCCTTTGTTGCCTCTAATGAATGTATGTTGGGTTCCGGTATTCAGCAGAATTACATCTAGTGTTGACAAGGCCTCGATGAGGTTTCTTCCCCTGGCGTTGGTGAATGAGCTACCCCATTCAGTACCCCACGCATTGAAATCGCCAGCAATTACAATTTTTGAGCGTCCCCAAGCGTCTCTTGCCAGCTCGTCTATGGCAGCATTGAACTCATGGATCGATAGGCTGGGTGCAAGGTAACAGCTGTACAGCCACGTGCTTCCGATCTGAACCCGAGTGAATACTTGGAATGACTGCATGCAGGACAATTCCAATGTATTCCTACGAATCCAGATCGCGGCTTTGCCATTCTGGGAGGCTGTCCAGATCCCGTCTTTTGCTATCCTGAATGGTTCACTGAGGATGCAAACGTCAATACCGAGTTCTCTCACAGACTGTTCTAGAAGGTCCTGCACCGCTCTGCAATGATTTAGGTTCAATTGGAGAAACCTTAGCATTTACAGTTTTTTAAGGCTTCCTTGTAGATAGGGCACCGGAAACTGCCTGTAGCGTGATCAGAAGGCTGGGAGCTGCTTTTGGAGCAAAGGAGGCACCGGGGATCATTTGTTGCTGCACTTGTGTAAGTGTATATGTGTGATGCGCTTTGTGGATGGTGGGAAGGCGACGGAGAAAACAAAAGTTGCCGGTAATAAATTAATATATTTATTTTGAATTCGAAGGCGAATAAAAATTGTTAAATTATTTTTTGACATCCAAACTAATGTTAACGCTCTACTGTTTTTGATACGTGGCCAAGATTTGGAAGGGAAAAAGCATACGTGCTTAAATTACAGCACCGTATTTTTATTTAAATATCAAGCTTTCAAATTTCACCACAGTACCTGTGATTTGGTGTTGGGATCTTTTAAACCACCTGCGACATTCCTTCGGCAATTCAAACAGTCGCACGGCTTGTGATTAGGATCCTGCATTGATTGATTTTTTATTTTAAATTTGCACGTCCGATACGGCTTTTATTTAGTTAAATTTGTTTTAGTTCTTTTTAATAAATGTTTACTGTGCGCGGCACTTTTTTTTTGTTTCTGTTTTGAGTTCTTTTCTCCCTGTCACTGTTTTTGTTTTACCACTGTAAGTCGTAGTGAAGCAGGGCTTTCGGTGCAAGCGAAATCCATCCTCATGTCGTTGCGCAGTACTTTTTCTTATTACTTTGCAGAGGCCACCACTGTGCGATGTTGGTTTTTCTTGATTTGTTGCATTATTCAATATTACAAACATTATACTTGATAATTGTGTTATATAATGCGTTGCAGAGTATTGCTTAACGAGTACTAAACATGCATGACCTTATCCCAGTACACGCAAATTTCTGTGTTCCTTAATTTTACAATCATTGGTCCTTGACTTCTGTTTGCCTTTGGGACCAGTAGCTATTTCTAAATGTTTTGTACCCAATTTTTCCATAAGCTGATGAAATTGCGTTGAAGTGAAGCATCTTCCTCTGTTTGAAACGATCCACTGGGGTCTGCTAAAGCTCGAATGACTTCTGTGTTCTGTTAAATTTCGTAAGACCGTCTACTCTTATCAAAATAAGAGGTGTGTTCAAAAAGTAAGGTGACTTTTCGAATTTCGCGGGCAATGTACTTTCGATTATCGATTTTTTGGTTTTGTTATGTTGGTACACTCTTCCCGAACATCTGTTCCAAAATTCAAGTGAATGACATTTTTTGTTTGGTTGTGAGACGCGTAAAGGTTATAAGTGTTTTGCGTGCTCGGCAATTTTTTGTTATCGAAAAATATGGATCAAAGCATTTGCATAAAATTTGTGTAAAAAATAAAATAAAGTGCTCCGAAACACTTGAAATGTTGACAGTGGCATACGGTGAAGCTGTTCTGAGTAAAGACAATGTTTACAACTGGTACAAACTCTTCTGATGAAAACGTTCCAGCAGTGAATAAAATTGTTTTGGAAAATCCTGGAATCACTATCAGAGAAGTTGCTGAGGATGCCGGTATATCGCTTGGCTTGGCGCTTTTTGGGCATGAGACGTGTGTCAGCGAAGTTTGTTCCAAAATTGCTAAATTTTGACCAAAAGAACCGTTGCATTAGCATCGCTCAAGAGCTGTTGAATGACGTCAACGATGACCTAGATTTACTCAAAAGGCTCATAACTGGTGACGAATCATGGGTATATGGTTATGATATCGAAACCAAAAACCCAATCATCCCCATGAGATTTTTTCTTGTTCCCAAAACTAAAGAGACCTATGAAAGGACGGAGATTTGCAACGATTGAGGAGATAAAGACGAGCCAAGATAGAAAAGAGCACGCCAAGTTCGATCAAATGTCAAAGTTTTGCTCACTGTTTTCTTCGATTATCATGGCGTGGTGCATCAGGAGTTCTTACCATATGGTCGTACGGTCAATAAACAGTATTATCTTGAAGCTATGCGCCGTTTGCAAGAAGCAATACGAAGGAAACGTCCAGAATTGTGGGAAACAATTCATGGCTTTTGCATCACGATAATGCCCCTGCTCACTCACCTTTTCTTGTGAGATATTTTTTGGCCAAAAACAATACCACAATCATGCCTCAGCCACCATATTCACTATATTTGGCCCCATGTGACTTTTTCTTGTTACCAAAAGTAAAGAGACCTATGAACGGACGGAGACTTGCAACGATGGAAAAGATGAGGACTGCATTGCTGGAAGAGATCAAGGCTATAACAAAAAGTGATTATGAGAAGTGCTTTGAGGATTGGAAAAACCGTTGGCATAAGTGTATTGCTTCCTGATCTATAAATCAATTCATATTTGTAATTTTGTAGTTCCAGCGTCCATTTCGCGTTAAGTTTAATTATGTTGTATCTGGGGGCTTAAGAGTTACAGTACGTGGGTTTACCTTCAAAGTTAATGCTTAATCTTTGGTGCAAAATTTGCCAGTTCTAAACCTGCAATTTCGATTCCGTTTCTGATACCTTCCAATTCGTTCTCCACAACGCCTTTGCGTCACTATCTGCGATCACATATGAACACCACATTACCGTGACACATTGGCTTACCAGGCTGACACCACTTTACACGTCGTACGAGCGTAGGTAGATACTCATTAATCCATCTATTCCTGAATCGATCCCTTAGGGGCTATCTCTTTAAGCGTGTGGCAACACTGGCTTCACACATTGCACCATCCTATCCCAGACTCCTCCTTTGGTTAGGTTGTTGGGGCAATTAAAATACCCTTGAACGGCCTTGTTCCTTTCCGGTTCCAAGACTTCCTCGAACTTTCTGGTCGCCCTGTCGGCTCCGATAGAGTTCCTGCCATTGTCGCTTCGAAGCCTCACCACTGGTCCTCGAGTGCGGATAGCAATTATGCATGAGTCAGTAGACAAGTCATATGCCATCTCCAAATGAATCGGTCTCGGTGTCGCACACGTTAACAAGGCGACCCAACTCTTCTCTTTTCGTCGCCCAACCGTGACAATAAGTGGGCCGAAGTAGTCAAGTCCAGTGGAGGCCATCCGTTGGCTTCCAGGGGATCTTCTGGCAACGATCCCATTATAGGTGGGGTCGGTTGCGATTGTCGTAGTTTGCACAAACCATAATTTGATAGTGATAGATAATCATCTCCGTGAGCACGTGCCTGTGCGACAGAATAATCGGGCACTTTGCGCTATATTGTATGCACCATGCAGCATCGACTTGACCATATGCTGGGAGAACTCCGTCATCGTCCACACAAGGTGTCAATCCTTGTATGTCGCTCGTTGTCTGCGCCTTTATTGCATGCTGCGCGCATCACATCGGGGAATGCTTCGATTGTGCACGCCTTACGAAGCTATCCACGTAATCATCCACGTAGTGGTACTCTGTTATGGCTTTGACAGCCCGTGCATCTGTGTTCTGGTAACGTAGCACATTAATCGTCTTCACAAAGTGCGTTGCACTCGGAGAGCAGACTGCTTTAAACGTCATTACCATCATTTCGTATACTTAGAGTTCCATACGGTCATCCCCGTTATCTCCAGAGGAACTTTTGCGCACATATGTCCTCTGGTAGTATTAAAACCTGGTGGAATATTTCTCTAATGTCCCAGCACACTCCAACGACACCATCCCGAAAATGAAACAGTACGGCAGGCAGTGGCTTATAATGATGTGGGCCTTTCTGTAATACAGAATTCAGAGACATGTTTCCTTTCTTTGCGATCGAAAACCAACGGAATTTTCCCTGGTTTGTTTGGGCTCACAACTCCAAAATGCGGCAGGTACCACGTTTTATCGCCATCACCTTGGGCGATCTCATCCGGCTCCAGTTACCGAGCATATCCCTTCTCGATGTAGTCATCTATGATTCGCTTGTACGTATGCTTGCGAGAATCCATAGCAAACCAGTTTGGTTGCGTCCTAGTATCGTTATCAGCAGCTACTATCTTCGCTGGCTTCACTCCAAAGTTCTCAGTACTCAGATAGTTGCTCACCATTCAGCGTCTCTCTCTTAACACCGTAACGAAGCATGATCTCGGTTCACGCTTGTTCAGTTGACCGCTAATTGGCCTAAAAAACACCCATCCAAGTTTTGTGGATGCCGCGTAGGTTCCGCTTGGCGTGAGTTGATCAGTTTGCATAGGAAGACTCAATTATGCGTGGTCTAGTCCAATGAGAATCTTCGGGACTGCGTTACTATATGGCGTACTGGTAAGATGCGGAACAACAAGCGTTGTCTCTCTAAGTCAATGCAGCTTATTTTACTTTCAGGCGCTGTTTGCACTTTCACTAGCGGCGATGATCTCCTGGAGATGTTTTCATGCAGCAGGTAGAGATGTATCCTCTGACATCCATCCACTTGACACTTATTCTCCACATGACAAGACCCTATAAATTTGTCCACTGCGCAAACACGAATAGCATAGCCGGAGCTCCTTTACAAGCCTCCACCTAGTCCCTAGGAGTGCACGGCTGAAGTCTCTACAGTCCTTGACTGCGTGTAACTTATTACAAATTGGGCACCGTCTAGTCCTGTCCTTATGGTGGACCTCGTTCATTATACCCTGTACCTAAAAAGGTACAAGGGTATACTAATTTTGTGCAAATGTATGTAACATAGAGAAGGAGACGTCGGAGACCCCCCAAAAGTTACCCACAATATGATCAGGGTGACTAGAGAAATTGATATAGCCATGTCCGTCCGTCTGTCCGTCTGACCATCTGTCCGTCCGTCCGTGTGAACGCCTAGATCTTAGAGACTATAAGAGCTAGGATAACCAAACTTGGGATACGGACTCCTCATGTGTGTACGCTGGTCAAGTTTATTTTTTTTCTCCCTCCGCCCCCCCTTCCACTCCCTCGTTTTTTCAAAGCCATGTAATTTCTAAGCCTTTTGGATTTAAGTATAAGTTGCTTCTGTTAGGAATCTAAATATCTTTCGATTGATATCAAACATGACTACAATTTGACCATATTTACTCGAGATATACAAAAAACAAATTTTGAGGGTCAATATTTTAATTCCCCTTGCGTAACCTGCAAGCTGACAAATGAGCAGTCCGATAGATGGCGTGCTTGCAATATTGTGAACAATGTGTTTTTGGACCAGAGGTTTTATGTGAATGCAGGCGACCAGGGTTTCCACCTTTTTTTTTAATTCCGTCTACTAGGTACAGGGTATCCCAAACTCGGCCGCGCCCGAGTTTAACGTTCGGCTTCATTTGATTTGTCCGTGCATGAACCACGCGTCGCCTTTGCTCCCTAATTTCCCCATCTGATATAGTGCACACCACGTTTGCGAGTTCCTTCAACCATTCGCTGGGGTAAGGATTCAAACTGGTAGCATCTCTAAGCCATTCCACTCGCCTACCGAAGGGTAACTTGCCAACCAATTCATCGATCAGAGTGGGGTTTCCCAGATGCTGATTTCCGATCGGTATTGATTGTACAAAAGCGCTCAGAGTGCTCACTCGGGTTGCAAAGGCCATATTCCTCGCCAGATTTTGCTCCTGTATTTGCGGAATCTCCCGCACGCTCTGTATTTGGCTGCGTATTAGTTGCTCTGGCCAACCATATCTAAAAGGCAACTGTTCTATAGCGTCGTTCAAATTTCTAGGCTGTATTCACAGTGCCTTCACTGTCTCTCGAGCTTTTTCTTTCAAGACTTGCACCATTCGTTACTTGTTCTCCCAATCCATACAACAATACGCGTTAGTAGCCTCTGCAAAGGCGCAGAGAAATATTGTCCAGTCCTCCGGTTGACCTAGGCGTCGATGATCCATATAGCAGAGTTAATGGCGTTATGTAGCTTTCGGAGCCCATACGCGACGGAATATGTTTCATCTCTGGCTGAGATAAATTGACTACACAACATGGCGCTGAGTGACTTGAGGTCGTATAACAGCTTGTCGTTTGAAGAATAGTGTGAGACGGCTGATTTGCACTCAATTGCGATTCACTGAAATACGGATGCGATGCACTTTCCGTCCCGTTCCGTTGTAGCGATTACCATGCTCGCCTGCCCTTGCGAAACGTCTCTATGTTTTCCTTGACTTGAACCTCCAACGAAGATATTGGTTTGGGTTCATGGAACTTTCGCTCCGTGTTGGTACTTGTCCATATGAGGTGCGAAAAAAGAGGAAAACAATGTTAATCTTCAGGCTTGAATTGCTTTCTGAACCGGTTCCAATAATCCCAACATAGAGCGGCGGTAGCTCAAATAGTAAAATGTACTGATGCGCAGCAGGAAAGCTGTTTAGAACGTAGAACAACAATGTTGTATGTTGGACCAATCTGGGCAAAGGCAATGGGAGTAAAAAGTTACGCAAGCGGAATCGAAGACACCTACATTAGCGGCTTTAGAACAATTTCAGATGACACAGCATTTGTTATCGTAGGCCAAATCGCGATACATCTCTTAGAGCTGGAAGCCCAAGAAATTTACAATCAACGCCAGGACAACTTCATATAGGACCGAGAAACAGAGTCAAACAAGACCAAACGAGGATAAGCACCACCAACAAATGGCTACAAAGATGAGACACTTCGAATAAGGGGCGCTGGACTCACAGGCTCATGTCTCATAAGGGAGTGGCTGTTCAGGAAACATGGATATACAAATTTCTACCTCACACAGCTTTTACACGGGTACGGAAATATCACGAAACATCTGTACCGTTTCGGATATGATCGAATCCAAACTGCCCACTGCAGATGCAGTATGCTCCTACTCTGTTAAAGACTTTCCATGTCTATTGACAATATCGATAAATGGTTGTTGCATTTCACTGTTGGTGCTCAATCAGGGTTGCTATTTCACTGGGATCGGTAGGGTGGCGCCATCTACAGGGACAGGTTATGTAGGGAAATTTAGGTTTTAATGAAAGGGATGGGATTTGAAACTTGCGTGACCTTGGCCTGGAAATGGTCCAATTGGCCACCGCTAGGGTCATTGACCGACATCGCCATACTGCATAAATCCCGTCTTATCGTTGAAGTATCATTTTTTTTTAAGTTAAGTTCGAGTGTCCCTTTTAGTTATACCATTAGATAAATAATATTTGTGCAGGTCGACCATCAATTCGCGGAGCAACCCCTGGGGGAAACACAAGTAGCAAAATAAGAGTATAAAGAAAAGGTACCTAAATAAATGGTAGGGCCGCGTGCCACTTACCGCCTTTGAGAGCTCTGATAGGTAGGGAGTCACGCGGTTCAGAACCCAAAAAAAATGCAAAATACTCGTTGATGTTCCCCTCAAACGCTGCCCCAAAGGTTGAGGTTTACCTTTGAGTAGGAAACCAATGTTAGCTAGACGTAAGGAAATTGAAATTAAATTATAATATAAACGATGCCAGAATAGAGTTTCTTCAATTGGGAGGAGTGGGAAATCTCTTACAGCGTTTGACCCGCGCAGCATGAAGTCAAAGAAAAAAAAATGTCAAATTTCTCACCATGTTGGGAGGCGGACGCTAAGCCTCAGGTTGGGTGGGTGCATCCAAGTTCCGGACTGGGACTTGGCCTCCGGAAGGAAAGAAGGATGTAGGGGTATTCACTTGTGGTCCAGTACATTTAAGTTGTCGTCCGCTGGATGAAAACTGTTGTAAGTTGTGTTTATGTTTTTTTTTTTGTGATGTGACTTAAGCCGATTTTGTCCAGTGTGACCACCTTATCCTAATTATGTCGTCCCAATTATCGGTGGTTTGAGATTGTGTGAACCGTAGGGCTGGGGAATAAAAGGAACCACCCCGACGCGACTTGCGAGCCAGTCGGGAGCCCACAGGAAAGAAATCGGCTCATAACAATATGGCGCCCAATTTTTTTTAGCTGTTCGGCTAAGCCGAACATAAACAAAAATTCAAACCAGCGTAATTGGGACGTAATCTGTCAACTTGGCCAAAGGGCAGAGTTCGAGCTGGAATACACACAGCGAGTGCTTGCTCTTTGTCTGATGAGATAGTACGTTAAGCAGGAGTGGGACTCTGGAGTCATTTAGCTAAGATTTCAGTTGGCATTAGCCCAGGCCTCAGTAGGAGTTGTTTGTTTTTTTTTTGTGGTCATTTTTTTTTTTTTTTAAATTTTTTCCTTTTTGTCAGTTAGTAAAAGGGAAGTGTTTACTCAGCCTTTGGAACCGAAGTCACTAACACCTAATGAGGTAGGTATGTTTGCTTCCGGTGTCCATAGCCTGGTGGCATTGGTTGAGTATAACACATCCCTGTGTCACTTTCCTCTTGTTTTCGATGCGGAGACTAATAGTAGTGGTAGTTGTAGAACAGCGGTGTCCCAGTAGACATCATTAAGTCACTGCGTTGCATCCGCTGTCCAACTCCAAGATTCTGTCTCTGCATTTAAAACGGAAAGGAAAGTATAGGTGTAAAGTCACTTGCATGTCGTCCATCAGTTAAGCTGATGGATAGAGCATGCGACTGACGTCAATGTTAGTTTAATTGTGTTTTTGGATTTGCGTACCTTTCCTTTCGAAGGATGCAGAAATGGTGAAGAATGGTTCGGGTCAACGCTTTTCCACTCCTCCCAAATTTTTCCATGATTGTTGTTATATTCTCTTTGTGTGTTTTTTTTTTTTTTTTTGATGGATTGATTTTTTTTCGTTTTGATTTACAGATCATTTTTGATTGTTTTCGTTGATATTTATTAGTTTTAATTGAGCTTAATAATTTATTTATTTTTAGGTTTAGGTTATTTATAGCTATTGGAAAATCTTATAATAATTTGTAGGAATTAATTTGTCTGTATATTATTTTTGCGTGTTGGTGTCCGTCGGTCAAACCAGTTCAAAATGTCTAGGAGAGATAGCCTAGAGTCTAGCAAGCCATCTCACAGTCACCAACTCCGGTCCCTCGGTGCCCCAGTTAATCAAGAGGCCGATTGGGAGCTGAGTGCAGAAGGTGCCACAGCGATGCCAACCGCTGGTGGGCTCCAGAGAACGCCCATCTCATTTAGGCGTAGAGATGGCACCGGGCTCGCAGTTGTGCAGCCGTTGCGTCAGGAGGAGCAGCCACCGAAACATGATTGGCCCCGAGCAGATGCCGAGCCATCATCAGAGATTAAGTCTGCGATTCAAGCCGCAGTCGCCCAATCGGCGCAGACCTATCGGCATTCTTTGGCGTTCGACGTCGGCGAGACCCTGCGGGATGAAATCCGAAAAGGATTCCTAGACATGATGGTGATGTTAAACGAGGCTCTTAGATCGAGTAAATATCGGGAAACTCACCCAAACAGAATGGATGTGCCGGAAACCATGCCTGGACCAGAGTCGGAACCCCCGAAGACGAGGAATACGCTAGGGGCAATCCCGAGGGCGACCTATCAGCGTTCCTCTGAGGAAAGCAATCCAAATGCTGCAGCCGATCAGGAAGCCAGGACGTGGAGAAACCCAGATCCACGAGGAGCGCTGAACGAGGATCAGTGGGCGAACTCCCCCATCTCGTGGTCAGGCAGGCCGGTCAGCACCGTACCTCTGAGGATGGGGAGGTGGAACGTCTCGTTCGACGGCGAGGATTCCAGCCACACCGTGGAAGATTTCGTATTCCGGGTGGAATTCTTGCAGTGTCAATACGGATGTCCCTGGCAAGACATGATGCGCAACTTCCACACGCTACTGACCGGACGTGCGAAGGAATGGTTTTGGGTCCACGTGAGGACAGCTCGTGTGAACGATTGGATGGTGCTCAAGAAAGCACTCCTCGAAAAGTTTGGAGGATTCCGATCGGAACACGAGTTAATGCAGGAGCTGTTGCAGAGGGAGCAATTGTTGGGCGAATCTGCAGATGACTATATCCAGAAAGTGACGCAGCTGGCCGCCCGGTTACAACAACCACTGAGGGGCGGGTCCTAATCAGGATAATAAAAAAAGGCCTGAGAGAGAGCATCGCTAAATATGCGTATGCTTTAGAGGTACTCACTGTCGACGAGCTGAGAAAGGAGTGCCGCGAAATAGAGAGGACCTTCTTACGCCGCTCCCGCCAAAATTTTGCGCAACAACACGGTCAGATGATTGACAGGCGAAAGGCTGTGTGTGAGGTGGAGCTCGATACTGCCAGAGGGGAAGCGATATCCCCTGCGGTGGAGGAGTAATAGGCACTAGGCGTGCGACGCTTCGTACAAGTTGTTGGAAGTGTGGTCAGCCAGACCATCAGTTTAGGGACTGCCTATCCCGTACGCGTAAAATATTTTGCTATCGGTGTGGCAAGCCAGAGACATTGAGCCCCGAATGCATAAACTGCCCGGGAAACGGCACAGCGAGCGGGAAGAAGGCCGAGCCGCGCTCGAGGATGACGGCCACCTACAAACAATAAGTAAAAAAATAAACAGTGATAAGTTAGCGGATAAGTCTACGAGTAAGCCAAACCAAAAATACGATGACCCAAGGAAGCTGCCCTATGAAGAACGGTACAGAAGATACCTAGTGGCGCGCAATCGCATCTTCAATGAACGCTGCCTGGATGGTATGACATTCATAACCCGTCGGGTAAAGAAGGCCCGCGAAAGATACCAACGACGCCGCAGAGTGGCTGAAGCAGTGACGGAAGTGTTGCGTAAGCAAAACAGCAGTTCCGATCGACGCGCCTTTGCTGACATCGCCATCAACGGCCTGTGCGTCAATGGCCTTCTGGACAGCGGAGCCAATGTCAGCCTGTTTGGAAAAGGGGGTGAGAGATTCGTGGAACAGCTGAAGATACAAGTACGGCCATATCACACCTCAGTAAAAACGGCAAGTGGAGGTGTTCACCCGATTATTGGATGCGTCAGGTGCCCGGTCAACTACAAAGGTGTTGAAAAGGAGATAACGTTCTTCTTAAGCCCAAATTTACAGCAGCCGATTTACCTCGGCATTGATTTTTGGAGGAGTTTCGGCCTAGCCCCAGATGTGCTCGGAGTATCAGAAGTAGAGGAGGCAGTCGTCGCGCAACCGGATTGGACGCACTATCGTGAGGAACCGGAGGATATCAAAGCTGAAAATACAGAGGAAGAAGACAAATGGTTATTAAATGAAGAGCAACAAAAATCCTTAGAGTTCGTCAAACGCCAATTTCGCAGCTTTGAAGAATCCGGTCTGGGTCACACCAGCCTACTGAAGCGTCGGATCAGATTAGTCGAGGACACGGAGCCAGTAAAAGACCGGTACTATCCGATATCTCCAGCAAAGCAAGCTATCGTCCGGGCAGAGGTGGATAAGATGCAAATACTGCATTCACGGTACCAGGGCGACCTTTGTACCAGTTTAAATTTATGCCTTTTGGTCTTTGCAACGCGGCGCAACAATTAAGTCGACTGATGGACCTGGTGATTCCGTCGGAAATACGATCAAACGTATTCGTCTATTTGGACGACCTCCTGATTATCTCAGCGGATTTTGAGACCCATATAAAGTATTTAGGAATGGTGGCTAAGTGACTTGAAGACGCCAATCTCACCATCGGACTCAAGAAATCCAAATTCTGTTTCAAGAGCTTAAAATATTTGGGTTTCGTCGTTGGTGGAGGCACGCTGAGAACGGATCCCGATAGAGTAGCCGCGACTAAGAACATTCCCATACCGAGAACAATCAAGGAAGTTCGTAGATTTCTCGGCACCGCTGGCTGGTATAGGAGATTTATCAAGAATTTCGCGGAACTCTCCGTACCACTAACGGATACGCTAAAAAAGAAAAAGGGCCGTTTTAGTTTGTCTGGAGAAGCAGTGACAGCGGTACGGAAATTGAAGCAGGCACTTACCGTGGCACCGGTTCTGGTACACGCGGATTTCTCCAGGAGATTCTACCTGCAGTGCGATGCTTCCAATTACGGTATCGGTGCAGTGTTGCTCCAACGTGATGACGGGCAACAAGATCGACCAATTGCCTTCTACTCAGCAAAGCTGAACAAACACCAGCTGAATTATACAGTCACGGAGAAGGAATGCTTAGCAGCTATCTCAGCGATACGTAAATTCAGGCCGTACATCGAAATGATGCCTTTCACAGTGATTACTGATCACTCCAGTCTCCAGTGGCTTATGACTTTGAAAGATCTGAGCGGCAGACTGGCGAGATGGTTCTTGGAGTTGCAGGCATACGACTTTGCGATAGAATACCGTCGTGGCGCTGATAATGTCGTGGCAGATACTCTATCGCACGCCGTTGAGGAGCTGAAAATAGACCCAGAATCAATTCTTGGTTTCAAGACGGTGGCGTTCGAGGATACAGAGTACCAGGAATTGGCAAAAGAGGTGCGGGAAAACAAGGAGATCCTGCCGGACTTACGCGTACTGGATGGTGTTGTATTTAGGCGAGAGATGAGGAAATCGAAGGAAGTGAGTGGAAACTCTGGGTGCCAGCTTCCCTCACCGCGAGCCTAATAGAAAAGGCACACTTAGACCCAGTATCTTCTCACGGTGGGATGGGCAAGACGCTGCATCTGTTGCGAAGAGAGTACTAAATTCGCCACCATGATCGAGGCGTTAAAAATAAAGCACGTAAGGACACCAGTGTACTCACCTCAGAGCAACGCAGCGGAGCGCGTTAACAGAACGATCCTGGCCGCCATCAGAGCCCACTTATGCGACGACCATCGAGATTGGGACTCGCATTTGCCAGAGATAGAGGTCGCGATCCGCAACGCAGTGCACGCCGCGACTGGTACCACCCCTTTCTTCGCTGTATTTGGCCATCACATGTTCCTGAACGGGGCTCAATATAGATTGGCACGAAAGTTAAAATCCTTATCGGACCACAGCATCAGCGACCTTCAATTGGGAGGAGTGGGAAATCTCTTACAGCGTTTGACCCGCGCAGCATGAAGTAAAAGAAAAAAAAATGTCAATTTTCTCACCATGTTGGGAGGCGGACGCTAAGCCTCAGGTTGGGTGGGTGCATCCAAGTTCTGGACTGGTACTTGGCCTCCGGAAGGAAAGAAGGATGTAGGGGTATTCACTTGTGGTCCAGTACATTTATGTTGTCGTCCGCTGGATGAAAAATGTTGTAAGTTGTGTTTATGTTTTTTTTTTGTGATGTGACTTAAGCCGATTTTGTCCAGTGTGACCCCCTTATCCTAATTATGTCGTCCCAATTATCGGTGGTTTGAGATTGTGTGAACCGCAGGGCTGGGGAATAAAGGAACCACCCCGACGCGACTTGCGAGCCAGTCGGGAGCCCACAGGAAAGAAATCGGTTCATAACATGGTTTCTTATAGAGAGTTTGTTGCAAATATAATTATCTACCATTAACAGGGGTTCTATGGTGCATTCGTTTGCTTTATATGCGTACTGGTTGGGGGTGAGGAGATTCTCTTGATTGTGCGTCCACATGATTCTTTTTGATATTAAGTTTTCTAGTGTCTTGGATATGCAGGATACTAGTGATATTGGGCGGTAGCTTTTTAAAAGATGTAAAGGCTTATCAGGTTAATTATTTGGGATTATTGTGGCAATTTTCCATAGCTGGGTAATGATGCTGGTGTCTAGTATTCTATTGTATAGCTCTAAAAGCTTATTCATTGCTATGGTGGGGAGTTTTTTAGTATTTTATAGCTAATGTTGTCCTTTCCGGGATTGGTTCCCTTTAGGCTGTTGAGACATGATTGAAACTCCATTTGAGTAATGGGAGTTTCAATGGTTTTAGCTCTGTTTCTTGGGGAGTATGTTATAGGTGAGAGGGCCAGTTGGTGGGCTTTGTTTTGCTGAAAGGAGGGTGGGAAGTTAGAATCTTTTGAATATTCAGACCATTGTTTGGCGAATGCGTTGGCAATAATAATTGGGTCGCAACTGTTTCCTGAATATGTTTTTATTGCATGTATGTTTTTCTAACTCCTGTGATTATATGTTTTTGTGGTGGTGTTTGGCAAAATGACAATTGGTTGTCGTCGCGCTCGGACGTGTTTATTTTTGCTCTCAAACTTAATTACTCTTTACCCCGCTTAATTTCTGTTTTATTTTTGAAAAAGTTTTGAGTGCATCAGTGCAAATTCTTTGCCGTAAGATAATCAAATTAACTTTGAAATTTTTAATTATTTATTTTCGTGCACTCATTTCAAACAAAAAATTGTTCTTGTCTGGCAAAATTTTACAGTATTTGTTTTAAGCAACAACAATTTTTCGTTTCTGCTTTTGCCTGCTTTCAATTGTACGCGCTCTTGCACCTTTCGGTTTCGTTCTCTAAGGCTGTCACATTTCTAACGCTCACGTTACGCTCTCGGTTTACAATTCCATCGCGTTTCTCTCCCGGAGCCTTTCAACGCTCAGTCTTTTTTTTCTTCTGCACTAAGTTTTTGTATCTTTGTGATTTGTTTTCGTGCCGCTCTCCTGAGTCCGTTTCTGTGTTCTTAGTAAGTATTAACCCTTGGTTGTGCTTATTTTTATATATTAAACTTTTATTTTGGTTTGATAATCGCCACATAATTAAAAAAAAAAATTTTTCTTTTCTAAGCTAACAAAACAAAACAAAAATAAAAGAATTAATAAAAATGTTTGTGTAAAAAAACAAATTGCCAAAATGCAAAATCCACCTGTATGCCGGTCATTGGGCGTTGGCTGTGTGATAACCTCATACATGTGAAGTGTGCTGGTTACACAGGCCGCGTCAATCACTTCATAGAGGCTCGTACGGTGTTAAAGTGGATTTGTGAGGCTTGCTGGGAAGTTTAGATAGAGATGCGAGCATTTATGCGGCAGAGTAGGTGTGGATTTAAAGATCTTCACCTAGGCTTTGATAAACTTAGTCAGACTTTTTCAGTTTTGGAAAGCCAATTTAATGGCCTAAAGCTTTTAAATAGCTCTTCAAAGCGTAAGAAGTCTGGCTTGGAAACGCAGACTTGTTCGCATGTCCTCCAAGTCCCGGCAAATGGGCCTGCAACTCTTACTATACCAAATAATCAGCTGATTTCTTTTGTGTCCCCTGGGCCGGTACTCAGGTCTGCTAACAATAAAATGTTGGCAGCTCCTAGTACTTGCACACTGGACACTGGGACTTCAGCAAACCCACCTAGTTCGTTGCCTGTAGCGTCCAGCTCGTCCGCTCTGGATAGGAATATAAGTTAAGAACACAGCTTATGAAAAACACCTTACGCAAAATCCGTTCCCACACTTGCCAAATCAAAGACAACTGCAGGCTAAGAATTCATAAAAATCATCTTACGCAACAGACGTTCCTAGACTTGCCAAAATCAACGGCCAAGTGCACCAACTCCATGGAGTCAGCAAATTCCAACGGCACCACCGTGAGACACTTTGGATGCAATAAGGCACCCAAAACTAAGATAACAAGAGCAGCGACGTCAACAGCGGCTGCAGCGACAACGGCAGCAGCGAGCGGGTAGCAGTGGTCAGTAATAAGTAGGGAACTTTGAATAATTATAATTCAGTCTTAAGAAACCCATTGTCAATGAAGGATTAAAAATGAAGAATTAGATTTAAAAAAAAAAAAGAAACCAAGTTTTCTAATTTATATCCCCTCCAATGGCGGTTGGGGTTCCACCAACTACGGAGGCTACATCTTCTGCCCCAGTTGATGTGAATCCTAAACTTTTGGTGGGGGTTCCACAAAGGAAGCAAGTCTTTCTTTCCAGACTGGCACCCGATCTTACTTCGGAAGATGTAATATTGTATATACATTCGAAAGTCCAGGTCTCAAATTTAACTGTGGATAAATTTAAGTTTTCGTATTCTAGGGAGATCGCATCTTTTAAAATTAGCCTTCCAAAATGTCAGGCTTAAGCCACGTCTCGGTTAATACTACTTTGGAATAATTAAAACCAAAGCTACTCAGAAAAAAGCAACTAAGCTTAGATTTAGGTCCTCTAAAGTTTTGATACGCTAGATGAAAGGGTTTTTGGAAGTGACGAAGGGGCTAGGGAAACCGGACGCCGATTTTTTTTCTTCGCCGTAAACTCCTTAACTACAACATGCTCTGGCCAATTTCTGTGAACTTGGCGTTCATACAGACGGACAGACAGACAGACGAACATGGCTAGATCGATTTCTCTAACTTTGGGGGGTCTCTTCCGTCTCATTCTCTATGTATGTAAATACATTTCACAGACTTATTATAACATTGTACTTTAAGGTACAGGGTATACAAATACTTAAAATATTCAAATTTATTCCCAGTTCCCATATCTTCATAAAATCACTCCCCAGACGAACATAATTTCACATAGATTCATCGGTAACAACAATTAACCCAAAATGTATTTTCTTTTTCATACCCTGTACCTCAAGCTAAAGGGTATCTTAATTTTGCGCTTTTCTATAAGTTACCCACAATATGATTAGAGTAACTTAACAAAATTTCTGATTCAAAATTTAAATTCCCCTCGCACAAGTTACTAACGCGCGAATGAGCAGTCCTATAGAAGGTGTGCTTGTCTTTTTGTTAACAATGTGTTGATAGTTTCAAAGGGATATGAGCACCAGATGTTTTAAGTGAATGAAGTCTATCATGGTTTTCTCCAGGCCACGGTTGTCTTTTCAAATTCCGACTAAAAGATAGATAGGGACCAACAGCTAGTGTTAGTTAGTCAAAAGGCTTATAAAATTTTGCACTATTGCTTTCACCTTCTTAAAAGACACTGAAACGCTTGAATTTTAATTCTTGTAGATTTCTGCTCGAAGTATTAAAAGTATATGTATATACTTTAGGAGTACCCATATTGTCCCCTGCGATTCTATATGAGCCAAGTATTGATGAGTTCTTTTCTTTATTCATAAATAAACCGTAACCTACGTTGCATATGTGAGCGCATAAGCACCTAGAACTAATGGTTCGGGTCTCATCGGCCGTCAGTACAGCCATAGGGATATTTGAGGCACCATTGGCCGGGTCTTGATGCCCACTAAAATTTGTTTCAGTACAACCTTTTGTCTGCGGGTGTAGTCCTCGTCGAAACCACTATTAGTGGTTTTCCCACACTGAAATGTCCGGGCGTCAGAATGTCCTCTCCATTGACGTCTTTGTTCAATTTAACCACTGATCGTGAGTTTAAGGCTACTTCAATTTGACATAGCGGTGTTGTAAATTCTTCATAGATAAAACTGTTTTCACAGATGACTCGTTTTATATGATGTTTCACTGAGTTTACTCCAGCCTCCCATTATCCTTTCTTGTGGATGCTTGCCGGCGGGACAAAATAGGATTGAATATCTTCCATCTTGAGCTCAGAAGCCAGATTCCTGTTTTTTTTAATTGCACGACGAGTTCCTTGTCTAATAATTGCGCTGCTCCCATGAAGTTCATTTCATTGTCTGAATATATTTATATTCAAACTTTTGCTACGTCTTACGAAGAATCAGTGTAGATACTTTAAGTCTGCTTCCTTAAACTTTTCCCCCGCTTGACTAAGTTGCGCCATTGATTGTTTCCGAGACTCACCAAGCTCCAAATTTTTTCGAAATATTATTGAATACACCAGTCAGCATTGTTTACACATTCGTTGGTATTGTTTTCCAATTCATTTAACTATGTTGTTGTATTTGCGCTGATGACTTTTATATTAGATACTTTGGTTATGTTGTCAGAGATTTTATATTCTACTTTTGTATTTTGCTTAGGGTCTCATTGGCGTTTTTGAATTTATAGGAAGTAAATCAATCCTGTTGGGCTTATTGAAAAATTGGCTTGCTAGCTTGCATACCATCCAATCCTCTTTGATTTAAATAAATTGCTCGGGGAGCTTTTTGAAGTTTTGAATATGTAAGGAATTGATTAGGCATTTCAAAATTGCTTGCAAGCCTTGGCTGAATTCTTAAGCACATGCTGTATTTCAGAATATCAAGGCTTTTTAAAATACCCTAGACTGTGCTGCTCCCTTTCATATCAGATAGGGCTCTTAGTTGCTCAAACTTCTCAGTGTAATTAACTTAAATGAGAGTAGTGGCCAGCAATGTATCTTGTGTTTTATTTTTATTGAGGCAGTTACAGTTAATGGTGTTCCAACACCCTATGCTTTGGCTTTTTTTTTCATGTGTCTAAGCCGTGCCCTCCATATGACAGTAAGCTCAATCAACTTAAGTTTGCCTTTTAAAGACAGAATCTTCCAGGCTAATCTAGTCGGCAAATATTTTATTCGCATTTTTAAAGCGCTTGCAAATCATCTCCCATGCTGCCAGTGATTCAATTAACAAATGGCCAACAATTATTTTGGCTTCTCCTTTAAGACATGTTTTCAAATAATTCAGCTTTCTTATATATCTGATAATTACGATATTGTAACGAAAACAGATTCAAGTACTGTGACAGGTGTAACTCTGTAATTATTCCCAAAACAGCAGTCCTGTAAAAACAGCAGATCGTGCTGCAACCTTGTTTTGAAAGTGACAGCCGTCACTTATCGGCGTTGCGAGCAAAATGATGAGCTTATGGTATTCATTTCCGACGCAATCTGAGCTTAGCGCTTGGGAAGCGTTATGTTATCGGTATGTTTTTTCATATGGTGTGCGGGAATCAATAAGAAGCTCCTCCAATTAATTTGCACCGGTGTTTTCTTGTGTTTTTGTTTGGTTCTGGCATCAGTGGAGAAAGACCAAAGACTCTTTTTTGGGACTTATATTTGTTATATATTATGCCAGGTGTGGGGTAAAGTGGGTTCCTAATCCCAACTATTTCCAAAAAAGCAGCTCGTCGACGCAAAGTCATGCCTCTGGTTGATATTAAGAAGAAAATTGATGCTCTGGTTTCGCAAAAGCAACTGAATATGGATGTGATGGAGATTATGTTTATTAAACAGTTTGAGCAAATGTGGTCATCACATTACTTTCCAATATGGATTGCTCTGCTGTACCAACCGAAGCTGTCTGCGATCCTCAGGCAATCATTACCTGTCATAGTTGCAATAATAGACCTGCGTGGTATCAACCTAAGATAATAAATTTTAAAAACATTAAGCTTAGGTTATTTAAATAGTTCAAATTATCCGGGACCTCTCCCGATATCTTTTGGCTCGATCTCAATTTTCAGTTTATAGCCCACAATGCTAGAAGGCCTACCTTTGCAGCTGTAAAATCCAATTTCTCATAACCCCAAACAATTTTTAAATTACGTCAATTCCTTCTTCCTTATCTTTTATGGATAAGAGAGCAAATTCTGACCAGTCTATTGCTAATCTTTTTGGTACCTTTTTCCAATCTACCTATTCGACGTCAAATTTTAATTTGGATCAGCACTAAACCTTTGACCCTTCTCCGTCAAATTATATTTACTCTCTTTTAATTACCGAAATTTAGTTGCTTAATTTAAGTTAATCCAACCAGTTTTTTCCCTGGGACCGGATGGAGTTCCCAGCTGCGTATTAAGGCATTGTGTTGAATCTCTGTGCAAGCCCACTCTTAAACTTTTTAACTTATCAAAGAGCCTCTCTTCTTTCTCTGCTGTTTGGAAGGAGTCCTTTATTATTCCTCTCCATAAAAAAGGCAGGAAATCTGATGCTCTGATAGAGGCATATCAAAACTGTCAGCTATTCCTAAGATTTTTGAGAGACTTTTAACTTCTCATCTTCAACATTTATGTAAGTCTCTAATTTCACCCTGTCAGCATGAATTCGTAAAACAAAGGTCGGCTACGACTAATATCTTAGTATTTCCCGCATTGGTAATTAAAGACTGATGTTATATTCACAGACTTTAGCAAGGCTTTTGATTCTGTTTACCATTGCTTACTTTTATATAAACTAAACATAATAGGTTTTCCGTCTAACCTTGTTGCCTGGATAAGGAATTATCTTACTGCAAGAACTGAAAGAGTTTTTTTTAAGAAATCATTATCAAATAGTAAAACTGTGTCGTCCGGTGCTCCTCAAGGCAGTCACCTTGGTCCCCTTTTATTTACTCTTTTTATAAATGATCTTCCATCAGCCATATCACACTTCGTGTTTTTATGTATGCCGATGACGTTAAATTGTCTTTTTCATACAGGGATATGGAATCTCATATTGTTCTGCAAGCTGATTTAAGTGCTTTTAATTCGTGGTGCCATTTCAATTTGCTAAATTTAAATGCTTCTAAGTGCAAGATCATGACCTATTGTCGGGGCACTCCACTCTTGGCCTCCTATCAACTTAATCAAAAAGCTCTTCATGGTATAGGATCAGTAAATAATTTAGGTATCTTACTTGATTCTAAATTAAAATTTGATAGTCATATTTTATCCACTGTCAATAAAGCCATGGGAGTTCTTGGATTTGTGAAGAGATGGTCTAAAGAATTCGATGACCCTTATACGACCAAGATTTTATATGTGGTTCTTGTTCGCCCAATTTTAGAATAGAAAACGCATGAACGTTTGGTGCCCTCAATATAAGGTGCATCAAAATCGTATTGAGTCCGATCAAAAAAAAAATTTTGCTTCTTGCTCTTGGAATTCGGAATTAACCCTTCCCTCGTACTCTAGTAGGCTACAACTTATAGATTTGGCGACCCTAATAAGCCGTAGAACCCTTCTTAATACTCATTTTATGCATAAATTAATAAACGGTATGGTTGACTCTCCTGAGTTGATTAGCCGAATTAGTTTCGCAATTCCTTATATACCTCTGCGGACTTTTTCTCCTTTAGTAGTCTGCCCAGCCACATCTAATTATTTAATGCATGAGCCTTTTTTAAATTTATGTAGAGACTATAATAGTTTGTACCACTTAGTTTGCTCCTCTTCTAGTATGCAATCAATCAAAACTAATATATTATTGCACCTTCGTTTAAATCCGTCTCTTCCTTAGTAGAATACTTGATTACCTAATCTATTCCTCTTCCTTAAAAAATGTATGATTTAATTAGTTTTTTCGCGAATCGTGTCACGTGACTCTGCCCCTCGGTCGGTTGGGCGTCTGAGCTATCGAGCTTGGTAACCCGCGCGTAAACAGGCTTCCGCTTGGTTTCGTTGGGCCACTTGATCGAACTATTCTTTGTACGTCTGCGTCCATTAAAAAAAATAGAAAAACACAAGATTTTCGTAATCGTAATAAGTTTGACCAGTCGAACTGCAACGGAATGATTAAATTCATTAAGAAAAGAAAAAATATACTAAGTTTAGATCTAAACCCTCTAACGTTTTGGTACGCCTGATGAATGTGTTCTAATTTTTTGGGAGTGGTGAAGGGGCTAGGCCAAAAATGTCCACAACAAATAAGTTTAAAGAAGGAAGTGGGAAACCAAATTTTAAAAGATGCAATCTTCCAAGAATAAGAAAACTTAAGTTTTTTCACAGTTAAATTGATGACATGGATTTTCACAATTAGTATAAGATATTTCAACTTCTGATATGAGATCTGCTGCCAGTCTGCAAATAAATACTTTTTTTCTGTGTGGAACCCACATCAAGGATTTAGGACTCATCACAACTGAGGCAAAGGGGTTTTTCCGTTCAATTATAAACCTTAGGCCATTAAAAGGTACTCCAAAACAGAAACACACCGCACACAGCTTATTGAATGTTCGTATGTCCATTTGAACATCACGTCAAGCCTTATAACTCCACTGTAACCCAGTAAACATAACACCTAACTTCCATGAAGTTATTACAAACTCCCAATGATTGACATAGCTGTAGATGTTGTGTTTTTGAAATTTTTTAACAGCAAAAAACATTTACTTTCCTAAAAAGAAAAAGAAACATTTAATTTAAATACATCGTCTTTCTTGAACCAGAAAATGAAATTATTTGGATTATATTTAAACAATCACAAATATAACAAAAAAAATCCCAACTTTATCTAAGCTCTTTTCTTTGGTTCTGTGCGTAACAAACATCAGAGCAAATGAATATACTCTTCTTTCTGCGAAAAGAGTATAAAAAGAAATAATAAAAATCCCAATGTTATCTTCGGGGTGCCGAAAATTACAAATTATTTTCGCAGTTATTTCTGCTGTAAATCACATAAACGGAGTTAATCAGTTATTAGGCCGATTTAGGCTTCTATGACAGCTAGATATAGTAGTCCAAATTTAATAAAATTCAGAACAAACGCGTATATTTATGTAAAAAACGTGTTTGCCGAGTTTTGAAGAGATCAGTCAATAAATGTGCGAGTTATTCCTAAACCGATTTAGGTTCGTATGGCAGCTATATGATATAGTAGTCCGATCCTTACAAAATTTGGTATGTTAAATGCTATAAACAACATGCGCATGCTAAATTTGAACAGGATCGGATAATAAATGTGGGAGTTATTCACTAAATCGATTTAGGTTCGTATGACAGCTATATGATTTAGTGGTCCGATCCGGCCGGTTCCGATAAGTGTACTGCCTAGGTAAAAAAGAAGGTTATATACCAAGTTTCATCAAAATAGCTTATAAACTGAGAGAGTACTTTGTATAGAGACAGACGGACATGGCTATATCGACTCCTCTAGTGATTCTATGTATTCAAGATGTAACTTTTGTGGGTCTTCGATGTTTGGTTCTGTACGTTACAAACATCAGAGCAAAATTAATATACTCTTTTTTCTGCGAAAAGAGTATAAAGTATCGGTACGTTAAGCTGGGGCTATACGATTGAAAATTCACATTTTGGTTAGGAACATAAAAGAAGTTATAGCTGCCAGTTTTCGTAGCAAAATATTAGTAAACAAAAAAGGTATTACCTATTAGCTATTTGCCCTTTTGAGGTAGTTGTGTTTTATGCTTTTTACATCGCAAAAATTTAATTACTTGATCTAACCTGCAGAACAAATGATGATTAGCAACAAACCGGAACTTCCTAGCCATTACCATCTCTAAGAATTAGCCGTTCATACAGACGGACAGAAAGACAGACATACGGACATGGCTAGATCGATTTCTCTAGTAACCCTTAACTTTAGGTAACTATGGCAGGTCCTTGCCGTCTCCTTCTCTATGTAACTATATGATATATGATATAGTAGTCCGGTGCTCATGAAATTCGGTACATATTCAACCCGGTACAACCCACGTACCGTGTTTAATTTGAAAGAGATCAGTCAAAAATGCAGGAGTTATTTATAAAATTCTCTCTATATAAAAAACCCACGTACCAAATTAGAAACAAATTGATCAATAAATGTGGGAGTTATTCCTTTAACCTAAGGTTCACATGACAGCTATATGATGTAGTGTTCCGTTCCGGGCGGTTACTACAAATATGCTGTCTATGTATAAAATAAGGCTTTCTAACAAGTTTCATCAAAAAAGCTTTAAAACTGAGGGTTTAGTTTTCATAAATACAGACAGACAGATGGATAGTCTCCTCTAGTGATTCTAAGTATTCTAGAGATAACTTTTAGGTGTCTACGGTCAGTGGTTTTGTGCAAAATGAATATACTCTTTTATTCTTCAAAGTATAAATATGGTTGTTGCTTATACTGTACAAATTTTGCAAAACAAAAACAATTTTTTGTTTGAAATGAAAGTACGAAAATAATTAAAAATTGCAAATAGTATTGCAAAAGTAGTTCAAGTTATACCTTAAGCACCCCAAATATTCGTCAACTATGATTCTGTTAGCTTATCCCTTAAGCCAACCTATTCAAATTTTTAAATATAAGTCGTAAAAATTATTGAATTTTTACTTCAGGTGTCCATAAAAATATTGCTAGAGCGGTAGGAGCGATTTACGCCTGCGCTTTTTTTAAAATCGACATCAAAATGCAGACTCAGTAATAAACTATTAAAAAACTTTGTACCTACTAGAATTTCGTTGAAAAATTCGTGATGCCATCTTCAGTGAAAAAGTACTGAGACGATTCGTATAACACCAACTATCGGAAACAAGAAAGAACAAATTTTAATTCTTTCTTGATAAATTGTGAGACTCTTATCCAATCCAGTAGAAATGATTTCAAATGACTTATAGCCCTGACTCGTCTTTCGTCAAATATACTAAATTTTTTACTCGCAATAGCTCTTAATATGCTAAAAATAGGAATAAATATGACTGGGTGATAATGGGTTTTTTGAGGTCCGTCCGAAATCAGCCATGCCCGATTCTAAAATTTGCCTTCGATACACCCTGAACCTTAAGAGTAAGTGTAATTTGTGCAAGTGTAAGTGACATAGAAAAGAACACGTCGGAGATCCCTTGAATGTAACCGATTATCCTTAAAGTCAGACCATTACTGCAACCTTATTTTTATAAATTTCATCTACAAAGTACAAGGTATAACAAACTCGACCGCGTACAATTTTAACGTTGGTATTCATTTTAAATGAGCAATACACAAATATTAATTTTATTATAGGCCAAGATTTATTATGAAATATTTTGCACTTGCTTTTGCATAATGCATTCTATAATAAAAAAAAATATTCACATGGACAATATATTTAACAAATATTTAGATATCCAAATTATGTTTATACAGGTACATATTTACATAAATAGGAATAAATCGATGTTTTTATGTTTAAATGGAAAATAGCTTGCTTCTTCAAAGTTTTTAAAGAGTTGAATCTGAATTTGCTTTATATATATATGTGTATTTGCTAATGAAAAATTGTGTGAATGCATGATTATGATATGATATTTGCTATATGTATGTGCGTAAATTGCTTTTTAGTAAGAATGTAAGTTCCTATTACACATTCTCATTTTTATCTCCCAACCTGTAACCAAGTAATTACAATATCGTATATGTATATGTATTGTATATATTGTATATCATATATTACTTATATGGTAATATTTATATATTTTGTGTACGTATATGTATGACAATTTATGTATTTTTATATAAATTTTTTGTTTAATTTATTATATATACGTCAATATTTATAGTTAAATAAAACAATGATTGAATCCTATCGGTGATATAGACTAAATGTGTCTAAGTGTTTATCCTAAGTACCCATTGTTGGTTCTTGTCGAATTTCAGATTTTAATTTTACAAATTCTTTTGCCACTTCGTCATTATTACGTTGCGATAATATTCTTAAAATTGTCCATCCTGTCTCATCCATTTCAATTCGTCGTTGTAATGGAAGCCAGCAGGCAACAGACCCCTTTTTGAAACATGAAAAATTATAATGGAACCTTAAAATTGATTGTTTAAATTAAATATTTCAATACCTTTTCAGATATATCCTTAAGTGGAATTACTGCTACACCGACTAAGTGATCATCTCTGGCGAAACAATAATCCTTAACACATATGTGAAGTTCAAAGAAATCAAGTTGTTCCTCATTTCCAATAGCACTATAGATATTGTGATTTAGTTGAGATAGTAGACAACAACAAGACTACTTACAAGCTGAATGACTCATTGTATTTAGGTGACCAATTTTTTGATTTAGATTTTGTAGCAAACTTTCTTTTTTTATCTTGGAGATGTGGTCCGATCAAATTTATCTCTACAAATGGTCGAAACATTCCGGATGGAGTTTGCCATTTTAAATCGTTTGCTGCGACAACTGTAAATGCGTCACAAAATTTCAAATAGCATTAATTAAAGATAAGCATCGACATTGCTTATTATGTCTCTCCTATCCTTCACATTATTTTTTGTAAGCTTACCTTTTACATTTACTTTATGCTCACCCGTGCCGGGATGGGAGAATAAATCAATTTGTACGGAAATTTCACCAACACTTTCCTCAGCATTTTCAGGATCAACTTAATAAAAAAATTGTCAATTGTTTTCAAAATGAACAAAAAATGTTACTAAAATATATCTATAAAATGCAATATTACCTTCATGAATTTGGCTTGAAATAAATGTTTTGATTAATGTATCCGTCATTTGGGTATATAGACTTAATGCATATCGTAAACTTTGAAGCTCAGATGATTTTTCCAAAAAAGTTTTCTTTAATCCATTTCCACCAGCATGAAAATATTGTTTTATTGTATCTAAGGCCACATCAAGAACGGCACATTGTTTTGGTGAAAGGTTTTTTTCGACTTCCTTTGATATGTCCATTACTCCACTAAGGGCACTTTTCACGTCTTGCTTGCCAGCCATATGTGATTTAAAAAGTCGACTCATATCTTCAATTTTTGCATTTGAAGCTAAATTCTTGGCATTGTCAGTTAAATGTTTGAACATCATCTATAAAAAACAGAATAAAATATGAAGTATAAAAAGAAACCTTTTTTCATGCTAATAAGATTAGCTTACAGTCTTATCAGTCATTGGAGGTAACACTATTGTTTTTTCTAGAATACGCATAACGATTTTCCAAAGCTCCTTCAGCAACCGTTTAAGAACAGTTTTCTCACAAGACTGTGCATACAGCGTCAATGATCCATCCAACAGGTCCATTAGAGGTCTTAGTACTTCATCCGCTTCAACTGCAACCGCATTTCGCTGTGATGCTTGATTACCTGTTGCCAGGTTCGCGCTACCTCCTTTAATTGATAGTAATAAGTCTCCTAGTTCTCGTACCGACTGCGTTATCCGTGGCTCCAAACTAATATATGAATATAATATTTAAAATAAGTTAAGAATCACTCCGTAATCATTTAACAAATAATACATAATTCTTTATTTTATAATATCAAACTTTTTTTAACAAAATTGGTGTCTAAGAAAAAAATTGATAAAGATTTCATTTTTCACCCTGTTAAAGTACAGATTGGTATTTTGAGCTTGTGCAAATTTATGTAACGTAGAGAAGGAGACTCGAAAAAGTAACCTTAAATATAATGTGGGTGGCTAGAAAAATCGATACGGACACTTTTATTGGTTAAATTACGTCTTTCAATTTAGTTAGTCATACGAAATGATCACTATGTGAGGCATTCGTTAACCGAGAGTCGTCTGTACTTCAAAAGCAACAGAAAGTTTTTAGGCAATATTTGGATCACTATTGCGAAAAACTTTGATAATTATAGTCCCCTTGAAGTATTCGATAACTATGTCATTTTTCTATAAGATCGTACGACTTCTCATTCAATTCCCTGAGTCCCGATTTAAAATAGTTTTAGAGTACTAATTTTTTTATTTTTTCTATTACCCTGCACCTTAAGGTATAGGGTATATTATGTTTGTAAACACGTGTGTGAGGCTTATTGTGCACAATGTGTTGTTGACTCTAAAGTAATATTAGGACATCCAACTTTTTCTAGCTAATTGGACAGTATTCGGCCCAAGGTTGGTTATCCTAGCTCTTTTAATGTTTGATATATTTAAGATTATTCAAATTTTACCTAATGGCTCCGCTAGGAGGACGGCGGGTCGGATATTCAAATTTCATTACTCTATCTTTTTAGTGTCAGAGGTGTTTACGTTCATAGTGACGGATAGACAGATGGACATGGTCAGATCGATTTCTCTAGTCACCCTGATAAGTAACTGTGGAGGATCTCCGATGTATCCTTCTGAGTGTTACATACATGCAAAGTTTTCCAGTACACTATATCTTTTTGGGTACTGGGAATAAAAACTGGATCTGTATGTACATTTTGCAACCAAATTTGACTCAAGGGAGATTTCTGGAATAATTTATTCTGTATATTCCGTAACACTTTTTCCCCAATAAAATGGCCCAAAATGCATTATTAATCTTTAGAGATGTTAAAAAAGTACTTAACATTCATAAAATTCATAAAATTTCAAGAATTTTGACTAACTATAAAATACACACCCAATGGAATGGAACGGTCGAAAATGTGGAATTATTAATCTTACTTGTTGCTTCAAGAAAATATATTATTCTCTTGCATACGCAATTTAATTTACACGAAACATGTTCAGATTTGTTTGCCACACCGTCTACGGCGTATATGCGTCCAGGGCATCCGAAGCTCTGATTAACATTCAGCTTTATTAATGTCTTAGTAATTCTTTATACTTAATTTGCCAAATCTAGCTTTATTAACTTTTCGGATACTTATATTAACATTTAGAATTTTCTAATGTCTTCTATCTTGTGAGATGTCAATTCATAGCTTTCCCATGTGATCATTAAATAGAAATGCTACAGCAAATATAAGTAATATTTGACACGAGCTTCTCACACTTGAAAGTTCCTTATGAATTTAGGTAATTCGTTAGGACAACCTTACCTTATAGCAAACTGTGAAGCTAATTCGTCAAGTGCAGAATTTAGATTCTGTTGCAGCTCCTTCAATATATTTGCAGCATCCTCTTCAAGCTTATCGCCTCCCATAGATTCAAACATTTTTTCCAATTGCACCCTCAGTTGTTGTATATTATTCATTAGAATGCAAGCCTATATTATGTTAATTTTGTGTTTATTATCATCAATACTCAGTAATCAAATATATTGAAGAAATCAAAAACATTGAAATATTTTATCGTGCATCATTTCAACATGAATGTATTTTTGTATATTACTTACAATACGTTCGTCTCTCATATGCTCTGGGAATTCCATTTTTACAATATCAGCATAAGCAATCAGCACTTTTACGATTGTTTTAGCAAAACGTCTCATGTAACGTTTCCAAATTTCTGGATCTGGACACTCAAGTTTGCTAACAACATCGAAACATTGTGTCAATTGCGTGAAAACATCCACTACTGAATTCGAAAATAATGCATGTTCGCTACTCTTTTGGAACTGTTTGAATAAAATATAAACGTAAAATATTTATAATATCGTTAGATTTCCTTAAATACTGATAACAAATTGGAACTAGAATCCGTGAATTTTATTTTCTAAGTTTAAGTTTTAAGTTGGTCTGACTAAATACCTAGAATTTACAGTGGGTAATTTAGACCCATGATATCTGCCTTTTGTACTATATAAGCTTACTGAATTCTATAACATTTTTAGGTTGATACGAATATGGTACAAAGGCCATTACTTGCTATCCATTTTTTTTTTTTTTATATACTTTGTATAGGGGCGATCAGCCAAAAATACCAGTTCAATACCAATACACATTTATGTCTTGCTATATTTGCTGATACAATAAAATCCAACCAATTTCCATATAATCTGCCAACTTAGCAGAAAATCAGCATTTTTATAAAAATATAGAAGATAGAAAAAAATCGGCACCGATTTGTCGTACGATCTATCAATTCGAGTATTCTTGGTATGAAGATGCTACACGTTTGTGATTGATCTCTATAAACTAAAGCTTACATAGGTAAGTTTTCCTTAATTACCAAAAATTACGGCAAGGTCTGCTCAGTAACTTAATAAAGTGTGTCGTAATATGACCCTTATTATAAATTATTATCGTTATTCGAAACAGGGAAAAATTACTAGGCATAACCTAATTTAAACTTAAGCACGCCGAAGGGTATATTGACCTCAATTCTACTTACCCCATCTTTTTTATCGCGGTTGAAAGCACCATGAAGATATTCTAGTGACACATCGTCGTTTTCATTAAGCCACTGCATAACAAACGGTTCAAACCAAGCAGGATACTCAGGTACTGCACCTTTATAAGGTGGTACTTCTTTAACATAGTTGCTGTAGAGCCATTTAACACGGAAATGCAAGTTCATATACGCCGATGATTTACAAAGGCGGTGCTGTTCATGCTCTTCAAGTGCATATTTCATATCCACAGCAAATAAGCCCCACATCGTAGCAGCTGATAGCTAAAATATAAATAAGAAAATAAAATATATTAAATACTACTAAACAAATAAATACGAATTAGATATAAGACAAATATTGTCCAATAACCCAGATCCCTTAGCGAGTGGACTGTGAAGTATTCAGAACTTTTTGGGTTAGGTTTCTCTTATGCTCAGAGAATGCTTATTAGAATACATTCAACACTTCCACAGATGGATGTGAATATGACTAAAGTGTTGTCAATTTAATTACAAATAAATACATAAAATAAATGACGTTGTTTATGATCAAAGGTATCGACAGAATGCAAGTGTTTACAATTATTTCAATAGGATTCAAAATACAAGTGTGAATGAATGCTGCAAAGCGTTCCTCAACATACGAGTCCGCCCTGTAAAGCAGTTTCTGAATCAGACAATAGTGTGTCATTTGTGAAAGGTCCAGCTAATTCTCCAGATTTGATCTTCAGCTTAAGCACTCCAACATAATCGTCTTTCCCAGTGTATGTTTAGGGGACCCGTGCCATTTTCAAAAAGCAGGTTCCTTAATCAATTATTGATTGGGTTGGTTCACTTTGGACGCTGTTGCAGAGAAGTAAGATACCAATCTGAGCTAGTGAATGATAATTCACCTCGTCGTCTGATATATAGTATAGTGGACGTGAGCAAACTACTGCACTGACTCGAGCTCGTAGTCCTCGCATCTGTTCAAATATGAGGGTAGAGTTTCAAATAACTCGACCTAGATATATCTTAACAGATCCAACAGCAGATTCCCATTTTCCTTACTAATGAGAAACATGCGGTGGGATAGATATCCAGTGTATTCCTTCATATGCCAGCCTATGTGTTACGAGGTCACGATGGGCCTGCGATTTCAAAAGAGAGTGAATTTCTACTAAAGATCGTTTTGCTCCCATGAAGCTCGTACCATAATCGCTATATATTTTGTGCATATTTCCCATGCAAGAACATGAAGCGTATTCTGTGCTCTGTGGAAGTTCCAGATGAATTGCCGATGTCACCAGGTAAACGAATAAGTAAATGTAGCCCTTGACTATGCGCAGTTTATGCCTTTGCTTTCCTTAAGTAGAATCAGTCCAGAATGTTCATACAGTAAAATGAGTTTGATGATAGCATGATTCTTCGGAAGCTAAATGGTAAGTTTTGTCTAAATAGGTAATTGCTCGTAGTGCAATCTGCCTCAAACGCGTAGCAAGTCGTCCCTATTGCTGAGAATTTGACCACTCAAGATCCCTTGTTGCAGGTTGTGCATATGGATGTCGTAACCAGGAAGAAACACGTCACAAAATATGTTCTGGGATCTTAGTCGCCAATGCGGTCGGTCTGCATTTCATCTTATTGGTTGGTCTGATCTGAAAGAGATAAGCTGACTTTGGAGCGTAAAGTTCTAGACGTGGCCATGATTTTTGTTTCAATGTAGCCACTGAGAATGCATCGTCTCCAGGATACCAGTTGAGTTTAAGTACTTTTACTCAAGCCGAATCAGTATTTGAGATATAATATTCTATTTTCCATTTGCCAAGCATTAGCTTCACACGGGACATTAATTAAATGAGTTAAGCCTGGTTGCTGAGTAACTCATCCTCGTCATTTTAACCGATCAGTACGTCATCAACGTAAAAATTATCCTGTCGCAGTTTTGAAGTGTTTGGGAACTCATACTTATTTTCATGATTCCAATATTATTTTCATTATTCCAACACCTTTAGCCTTTAAGAATGGTGCGCATGATGTTCCACATGTGATAGTGCAGCGTTTATATTGTTTGGGTTCTTCAGAAAGATCGTCAGAAGATCGTCTTAAAATTGCGATGGCAATCATTTACCAAAATTTGTAGGAACATCTTGACTATGCCTGCTAAGAATACAAGCTTGTACATTCTGGGCCTCAGGGCCACAGCAAAAATGTCATGCTAGATGCTGACCATTGGCGTTACGAAATGAACGAAACAGGATGATGAGGCAAATGCGCTGTTGTGATCTCAGTCGCAGCTGCCTAGTTTTCCCCAAATTGAGATATTCTCGGATGAAGTGTACATATTGAGTATTGTTGGGTATTGCAATAACATTGCCCTTGTCCACTTATAGCTTGTCACCTGTCAGTGCATGGCAACCATGATCGATACCCAACATATTATGGACTGATGCATTAGTTGAGGTACGAATCAGTCAGTTGTATACCATTGAATCCCTGCAGTGTGACGTCGTTAAACATTCTCTTTTGTTCAGACGATGCGATGGTAGTCATGATATGTGCGTTGATGTCCAAATTGTGTTGCAAAACAAATGATTTTATATCCTCAAACCAATAGACATAATAATAAAAGAGAAGCCAAGTACTTTAATGCAGCGCTTCAAAATATAAGATACTGCTGAACCAGTGTCTAGGAGAATACGACATGATATATATTCTCTTTTAGCGTTCTTGACATGAACTGTAGAAGTGGGTAGTATACTTCACTTCAACCCATTTGCCTGTGTTGTAATAACTGCATTGCTTTGTGCATATACATTATCTTTTAGCATACCTTATCTGTTGTTCCACATGGATAAGAGAATGGTGCTTGCAAATAAATATCGATTGTCATTTATTTGTGATATGTCAAGGTTTCAAGCAATTGAAGCATAGTTTTTTTCTTCTCGAAAAATCGTTTTTGGCCAGCTGATATATCAAAAAACTGTGTCATGCATATATACCGTCTCTTTAAGGGCCACCACCGATTGTGTGACCTGCTAGGGTTTGCCGCTATATGCGATTTGAACCTTGCTTGCAACTGAGAGCTCTCATTTGCTAAGCTCCACTTCCACGCATCAAAAACTTGAAAAGAGCCTCGAAATTGAGTGCATCCATATCCATGCTACTCTGAATTCACCTTCGCCGGGTGTCTGCATCAAGCTTATCAATGCCATATATATAAGCCAGCAATCATGTCCTTTGTGACCGACTGCATCTGAGCCACGTACTATTTCATTTGGCCCGTCCTACATTGTACCCAGCACCAGTGCAAAAATTTTTGTACTCGCTGAAAAGCTCATAAATTTATCCAGAAACAAATTTACAATATGGGAGGGTCTGTTATACCTTTTCTTAAAGCAAGTGGTGACATAAGCACAATCAGTGACTGCCGTGTTTTTAGCAAAGTTGGCAGCCTCACCGATTAGTAAAGTCTTCCTTTAGTAAAACTTTTGCGTGTCTTGAAATGCTGGCCACTCTCTGTAGCTACCGGCGAATGATTTAATTTGATTTTTTGGTAATTCACTATACATTGTGACGCTATGGCGGCCAAATTCAATGAAGACGGGTCCCATGTCGCATGACTGTCATCATTAGTATTTTCGTTTGTTTTTTTTTTACCAATTGCCAAATGTTCAAGAAGTTGTTGTTGAAGCAAAGTTAGAATTGCGTCGCCATTTAGATGTAGTCCGTTGCTATCACCCCTTATGTTTTCGTAGTTGTCGCTATGCCCGTTTAAAACGGCATTTTATTTCAAAAGCAATACGAGTGCTTTCAAAAATGTTCTTTGTAGATTGCTTTGTCATGCTACGAATCCACGTACACCTCCTTTTCGTCCGAAAGCGGTGAGGAAGTTAGCTGGTCTGGAGTTACTCCCGTCTAGCATTGACTTCTGCCTTTGTTGTTAGTTGATCATGTTCATTCCAAGCAAAAAATATTTGTGATGCTGGCCTTGAGTCTGCCAAAAGCCTTCACCAAAGCCTCTAGTTGTTCCATATAAAACAATTCTGACAAATCAGCACTGATCCGAATTCCTACCTTTCTCGAAGGACCAAACAATAAGTCTAGTAATTTGGGTTAAGTTTCTCTTATTCCCAGGTGCTTTCAATTTACAAATTAAAACATAAAATAAGTGATGATGCTTCTCTATCGTAAAAAAAACAAGTGTAAGGTAAAAGGTTAAAGAAGTGTTTGAATTAATTCGATACATTCTCATTCGATTAGATATTTTCATCAAGCTCTTCAGCTGCTAGAATAGCTGCTAAAAAATTAGGTATTAATTAGCCCTTTCCGACAAATTCACAGCTATTAGTTTATACGCTGTTGATGTGCTAATTTTATTTATCTGTTCTGTTAATACTTCAGGGAAATTTGTGTAATAATTTTACTTACTTGTCCAATATTAAGCTCTTGCGGAAATTGGTTAAGAACTGTTCCATAGCTATTTTTGTCTTCATCAATTACAGAAACTATAAGAGCTATTAACTTGTGCCAAAAATCGACGCTATCTAATTTTGGTCCGTGGTCGTCAGTATCACGCTTGGCCTCATTCGGATCAACCTGTTAGAAGATATATTTTTTTTATTGATAAAAAAATAAATAAAAAAAATCCCAACGTTATCTTCGGGGTGCCGAAGATTACAGACTCTTTTCGAAGTTGTTTCTGCCGTAAATCACATGAACGGGGTTGGTCAGTTAATAGGGCCGATTTCGATTTGTATGACAGCTATATGATATAGTAGTCCGATTTTAATAAAATTTACCACAAACGCGTATATTTATGTAGAAAACGTGTTAGCCGAGTTTTGAAAAGATCAGTCAATAAATGTGCGAGTTATTCCCTAAACCGATTTAGGTTCGTATAGCAGCTATATGATATAGTAATCCGATCCTTACGAAATTTAGTGTTTATATTAATTGCTATATAAAACATACGCATGCAAAATTTCAAAAGGATCGGATAATAAATGTGGAAGTTATTGCCTAAACCGATTTAGGTTCGTATGACAGCTATATGATATAGTGGTCCGATCCGACCGATTCAAACTAGTGTACTACCTAGGTAAAAAGGAAGCCTAAATACCAAGTTTCAGCAAAATAGCTTTTAAGACGACGGAGTAAATCGCATAGAAACAGACGGACAGACGGACAGACGGACAGACGGACATGGCTATATCGACTCCTCTAGTGATTCTAAGTATTCTAGATGTAACTTTTGTGGGTCTACGATGTTTGGTTCTGTGCGTTATAAACATCAGAGCAAAGCGAATAGACTCCTTTTTCTTCGAAAAGAGTCTAATAATGCCGAACGTTAAACTCGGGCGCGGCCGAGTTGGGCATACCCTGTACCTAGTAGACGGAATCGAAAAATAAAAGGTGGTAGCACTGATCGGCTACATTCACTTAAAACCTCTGATCATATTATTCCTTTGTTTTTTGTATATCACATGTAAATATGGTTCGATTTTAGTCATGTTTGATCTCAAAGAAAGGTGAGGGAGGAAAAAAATAAACTTGACCAGCGAACACACATAAGGAGTCCGAATCCCAAGTTTGGTTATCCTAGCCCTTATAGTCTCTAAGATCTAGAGTTCACACGGACAGTCGGGCAGACGGACGAACATGGCCAGATCGATTTCTAGTCACCCTGATCATATTGTAGGTAATTTTGGGGGATCTGCGAAGTCTGCTTCTCTATGTTACTTACATTTTCACAAACTTAATATACCCTTTACCTTAAGGTGCAGGGTATTTAAGGGCGCAGATTATTACAGACTTTTTTAAAAGCCTTTTTTGGGATGAATGGGATAAATCAATAAACTCCGCAGATAGTGCTCAAGCCGATTCAAATCAAAAAAATCGCGGCACATACAAGAACAAAGGAATATCAGTCATTATATATCACAGATCCTCTTAAGTAGCTATGATGGCCTTATGATATAGTAACCTGTTTCAAGTGGATGCGGGGAGTTACGTAGCTGCATATAAGCATTCCACATATTTATATTTAATGAAATTGGTTATAAGTCGCGGCTTGGGTCTGGATAATGTTGTGTTGGGATCCAACTTGGAGGGACATGTTCGCGTGGATACAAAAGGATTGTTGGACGCTCATGGCTGAGAAAATTAGCGGTAAAATATATGTCTACGATATCTGATAGTCGCGTTACTAGCTAAAAACAAAACGAATACTTTTGAGTGTATAAAAGAGGTTGTACTGATAATCTTTTAGAAGCGAAATTGCATGTTTATTCAATTTGAGGAAAGTAAAGTTCAAAAGAGCTAATATAAAATGTCAAATTGGTTATCGGTTAATCTAGGTTACTTTTTAGACGAAACATGGTACACATGTTTGTTTGCAGAAACACCTACCAAAATAGCAAAATATAATAAAAAAAATCCCAACGTTATCTTCGGGGTGCCGAAGATTACAGACTCTTTTCGAAGTTGTTTCTGCCGAAAATCACATGAACGGGGTTGGTCAGTTAATAGGGCCGATTTCGATTTGTATGACAGCTATATGATATAGTAGTCCGATTTTAATAAAATTTACCAAAAACGCGTATATTTGTGCAGAAAACGTGTTAGCCGAGTTTTGAAAAGATTCAGTCAATAAATGTGCGAGTTATTCCCTAAACCGATTTAGGTTCGTATGGCAGCTATATGATATAGTAGTCCGATCCTTACGAAATTTGATATTTATAATAATTGCTATAAAAAACATATGTGTGCTAAATTTGAACAGGATCTGATAATAAATGTGGGAGTTATTGCCTAAACCGATTTAGGTTCGTATGACAGCTATATGATATAGTGGTCCGATCCGACCGATTCAAACTAGTGTACTACCTAGGTAAAAAGGAAGGCTAAATACCAAGTTTCAACAAAATAGCTTTTAAGACGACGGAGTAAATCGCATAGAAACAGACGGACAGACGGACATGGATATATCGACTCCTCTAGTGATTCTAAGTATTCTAGATGTAACTTTTGTGGGTCTACGATGTTTGGTTCTGTGCGTTACAAACATCAGAGCAAAGTGAATAGACTCCTTTTTCTTCGAAAAGAGTCTAAAAATTGTTTTTGGATAGGTTGCATGCAACTCCTATGGACCGTCAACGTCTTTTTTTAGCAATACAAGTTTCGGTATAAAAGTAATGAAATTTATTATGGTTAAGTTAAGCTAATTCGATAGGAAAAATAATTCTAGTTAAAAATATTAATACATTACTTGAAATTCCCTGTTGTAGAGTTCATAGCAGTTTTCAAAAAGAAATTGGTACGTCGATCGAAGGCAAGCTTTAACACAATCTTTAACAACCGTACTCGCTCTTGGTGGACTGGATAGTTCCTGAACCTATAAAGCAGGTTTTGAACACATTTATAGCAAAAAAAAAACAATATCTTTTTTTTTTTTGTTTATTTTTACCTTCATCCGGAAAAATGTAATACTTGTTAGCAGGTCAACTGTCGATTTGAGGTCCATTAATTTCTCTGGACTCGAAGCAGGGAAGTTATTTCTATACATTGATAAATCAATTCTCAAAGAATTATGAAGTTGATCCAAAAGCTTGACAAATTTCTCTTTCTGTAATTTAAATTGAAGTTCATAAATAATCATAGAAAGGTTCAATAAAATAAAAATAATTCATAACTTTCATTTCACTTACGCCAAAGTTGCTCGCAGCGAATCTATCACTAGCTGATACCGCTGATGAAGCTGTTGTATGCGCATAGTAGGCATTAATATTTGCAAGCAACGTACTCATCACCGCTGGTACTCCTGGACATAAATATTTGGCTGAAAGGCAATGGAAATGTGTCATAGCTTGGTAAATATTCTCGATGCCATAACGCATGGAGAACTCATCAACAATTTCCTCTGGGATCTCGTCAAAATAAAGCTTCCACGCATCATCTCCTTTTTGAGTGGGGAGCTTCACCTGCATAAGTACATTAAAATCATATATCTTGGAATATCAAAAATTAAATAAATTACCTACCATACCACTGTTTTCCTCACACAAATAGTGAAATAGGTTCTCATGTAGGCAAGTATATTGTACATGATAAGGAGCTACCTTCTCTTCACCTTTTATTTCGACAGAAATATGCAATCGAATGGCACCTGATACTGCTGATTTATCAGTTCTCTTCTCCAAGTTATACCACACGTCCATTTCACCAGAAAGTGTGCGAACCTCTATTATTGTCTGTCCTAAAAAGTCATCTGATTCGCGGGTTAATTTCTGTCTTAACTTTGATTTGAGATCATTATCCTCATCCCAAACGCGAACTTTAATACGATCTGATGAATTATGGCACTCGCTACGAATTGATGAATAGTAGACATATATTTGTAGTTTTGTAGTTACTTTTTAAGAACCTTTTTCCATATGTTCTTACATCAATGAAATTTTTATTGACTAAATAATAAAAATAATATATTATTGTGCACTTAAATAACGTTATATTTTCCTCTGACTTATAACTTTATAAATAACGAACTGTATTCCTTGACTTTTTGTTCAGGATGCTCAATTATTAATAAAGAGGCATTTGTATAAATAAAAACGATTGTGAAAAATAAATGAAAATTTTCAAGTGAAAGAAGGTTCTCTTTAAACATAGGCCGCTGTTACGTCCAGTTCGCAAACACGAAGCCAAAGCAGGTCAAAATCATGAATCAATAAAATTGAAAGCACAAAAAACCGAAAGGCTGTTTTTATGATAGACTGTACACTGAATAGCATTTTGAATTCCAATAATTATGCATATTGTTTGTTTTATTTACACACCATCGGTTGAACTTAACACAAGAATTATGTGAGTTCTCAAACAGTGGACACTTGTGAACTTATTTGGTTTCATGCTATTCACCCACACAAGATTTATATTAGGATACGAGTTAACAATATTAATTTTTTCACATATAAAAATTTATGAATTAATATTTAAATAATATGGTCATAAGCTCACAAATTTGTATTTATGTATTTTTTCAAATGTGTCTATAAACTCAAATCTGATAAAATCGATTACAATGTACCTGGTTTTGATTATAAAATGAGGAAGTCGAGTTAAATTCATTCATAATTAAATACTGCGTACTCCAATTTATTCTTAGATTGCTTTTAAGGAAAATAACAGTTTTAAATGATCACTCTAATGGCACACAATTGTTTAAATTAATTTATTTCGTCAGAGCAGAATGATGACCGGACCATTATATAGCATTATAGACCAGAATCAGCAAAATTATTTTTTTGTAAAATTTGAAATTGGTCCGACCCAAAATTCTAAAGTAAATATTCACATTGCAAGCCCGTATATATTTAAATTTGGTATTTTGAATAGAAAAGTAACATAAATAGTATAATGGCTTGTAATAATGATAAAGTTTTTTTTTTTTAATTAATTTACATAAACCTATTATAAGCTCTTTATGTTCTAGTGTTCTTTCACTAAAATAATGAATAGTATGTTAGTAATTTATAAATTAATAAAAAGTTAATTATGAAATTATTAGTAAGAGTAGACTTTTAATATTTCAGAAATATTATTTACTATTTTTATTTTATTGTTCGAACGATGAAAAATAGCAGTGAATATCTCAATTTAAATTGAGGAGCTCTTAGAACCCAGCACCACAAAAAAAATCAACTAAATCATATTTGATATTTACAACGGGAAGATCCGTAGATATAGAGGGAAAGCATGGCAGACATTGCGAATTTAAAATATTCATCCGTTACTGTGCCAGAGACAGTGTGTTTTACACGTGAATAGTAAAAGCGAATAAGGACCTTACTGGCCGGCCACGAGAACTTAAAAAAAGTGTTAGAATAGTAAGTGGAAGGCAAAACTAAGGAATGGTACAATATAAAAAGTGTGGATTCCATCAGATATATTAAGAGTGGTGGTGGTAGATAAAGACAGAAAGAAACTTTATGTGCGTTAAGTATACATACATATGTACAATAGCCACCCGACATAAAATATTTATGTAAATTCACAAGTCAAGTGGTAGAAATATTTCGAATACTCACAAGTGAAACTTCTCGTTCCACACTGGGTTTAACTCCTGCGGCATTGTGCGCGTTCGCTTTTTCACTTTGCTAACTTGCACCGTCACATATGGATCACTGGTACCGCTTTTATCCTTCGCTATCAGGCCTTGAGCACAAATCACTGTTCATTGTGCATCGTCCATACATTCGTTTCAATACCAGAACCGAACCCCAATTAAGTTTTCCGATCGACCCAACCATTTCACAACAGTTGGTTTTTGTGTGGTTTTGTGTGTGTTCAGTTGTATATTGTATTTTATCATATGTTAAAATCAAATGAAACAAAAAATAAAAGCAAGATATTGTTATTTCATGGTTATTAAAAATTCAATTATTCAATATTTAATAAAAATTAAAAATTAACAAAAGGACAATATTTGTTAATTTACAGTTCGTAAAGAGTAGTGAACGAATTGTTTAAGTGTTTTGCGATTTGTGTGTGTATTTTTTGTTTTTAATTTCAAGAGTGGAAAAATATTGGTGTTTTGAAACGAAGAGAACCGTCATAAATATATTTGATTGTATTTTAATTAATGATTTTTTTTTTCAGTTTAATTTGTTCAAGGGAGAAAGAAGAAGAGAAAAAAAACGGAAATTTCTTATTAAATGCTCTTTTTAATAAGGCAAATAATTGCCAACACTAAAATTTCCCTATCTTTAAATATTTACATTAATTTCATTCTATAATATTTTAAAATAATTTTAATTACAAAACATATATTAATATACAAGTAAAAAAAAAAGTGGAATAAATAAACATAAATTAGTTTTCTGATTATAGAAATTTTGTATTTAGTTATTTCTTAGAAATATTTACATCAAAAGTGCATCCAATTAATTAAAAGAAACAAATCAAGTAATCAACCCATTATCCATCGATGGGTTAGTAAAAAACTGAATTTTTAATTTGGAAATTTACAATTTTTGACTTGGCATATTAGAAGGACAAATTGTGGGCTTATGAAAATTTGAAATCATTGTGCGGCAATGGGCTTGTAATAAAAAATACTTTTATATTTAAGAAAAAAAAAAAAATTGTAAATAAAAATTTTATTATATCACGTCTTTTTTATCATATTTTGGAATCTTGTATTTCAATTTAAAAAAAGCATTTCAGGATCTGTATGTGGTGGTTTACTTTGGTGTTACATAAGAGTGCTTTCTTAAAAGATCCTCTTCATTAAAATTTAAATCAATACATATAGTTTAGTAAAAATTGGTCCCATAATTCAACAATTTCACAAATAGAATTTACAACTTGAGACGGAGTTTTGTATTTTGTAAACGTTCTCCATATCACTTAAGGGGCGTTATGTTTATAGTCTTGGTTTCTAAGAAGCTTTTACACCTAGCTAAACATTAACTGAAATAAAACAAAAATTGTTTGAATTTCATTGAACTTTCCTTGAGCAAATTAGTTGAACAAACTTATGAATATATTGCAAACCTTAATTAAATTAGATTAAATTTTAGATTTTCTTTTTGCTGTGTCATGTGGCAAAGCTTTCCTTCACCAAGGCAACGATTATTGGGTCCAATACATATGAACTACGAAGAGTATTTGCCAATCGTTTAACCACAAATCCCTATTAGAGAAATACTGTAGGCCTTAACGTATTGATTGGCAGATTCTCCCACTCCATTTCAATCAAACATTTTGGTAAGAGTCGGGTTGTCGCGGAAGCTGAGCTTAAGTTTGCTTGGACTTAGTTTGCGACGACTCAAATGTGATCCAAATTTAAAATCTCTCGCTGCCCTCCGTCTCTCCTCCTCAAAAACAACACAAGGGACCATACAAATAAAAAAAAACCCAACGTCATCTTCGGTTGCCGAAGATTACTCCTTTAGAAGTAAAGAGTAAGTCATATGAACAGAACAGCTTAGTAAATAAGGCAAATTTGGGTTAATATGCCTGCTTTGTGATAGGATGGCCCGATCTGACCCGATTCGACAAATGTTCTATTTCAATAACGATAGACCTAAAACGAAGATAAACTGACATGTCGTAATTGTTTTTTCTAGTGAACCTAACCATTCCAGAAGTAACTTTTTGGGATCTGTACGTTGAAAACATCAACAAGTCGAAAAGAGTATAAAAAAATTCGGAGCCTTAAACTCGGGCGTAGCCGAGTTAGGGGCCTAAATCGGTATTTTCTACCGATTTTTCCTAGGGGGTTATCTCATGTAGTTAAGCCTAAAATTTTTTATGCGCTTTAATAATTACTCCTTCCAATTACCATATTCAGTAAAAATATCTCTAAAATGTGTGAATAAACCATTTTAAATGATTTTTTGGAGAAACAGATGTATGAGATCTATATGATATAGTCATCCGATTTCAATAAAATTTGGTATTAATAAAAACGTATACACATTTTTGTGACCGATTAGCCCTATGGAAGCTATATGATATAGTTGTCCAATTTTATTAAAACTTTACACAGATATGAGGTATTTTAACAGTCACAATATTTCTTAATTTGAATAAAATATCTTTAAGAACAAAGAAATTATGACGTTAAAACGATTTTTGCACTTTCGATCGGCCCTATTGGAGCTATATGATATAGTAGTCCGATCAGAAAGAATCTTCATATCCTTATTAAGAACATAAAAAAACTTATAACTGTCAATTTTCGTAATAATATGATGACAAACAAAAAAGTTATGGCCTATAAACTTATTACTTTTTTTGAGGTTGTTGTGGTTTTATGCTTTCTATTCCGAACCTAAATCTGATATCGAAAAATTAAATAAACTTGATCTAACCTGCAGATTAAATGATTATTAGCAACAAACCGGATCTTTCTAGGCCTTACCAACTCTGAGAACGAGGTGTTCATACAGACGAACAGACAGACGGACATGGCTAGATCGATTTCTCTAGTCACGCTGATCATACTTTAGGTAACTTTGGGGGGTCTACGAAGTCTCATTTTCTTTGTGACATATCTTTCACAAACTTAATATACCCTTGTACCTTGTAAGGTTTATATAAATGAAATACACAATATGTATCTTCCATTAAAAGAAAACTTTTATTTTTGTAGAAAAATAAATTTGTATGAAAATCACTCTATCGCATATGAGTAAATATTCAACAAAAATTGACTAAAAGAACACTTAGTAAATTCATTCATCCACTTTCTTCGAAAAATGAAGCTATCAGAACCACATACACCATTAAAAAAAAAGAAACAGTGCCCATCGTTTCCATCATTACAATATTAATCCGAAGGCATATAAATCTTTAAAAATCGTGGTTTTCGGCTTCTCCCTGGACGGACGCAATTTAACGCAAAACAAATTTGTGATTTGACAAACTTAAATTCCACAAACTGAATGAATGGGTATCCCTTTTATACGGCCTGCATTTGAAATAATATTTGGTTTTAAGACTTATTATGTATAATTAAGAAGAGTTAATTATAGCTGAAATTTCGAACCATTTCAATCATTGATGCCCCGCGCCATGTTTTTCGATTGATAGATGGCCTTTAAGTTCAAATTGGACTCAATGAATTTAAAAGCAACCACTTATATGATCCAATATAACAACACACATAAAGTAATTCGAACAAATAGCAAGCATTTTATGTGTTTTTCTAAGCTGGGATCCTATCTGAATTCATATTACATGTATCTAATATCCGTTTTTGAAACAATTTTACTTAATTTTAGTAAGCAATGTTGCTCATGCACAAATAATGGGATTTTAAGGGAAACAAAATTTTGAAATTATATTGTTTTACCATGCGAATTCATCACAATTACTGTATAGCACATATTTAAAAGAAATGCAAGAAATCGAGTTTGCGAAAAACTATGAGAGATTCCTTAGAGTAACGCTCAGCTGCTTTGCCTAGACTAGATCCGATTCAAATTCTTTAGGTTACATATTTAGCTATTTTAGTAGACTAGGAAACATAAAATACTGAATGATAGTAAGGGACAATAGATTGTAGGAAAATTCAAATCGAATCATATAAATGTGCCCTAATAATATTTTGACCCGTATTCAGTATGCCAACGTAACTATGTAAGAAACATCTGAAAGGAATGCATAGAAACCTTTGAAATCGTGAATGTGTTGTGTATTTAGTGTGCACATTTCTATACATGATCTGACAGCTTTTGCAAAATATATATTACTTAGAGTATTTTGCTTATTCTTTTGCACATGTATTGAATGGGTGAAGCATGTGAAAAGATTGAGAGGCAAAATAAGTAAATTCATTAACCACTAAAATATGCAATTTTTTTCTTAAATAAATTTTTTCTTATACAAACATTTTACGAAACAGTTCATCCACGAAATACATATGTATGTATAAAAATACATATATTCATATTTGTATTGTTTGTTGAAGAGATAAGATGAAAGTGCAAAATGACTGAGTCCATCGATAGGAGAGAAGACATACTACTTGTATTTCGAATACAATATAAAATGGTATTTAGTGACCATGCAGTGAATACTTAAGAAAAGTATTAAGGTCTCAGAGCACTTTCATTTATATATAAGTTATTCAATAAATAATAAGATTGGTACTTAGATAGGGCAAAAAATGTTAGGTATAGATAGATCTACATATTATGATGTGATTTAACAAACAGGGTCAAATTTGCAGTATATATAAAAATTGCGAACTGCTGGTGTAAGAAGGATATATTATATTATATTAATTAATAATTGTGAAAGTTTTGTTTCTTGAATTGAGTTGGGATCACAGCAATTTATGTGGCAAAATCTAAGGGTATTGTAAACAATAAATAAAATTATATTATTTTACGCAAAAAATAAAATTAAAATAAGCAGAACGAATGTCGCTGCGATGTACCTGTAATTGTTAGTTTGCATGACCATTTAGATGTTCCCTCAACAGTTGCGTGCTCAGCCTGTTCTAACGAATCTATGTGTGTATCTGGATCCACACCGAATGTCATCCTTGAAATGAATTGGATTTATTGCAAACATGAAATATGAATCATTAAAACATAAATAGACAAACAACAAACTTTGAATGCCATTTATAAAAAGGTTTTCCTTAACTTTGCAGCTGATATCGGCAGTGTGTAAAACTGCTCAATACAAATAAAACATAATCGTATTAAAACGCTTATTTTTGGCTTGCCTTACAGATTCCTAAGATTATTATATGTAGATGGTCTATAAAGTGTATAAGAGTCCTAAGAATAATCCTGTACAATCCAGGAATTCATATCTGTTTCGTATTCTCATAGGAACAAGTACGAAATATTATATATAGAAACACGAATCATATTAATTTATTGCTGAGTGTATGCACACTCGCGCAAACATAAGTACATATGGAAATCATTATATGTACTCACATAGTTGTATGTATGTAAATATAACTGATATTGCTCAAGGTTGAGCTGCTGTGTCAGCTTAGAATCTTCTGTCTGCTTGTCCTGAATTGTGTTGCGTGTATATACATACATACATTCATACATGCATACAATCATACATTCAGTTCTCATTAACATACAAACCAAATTTTTATAACAAAACTTACATACATACACACATACACATACATATACTTGTATTGACACCGATATCCATACATCAAAATTAAACACACTAAAATTAGTAGAGTTTCAAGTGATTAAAAAGAAACTATACAATTACGACGATAAGAATAAATAATTACAATACATTGTTATACTTATTTTAAGTCTTTGTGTTTTATTCGTTTCAAACCTGTTATTGCTATTTTTGCTGACCATTTGCTTGTGCCATCCAAAACGCTTTGTTTAACAGCCTTCATGTGGCCAGTATGACTTTTGTCCTCAATGCTGAACACGGCTCTGAATAGTTCGTACACATGTGTATATGCTCAAATCAATTACATTATATTAAAAATTTCAAATCAACACAATACGAATAAATGAAACATAAGAATATGAAGGCAGACTGCCACAATAGGATCTCGAGAGTTATAATAACTTTCATATAATAAATTCATATATAAATTTATAAATTTAAATTTAAATTTAAATTTATAAATTTATATATATATTATAAATTTATATATATATTATAAATTTATATTATAAATTTAAATTTAAATTTAAATTTATAAATTTATATATATATATATATTTTTGCAATTTTTTCATTATACTGTAAGCACATATTAGTAGCCATATCAATTGTAACTAAACAGCTGCATACTATTATATTTAAGTTCTTACGAAATTCCAAAATCTTTTCAGAATGAAAATTTTCAAATAGACCAATAAATTCAATTATTCCTTTTAACATTAAATGACAAGCTAAATTTGTGTTATTGCCCAAAAATATTTTTATTCTACCAGTGAGTATACCAAAAGCTAGAAATTTTACCTGATCAGCTCAAATATCTCAGGTTTTTCTCGCTCGCGTTGCTTCATTCGATCCTTCATTGCAGTTATGATAGAGTTGGCCTTATCCTCGGCCCCGTGCTTTGAGCTCTTTTCGGCTGCACCTGCTCCACAAAAAAAATCGGGTAAGAAAATTATAATAAATTATATGTTGTTATATGTATGTATGACACAGTTAAAATAAAATTAAAAAAACACAATGTTATCTCTTTTTGCAGTTGTTTTTGCCGTAAATCACATGTCAGTTGTGATTTACGGTTGGCCAGTTCTTAGGGCCGATTTAGGCTTGTATGACAGATATATGATATATTAGTCCGATTTTAATGAAATTCAGCACAAAAAACGCGTTTGGAAGAGATCAGTCAATAAATGTGCGAGTTATTCCCTAAACCGATTTAGGTTCGTATGGCAGCTATATGATATAGTAATAGAGTAGTAATCCGATCCTTACAAAATTTGGTACATATATCAGTTACAATATAAAACATACGCATGAATAGGATCGGATAATAAATGTGGGAGCTATTCACTAAACCGATTTAGGTTCGTATGACAGCTATATGATATAGTGGTCCGACCCGGCCTGTTCCGAAAAATGTGCTAGGTAAAAAAGAAAGCTATATACCAAGTTTCATCAAATTAGCTTTAAAACTGGGAGACTAGTTTGGATACAAACAGACGGACAGACGGACATGGCTATATCGACTCATTTAATGTTTTCTAAGTATTCTTGAGGTAACGTTTGGGGGTCTATAATGTGTGCTTCTGTGCGTTACAAAGTGAATATACTCTTCTTTGTACGAAAAGAGAATAGTGACGCCGAACGTTAAGCTCGGGTTCGGCCGAGCTTGGGATACCCTGTACCTATTAGACGAAATTGAAAAAGAAAAGGCAGTAACCCTAGTCGGGTGGTAACTCTGATCGGCTACTTTTACATAAAACCTCTGGTCTTAATATTACTTTGGAACTCAAATCTTAACTCTGAAATTTTGTTTTTTGTATATCTTATGTTTGAAGGAAGGCGAGCGGAGAAAAATTAATAAACTTGACCAGCGTACACACATATGGAGTCCAAATCCCATGTTTGGTTGTCCTAGCAGTTACAGTCGCTAAAATCTAGGCTTTCACACTCGGATCATATTGTGGGTAACTTTGGGGTACGTCATTTTCTCTATGTTAGATACACTTGCACGAACTCTATATATAATAAGGACTTATTCTGAAGGTTCTACTGTTTATTTCTTGAACTTCATCAGATAAAGTGATACAATTGGGAGGCGCGCGTTGAAAGCGCGTGAAACTCGATGAAGCGAGTCTTGCATAAAATCAGACGGTCCTGACAATTCCGATGTATCTCCAACGTCTTAAAAAAAAACTACTTATATGCAAACGATTGACTACTTGACAACAATCTAAATGTCCAGCAACGATTTTACGTTGTATATTTGGTATACAGTTTCTCTACATATGTTGCCCATCAAAATGTAGTCTAAATATATTAAACTTTTAGTCAGTTTTCAAAAAATAATTAAAAGATATAGCTTACGCTGCAAGCAATCCGCATTGAGAAGGTCCTTGCACTTCTCGTGGCATTTTACTCCACACTCTGTGCAGCGCACGCCTTGACGAGCAATACCCCAAAGCAGACCCTCACACTCATAGCAGTAGGTTGGCGAAGTGGCAGTCCAAAGCACAAAATTATGTGGTGTTGTTGAAGAGATGGGATAAATAAGAGCTTGCAGTGCCTTTTTGTAAACGTGCATTTTCTATCATTAAAGATATAAAAACGCAAAAATATACAGTTAATTAGCGCATCATTCAGCTTACAGAAAAATCAGAATTTTTCCGAGACTCACCAGCTCCTCATCATTCAAGGTGGCTCTGGGCACAGCCGAGGTAAGTCCAGCATTCCGTTTTGTTGCAGCCATTGTCTGTATATGGCAAAGCAATAGGGGCCATTCAATTAATAGGCAATGCATTTTTTTTATTTAATAAATATGAGAAAAAAAAAACAGTATTACATTATTAAAACTCTTTTTATTCAATTTCGTGATAAAAAGCTAAAAAGTATACGTATAGGCAGCTCTGAATTTAAAAATAATTGAAAGTTACGTGCCTTTGTCCTAAAAGCTTACTTGTTTAGTTGCAGTATATTTATGACAAGTTTTTACAGGCGTTTCTATTTTCTTTTTTTTTCAAATTTTACTTTTTTGAATTATCTCGTATAAACTTAATCGAAAAAACAATTTACTACAAAAAATAGAAAAAATGTGGTATAGAAATCGGGTGCAACATATCAATTAAAAAGTAATATTAAAATATATTTTGCCCTTTACTATCATGTCATCTAAGATGGTAAAATGTTCAACTTAATATCCAACGAAAACCGCTTTCGTACTTAAGAGACTAGACTACAATTTGAATATTGATTCAAAATAAACAAAAACTTTATATTTTTTTAAATAAAAAATATAAATTTATTTATTTGATTTTCAGAGAAACGTTCGTATTTCTTGTATTTTCTCTTCGGCATATAATAATTATCTATACATTTCTGAAATAAATCAGGTTTAGTTTAATCCGAATGCTTAACTCGGGCGCGGTCGAGTTTGGTATACACTGTACCTAGTATACCTGGTGGTAGCCATAATCGGTTACATTCACATAAAATCTCTAGTCCTAATATTCCTTTGTAATTAATAGCACATTGTTCGTATTAAGACAAGCACGCCATCGATCAAGCTGTTCATTCGACCGTTTGCCACTTGAACAAAGAAAAGTCAAAACTTGACTCTGAAATATTATTTTTATACCCTGTACCTTACAAGGTACAAGGGTATATTAAGTTTGTGAAAGATATGTCACAAAGAAAATGAGACTTCGTAGACCCCCCAAAGTTACCTAAAGTATGATCAGCGTGACTAGAGAAATCAATCTAGCCATGTCCGTCTGTCTGTTCGTCTGTATGAACACCTCGTTCTCAGAGTTGGTAGGGCCTAGAAAGTCCGGTTTGTTGCTAATAATCATTTCATCTGCAGGTTAGATCAAGTTTATTAAATTTTTCGATATCAGATTTAGGTTTGGAATAAAAAGCATACAACCACAACTACCTCAAAAAAAGTAAAAAGTTTATAGGCCATAACTTTTTTGTTACCTAAATTATTGCAACGAAAATTGGCAGTTATAAGTTTTTACATGCTCTTAATAAGGATATGATATGTTTCTATCTGATCGGACTACTATATACTATAGCTCCCATAGGACCGATCGAAAGTGCAAAAATCGTTTTAACGTCATAACTGTTAAAATACCTCATATCTGTGTAAAGTTTTAATAAAATTGGACATTTATATGATATAGCTTCCATAGGGCTAATCGGTCACAAAAATTTGTATACGTTTTTATTAATACCAAATTTTATTGAAATCGGATGACTATATCATATAGATCTCATACATCTGTTTCTCCAAAAAATCATTTAAAATGGTTTATTCACACATTTTAGAGATATTTTTACTGAATATGGTAATTGGAAGGAGCATAAAAAATTTTAGGCTTAACTATATGAGATAACCCCCTAGGAAAAATCGGTAGAAAATACCGATTTAGGCCCCTAACTCGGCTACGCCCGAATTTAACGTTCCTAATTTTTTGTATGAGAAATGTTTGAAATCAAAATAAAGATTTCAGAGAAACGATTTTTTAATTTAATTTTCGGTCGAATAAACAGTCCGATAAAAGGCGTGCTTGCCTTATTGTGAACAATGTGTTGTTGATTTCAAAGGAATACTAAGGCTGCCACCTTTTCTTTTTAATACCGTCTACTAGGTACAAGGTACCTGAAAGCTCGATCGCGCTCGAGTTTAACGTTAGGCTTTATTTTTTTTTATTATTGCAATTGTTTGATTAGATCCATCGATGACAAGATTGTAGCTAGGCTTGGGTTGGAATTTTACCATTGGTACGTCGAATCTTATTGGAAATATGTTGGTTTGGTTTTAGTCAAATAACAAATTAATGCGCTGGGTGCAAGGAATTTTAAAATCAAAAGCGCCTGAGCTTAACGCTCGCCACATAGATAAATTTAATAATATTTAAAAGTAAGCTGCATTTTATTTTTTAAGAGTGCCAAGATTAAAAATGATCTAATGCGTACTCCAATTCAAAAAAAAAAAAAAAAAAAAAAAAACAGAAAAGAAAAGAAAAGAAAACATAGTACGAATAGTAATAGAACGAGTGAATCACGTTATTTATTTTATTCCTTTTATCTATTTATTATTATTTTTTAATAATTAATATTTAAAAATAAAGAAAATTACGGAATATTCATTCAATATAACATGCATGAAGGTTCCTCTGTCACTCTTCGAAATTCTGCACTTCTACGCAAATATGTAATATTGTATACATACATATGTGTGTATAAAAGCCGACTTTAAATATATTTGCTTTCAAATTCATTTTTTATATAAAAAAAGAGTCTAGAAAAATATATAAACGTCATTTTCTGATTTAGTTCCAAATCATGACTTGATGCAAGTTGGAATTGAAACTTGCGGGTAAAATCTGCTTGAAAAGCAGATAATTCACATTAAACTGCTGATCAGTTTCCTCAATACGAAAAAAAAACAACAAAAAAAAAATTTATATATATATATATATATATATATATATATATATATATATATATATATTGTATATATATGTATATATATATATATGCATGAAATGATATAAAGTCGTATGATAATGGTTACAGGAACTCCAAGCTTAAATGGGTACATCTAGCTAGGAGACTTTTAGTAATATAAGCGCTCAACCTTTAAATTATGCTTGAATTTTCAGAATAGGCATGCAGACTAAACCTACAAAAAAGTCATAAATTTCTAAACTACACAAAATTTAAGTCAAACTTTGTAAGCCAAAAATATTTCACAAGTGACGATTGACTTAAAATTAATCAAAGCCAAATTTTGTGCTTTTTTATTCAATGCAATTCGGTTGAAATACTTGACGGTTAGTAAAATAAGCATATATATTTATCAGGATTATAAAATAAAAATATATCTATAAGAAAGAATGTGTCGATGTATAACGCTTAATACTGTTAGAAATGTACTCTAAAAATGCTAAGAGTTTTGTAAATATTGAAAGTGATTTTAAATAAATTTTAACGAAATACTTAATAGAAATTCGATTTTCGTTTTATACCTTGAGCACCTGCGTTCCATTCACAACGAAATTTTCAATATACGAAAGAAAACGAAAATTTTAGCATCGCATTGTTATATGTATTTATGTAGAAAAGGAAATTTTCAATTGGTAGTCAGTAAAATTCTGTTAATTACACATATGTAAATGTGTACCTTTGGTTCATTTAAATGAATATCGAAACCCTTTTCACAAAGAGCGAGTATATGTATATGCTACATATTAGATTTTTTTCTTGTGATTTTAAATATACGTAGTATTTTGTAAATGACTTACCAACTCAGAAACAAGTGGTATGGATTTGCGACGTGGTCGAATATCCGGCATACTATCAATGTTGCTGTAAAAAGGATTGTCGCTGGGATGTCCATTAACTCGCATTCCCACGTCTCCAGTGCCGTTGCCATTCTATTAAAGCAATCACATATTAAATTTAAAAAATAATATCTATAATTCTATTAAATAACAAATATAATGGATTATTTTAATGTAATTAAGCCAGTTATATACATATTATACTATACATATGTGTGGAGTTTTATTACCTTATCGCGATCTTTAGCTAGTTCTTCTTCTTTAATTTTATCCTGGTTATGCTTTTCTTCAATTTTGCGTTCTTTTAAAGTTTTAAGCAATTTCCATTTGCTACTGCTTAAAATTGATGGAGTGCCATTTCCGATACTAGCCTGGGGCCCCTCTGTACTTGAATCTTCACTGATTAATTTAATAGAATCATCTGTTGCGTGATCTTTAGTTTTATTTGGTGAACTCAATTCAAGATTTGATTCGTTCTCTAATTCAGGTTGTTTGGCATTATCTATGTCTGTATCTATGTCGAGTTTTGACTGATTCAGTTGCTGATTATCTTTAAAGGATTTATAGTCAGGAAACTCTTTATTCGTTAAATCATCACTTAATTGTGCTGGTGAGTCCGGTCCAGAGGTGGCTCCTGAAGATGAGCTATTTTCGAGTCCATTTTCACTTTTTTGGGCTATGTCATTTATTTGCAAATCTAAAGTTTCATTCTGCATTCGATTCAAATTTTTTATGTCAAAGTCTAATGGCGTGTTTTTCATATTTTCGTCATCTGAAGAATTAGAAGAGTTCGACTGTGATGTTGGATCCGAAGTAGAGACCCAAGTTTTATTTCTTTTTTTCTTGACAAGCTTGGACCTGTTACATTCCTCAGAATATCCCGCCTTTGAATTTTGAACCAGTTCAAAGTTCAATTCACCGGTTTTAGAATTTTCATTTATTTTAAAGCTAACAGAAGGTGAATATTCTCTGTTAACATCTTGCCAAGCGCTATGCATATCAGTGACCATAGAAAACTTATCAGATAAGCTTGCACGTGTCTCATTTTGTTTGATAACCGATTTTGTATCACCGCATTCGAAGATATTAGGCTTTTTTTTCACGACACTCTTCAACTCTTTTAAAACTTCCGCTAACAACTGTTTAACAGACTCGTCAGGTAAGATTTCATTATCAATAGTTACGTTTTGGGCCTCTGAGAAGGCATATCCATCATCTGAACTAGCAAGTGCTAATTGACCGATTTGTGAAAATAAAACTTCGTTGTCTACATTTTCTGCATTCTCCTTTACATATGTCTGAGCTGCACGTTGCTGCTCCATTTCTTCAAGTTGACGCAACTCATAGCAAAAATACTCATCGTCGGTGTCTATGCTATCCTCTGTACTTTGACGTCTTGACGATGAGAGCGTCCGAGTAGAATGTTGACTACGATTGTCTTCATCTTCTCGTGAAACCCAACTGAAATAGTTTGGAATGTCAAGCGATTGTTGAGTCGTCGCAGTTGCTGTCACCCAATTCTGGTGATGTAGCTGTTGTTCACTATTGGTGCTACTTGGACCATTTAAGTCTAATCCAATAGAATGCGTTGACGTAGAAATGCCATTTGTTGGCAATATAACAACTTGAGGGCAATGAAGGCTAACTTCAATATCAGTATTTAACATGTCGGTATGAATGACATCAAGCAATTCAGCATCTTCATTGGATTCCTCCGCAAATGCTGCGCGAATTAAATGTTCTTCACCATCATCAACATAAATTGAGCTCGACTTTTTTAAACAATAGGATGAAGCTTGGTTGACTGATGGTACACGCGGTGATGTTGTTAGCAAAATTCCTTTGTCATCAATATTTTCTTCAACTTGTGTTTTGTTTAGCATTTCGGGGCGTTCAATATTAGAATTTGATAATGTGGCCATATCTAATGCTGTAGGTGCACTTTTTTTTAAAATACCTATAACGGGGAATAAATCATCGCTATTCTCTTTTCTGAATTGTTTTTTTGAATCGCCTAACATATAATCACTGTTTTGTGGCAGATTTGTATATTCTTCATTAGAACGTTGATTTAAATGTACGTGTGTTGCAAGTTCATTTTCAATATCAGCTGCGTTGTAATTACTTATTTCTAACTCCTCACTGGAGTTCCTTCTAAGGTGGGGATTGCTTTGGTTTTGCATCTTACAAACTTTAAATTGTACAGGAGTGCACTCCTCATTATCTGATGATGTAAGACTTGGCAAGTCTCCTTCAGGATCTGAAATGCTTGAATCGGGGCGCAGGCCAAAACTGTGCCGTCTATAAGATTTGGCTTTTTGCACAAAATTATTCATTTTTGTCGATATTGATCTTTTCTTCAAAAATTTTGAATGGTCTGATACATTTTTTCGGGTCGGAGTGGTCATAGCTCTTTGGATGATTCTTAGGGGAAATTTTTGCATACGTCTTGAAAAATCAAGATGGCCTAAGCTGCCACAGTGCGAGAGTTTTCCTTTAACAAACGGATACGAGCCTGCCTGGCCACGCATTTGCATATTTGAGCTATGTTGTCCTTGAACTTCACCGGAAGGTAGGGATTGTGAGCGAGTGTACCTTAAAGACCGTTTTAACTTAAAGTTTTCGGGAAGCAAATTACTCAGCTTATTCCATACCTTTGGTGATTTAAGTGACGATTGTAGATCGGACCCTTTCGAAGACTTGCCAATACGCATAGATGATCCAATTTCCATGTAGCTATAAGCAGGTGATTTCATTTCGGAGCCACCTGTTAGTCCTTTATCATCTCGATGAAACTGAGACGGAATCGAGTAACCACATTTTTCTAAATATGATGGCTGTTTTAATTTTTGGAATCGTTTTTCCTGACTAAGTATTAAATAGTCTAAGTTATTACTGCTGCTGTAATCACTTATGACATTTGATGAAGGATAATAAACAAGTCTATCGGTTAAATTTGGTTTCCGGGGTTGATCACGTACTTGGACGCTATTAGTATTTGTTTCTTCAACAGTAAAATTTGAATCTTTTCTATCTCTCATTTTTTGTAGATTCATTGAACATGTATCAGATGCAGTTTCGGATTGATATTTCAACAGATCCGGTATTCGATTTAAATTTTTATTATTATTTTCAAAAGGCTTAAAAAACGGTTGCACTGTGGATGGCTCTTGATGAACATATTGCTTATCCCATTCAAGCATTTCATCTACAGTTCGTAGTTGATTTTCGCTATAACCAATTGAACTGATGTCAAATATTGATTTATTTTCGTAAGCTGAACAAATTGGCATATTTTTTGATAGTTCATGAATATAATTCAGATTCTCTTCAGATAAAACAATACTATTTTTATTTCTATTTGATTGCTGTTGTTGTCTCAGATTTGTTGAAACATCGGAGTCCGTCGTCATATATAAAATATCTGTATCAATAACCTTGGAAATTAGTTTATGAACATCTATATTTTTTTTATTTTTATCTGGAAATTTTTGTTCCACCATTATCTGAACCATTTCAAAGTTAGAATCTTTATATTTATTAAAGAATGGATTGCCGTTGCTCTTGTGATTTGGAGTACTGGATGAACCATTTAATGATGATAGACCGGAGTCAGACTTAGTCTCTCTTTGAGACACTACGGAGTATTGTTGAGACTTCATTTGCATTTGAAAATCGTCAATCTCTCTTATTGGAGCTGGAGTTGTGTCCTCAAATATATCGTCGTTGGGTGCTGGAGGTGGTGGACTAGACCCGCTTGGTCCCAAAAGCAAATCTAAATCTAAGTCTGCAATAATATTTTGCTTATCTGGGTTTCGTAGATGCAACAAAAATAGCATGCTATTATGCCTTTCTAAACTTTTTTTTAATGACATAATGTATTCATCTTGGCTGTAAATATTAGTAGTTGAACGAGAAACATTTTCGCTGTTATAAAAAATATTTGAGGCAGTTTTTGCTTCCGTATATAGGTCTGTATCGACAACAACTTTACTTTTTGCTTCACGATGGCTAGTTATTTCCTCGATTTTTCTTTTGCGGTTCATTTCGATTTCTTGCGTTTCAATTAATTTAAGCTGTTCATCTAAATTGGAGTTATCTCTTAATAAATGAGCACTGTAATCTGGACGATTTGTAAAGAAGTTACTATCGTTTGATATGTCTTTCAAAGGATTCGTGCTCCCACTACTTAAATGAACATTTTTGAATTCAGACTCAGCCGGTATTGATTTATTTGAGCAAGTAGGGCTCGAACTTTTAGTATGTTTGTATTCAAATGAATTCCCAACCAGTTTCTTTAAAGTATCAATATTTTTGTCAAACTTTTTCATAATAAGATCAAATTTCTCATCATTATCGGTAACGCGCTGCCGTTTTAATTCCTCAGCCAAGGTAACTGGATTAAGAAGCAAAAGCGTAAGTTTTTTGTCAACCTGATTAAGTTTTTCAAAAAAAACTTGTTCTGAACGAATTGTCTGTCGCAGTTTAATAATTTGTGAAGCAGTCAATGATTGTAAATCGTTTATTTTGCAAATTTCCTTTAACAAAGTATCGGTCATACTATCCAATACAAAACTACTCTCATCGTACATACTTCCGCTGTCATCTGAAGAAGAGGAAGCTGTTGAACGTCTATTTTCACGGTCAGTGGACATTACATTTTTGCTGCCCATCATACTATCAAAATCCGTCTGATTACTTAAACTTGTTATGTTATTATAATCGGTTTTTGTGTTCGTTGATATTGAAGCCTTTGCAAGAATGCTCTTTAAGTTGTTAATCATATCCATTTCATTTTTGTGATGCATTTTTTTTCGATGTTTTCTAGTCTCTTTGCTCTTCTGATAATTACTTGATATTTCAGAGTCGTTTGGTTTTTCTGGCTCTACCGCAGAAGAGTTCATCATAGATGTGACAGTGACGTTTTCATGCTCATTATTTTTATTTAATATTAATATTGAAGAGCATGAATGTTCGTCGGCGATACCATTTGTTGGACTAATGTGGTCAAGCACTGCTGTGGTCTTAGACTGTTGAAGCAAACGCTCCATATTAGATATTTCTACAGAGAGACTATTTTCTCGATATGCTTCGTTTAGTGTCTTATAAAAATGTTCATTCATCTCATTATTGCCTGTCATAACGTGTTCTGCTGCGTGTGTTCCACCAGTATCTTCAATAGGAACAACTTGTATGCCACCCTCTCCAGTCTTAGAGGCGGCAAGCCGAAAAAAATTTGCCTTTTCGATTACCTCATCTAGATTATTTGACTCACCCAATGAGTTGGGACTGGATAAATTCATATCCTGATTTTTATGTCCTTGTAAAAAGCTTTCTAAGTTGATGCTAGCTTGTTCGTCGTCTATCATTGATTGTGATAAATCATGTAAACTTCCAGATGCCACATCTTGTAATACTTTTCGTCCATTTATAAACTCCTGTAGAAGCTCAGCTCGTGCTGTATTCGCCAGTATCTGTTGTTTTTTATATCTCATAATATTTGACTCTGAATACAGCTTTTGACGAGCCTCGACTTCGAATTGAATTCTAGAATTGCTAGGCATCCAAAAAAGTTCGTTAACATGCTTGGGGTCATTGGCAATGTCGTTATCAATTCGATTATCGTAGTGAAGAAATATTTTGTTACTCGCGGCACCTTCTGCAGCATGCGTATCCATAAGCAAGTTTGGGGCCGCAATAATGCCATCGTAAGAGTGGTCTGATATTGATTGAAGGGTTTCTACATCTGGTTCATGGGTATGTTTAATTTCTGTTAGCAAGCTGGCAAAATCCAATTTATTTTCAGAACGATTTTCCATATCCCTTGGAGTTGAATTGGGTTTCATGGACTCCATACAATCAGAACTGATTTGATCAAATTGATTTTCTTCCATGAATGCTGCAAATACTTTTGGGTGAATAGATAGGTCGTCAGCGTCGTGCTCCTGTTGCTGTTTAGCTACGGTAATTAATCCCATTAAATTTCCCAGTACCGACTGTTGTTCCACAGATATATTTTCCAACCTTTCCAATCGTGTCCAAATTTTACCGTACTCGCTAGATAACAAATCCAGGGCGCGCCAAGCAAATTTCAATTCTGTTTCAAGTAAGCTTATGCGAGTACTAATCTTGTCCATATAATCAGAAATTATATAATCTTGCTGTGAATTATGCAGTTGACTTAGCTCTTGCTTGCTATTAATCGATAATACACTGTCGTTTCTACTAACATTCATTGGATTGACAACAGAGTCACTGACCAAGCTCAGATGTGATTTGTTAAGTTTTTGTGACATTATTTTTTGTTGTTGATTATTATGTGAAATAGTATCTTGCTTTTGGAGTTCCTCCTGTTTCAACTGCTGCTTTATCTTGAACTGGCTCTGCAATGCATTCATTGCCTCTGGGTAAGGATGCAGATTTGGCTCATTTACTCTAGCGTTTAAGCTTTGAAATAGATGTAATGTAGGTATTACGTTTTCTTGCTGATCTTTTTGCTGCTGCTGCAGTGCAATTTGAGAATCTTCTCGTTGCCTTTGGCTGCCGCGATCAATTTCACCAACAAGCAAGGGGGCTGCATGGCTATCGGGGAATGGCTCCATCAGTTGTGCAGAGCATGAATTTTCAAAAAAAAATTTTTTTGAACTGGGTAACGGTATTGTTGACATATCGATTTTTTATGCTGTGCCGAAAAACACAAAACTTACATATTCATATTCACAGCATATGTGCATAACACTTTGCAATTTTAGACCTACGGATGCCTGTGCCTCAAATCGTCTTTTCGACTTTTACTTTTATTTTTTGGGGAAGAAATTAATTCGGTCCGGATCCACCTGGAAGTGGTGGCTCATCTTGGAAGCAATTACCTATTTCATTGTAAAAGCCCAACATCTCCAGACATTGCTTTTCCCGAATAATAACTTTTTCGATGACTGCAAAATGGTTTTGGGGCCATCGGTTCGGGTTTCATATTTTAAAAATGTGTATTTGAAAAATACCAGAAAGAAGGGAAAAAGGTGTCGCTACGACGGACAATACTTTGGGTCATGTAATTTTTACTTTTTGTTAATAAAAAAAAATTTCTTTTTTCAACATCTATTTTATTAATTTTGCGAAAAATCAAAATTTTTTTCTCTATTCGATATTAAATTTACAAGATTATTTAAAAGTAAACAAATATTTATGTTATCTACGGGGTGGTGAAGATTACATACTATTTTCGAAATCTTATCCGCCGCAAGTCATATGAATGATTAGTCAGTAAGCGCAGCAGATATTCCTAATAGCAATTTAGGTTGGAATGACAGGTATATGGTATATTAGCCAGATCTAATACGATTTCTAACATATGTAAGCTTCTATACAAAAGTCCAAAATATCAAATTTGATTTGATTTGATTTGATTTGATCTTCGAAAATTTGCTAAATGTTGTAAATAAACTAAGGGCAAAAAATATTTGGCAACTTGTTACACATATGCAACTTCATGTTCGTGTTCCAAATATTATCCACATATTATGCTTTATAAATTTTGGGCTTTAAACAAAAACCTATATGTGTTTTTTGGCGTCGTTACCCGCTTGCTTGTATGAATCTGTAATTCATTCATTTGTTCTCTGTCAGCTTCTTTTATGTATTACAAACATAAGGACAGAATAAACATTCGGAAGGCATATAAAAGTACCTAACTAAATGTTCATATCTACTTATATGCAACAACTGCAAATATATGCAAGCTGTCCTAAAAATTACCTTATTCAAATAATTCAATAAATTATATATATATATATTTTTACTGAATTTTAAAAATGAACTTAATTTAATTTAATTCGCCACCCAAAGTTTATATTTTCTATAGTCCACGAAAGGATCTAACAATAGTAATTTTCAACGCGTAAGCCGGACAATTGGTTTTTTGTTCACAATACATTAATCGCTTATGGGGAACTTTAATTGTTTTAAATATATATATGTATAAATTGATGCATATATACGTGAATATGAACATGATTGTAAGCGTAAGTTTAATTTTTATTTTATTTTTTAATTTTTTATTTTTGTTTTTGGTAGTTGGCACTTCGCTTGTTTATTTGTTCACCTAGTTAGTATATGGCACAATGACTCCGCTTTTGTATAAAATTGTGTATACTTATTCTATTTTAGAGTTTCTTCAATCGAACTGCAATTGTATTTTTCTAACGTAAATTTTTTGATTCGCTTAGTTTAGGCTTAAGAAATGGATCAATCTTTTATTTTTATTTTTTAATTTTCATAACACTTTTATATGAAGCTTATATATAAATTTTCAAAATAAAAGAGAATATGGTACACAATATTATATTATATTATTGTTGGATAGTTTATCCAAAATGCGCTCGGTTTCGCGGTACGCCAGGAAATACGTCGAAAAGTATACTACAACCATTTTTACTGTGTTGTATTTAGTTCGACCATTTGTGTATGTAAAATTCCTTCAGAACTTTTTTGGAGCGCAGGACGGGTCATAAAAAGCTTTTGTATACAGACGAAACCACTTATTCAGCCAAAGAGAGCAGAGTAGAACTTTGAGAGACACCAATGCAGCTGGTACATTTTATTTAGTACAATGACTTGAAAAAATGTATTTAAATAATTAATTAAGTGAAAGCATTGTGAACGGTTCGAGCTCCATGATTTACAGTTTAAATGCTGAATAGTTCTAATGTAATTGGATATGTATTACATACAATGGTGAAATGTACAAAATGCGCATGAGCAGTGTCTACATACTCAAGCTTTACACTTCGAGCTTTGAGAAAGCGCTCATCTGAATGAGCAGCATTCACTGTACGTAAATAAGAATTGAATAGCCAATTCCCTTTTTTGCTTAAGGAATATAAATATTTTAAAATTAAGAAAATCAGTCATTGTTGCTCAAAATATATAAATAATGTAAAAGATACGAATTTTTTGTTTTTATACCCTGTGCCTTAACGTTAAGAAGGAGACGTCGGAGATCCAAAAAGTTACGTAGAGTATGATTAGGGTGATTAGAGAAATCGATCTAGGCATATCATTTATAAGTTTCTTTATGTACTTAACAAGTGTTCATTTTCAATTGAGTTAAAATACTATACCATATAGCTTCCACAGCGCCAATCGAAAGTGCAGAAACCGCTTTAACATCTTAGTTTCATTTTTATTGAAGATATTTTAATCAAATTTAAAAATAAGTTGTGACTTAGGGCACCAAATAGTTGTCCAAAATTTGAATGAAATCAGAAAGTTATAATATATAGGTCTAATAGGGCCAATCAGACAAAAAATCCGATTTTTGTTTTTTTTTTATACTCCTTTCGCAGAAAAAAGAGTACATTCATTTTGCTGTGATGTTTGTAACGCACAGAATCAAACATCGGAGACCCACAAAAGTTACATCTAGAATACTTAGAATCACTAGAGGAGTCGATAAAGCCATGTCCGTCAGTCCGTCTGTTTCTTTACAAACTACTCTCTCAATTTATAAGCTATTTTGATGAAACTTGGTATATAACCTTCTTTTTTACCTAGGCAGTACACTTATCGGAATCGGCCGGATCAGACTACTATATCATATAGCTGCCATACGAACCTAAATCGGTTTTAGGAATAACTCGCACATTTATTGACTGATCTCTTCAAAACGTGCGTGTGTGTTGAATTTTATTAAAATCGGACTACTTTAGCTGTCATACAAATCGAAATTTGCCCTATTAACTGACCAACCCCGTTCATGTGATTTACGGCAGAAACAACTGCGAAAAGAGTCTGTAATCTTCGGCACCCCGAAGATAACGTTGGTATTTTTAGACTCTTTTCGAAGAAAAAGGAGTCTATTCATTTTGCTCTGATGTTTGTAACGCACAGAACCAAACATCGTAGACCCACAAAAGTTACATCTAGAATACTTAGAATCACTAGAGGAGTCGATATAGCCATGTCCGTCTGTCCGTCTGTTTCTATGCGATTTACTCCGTCGTCTTAAAAGCTATTTTGCTGAAACTTGGTACTTAGTCTTCTTTTTTACCTAGGTAGTACACTAGTTTGAATCGGTCGGATCGGACCACTATATCATATAGCTGTCATACGAACCTAAATCGGTTTAGGCAATAACTTCCACATTTATTATCCGATCCTTTTGAAATTTTGCATGCGTATGTTTTATATAACGATAGATAATTGTACCAAATTTTGCCCGGATCAAATCACTATATCATATAGCTGTCATACGAACCAAAATCGGTTTAGACAATAACTGCCACATTTATTATCCGATCCTGTTCAAGTTTAGCACACATATGTTTTTTATAGCAAATTATATATATACCAAATTTCGTAAAGATCGGATTACTATATCATATAGCTGCCATACTAACCTAAATCGGTTTAGGGAATAACTCGCACATTTATTGACTGATCTTTTCAAAACTCAGCAAACACGTTTTCTACATAATTGTACGCGTTTGTGCTAAATTTTATTAAAATCGGACTACTATATCATGTAGCTGTCATACAAATCGAAATCGGCCCTATTAACTGACCAACCCCGTTCATGTGATTTACGGCAGAAACAACTGCGAAAAGAGTCTGTAATCTTCGGCACCCCGAAGATAACGTTGGGATTCTTTTTATCTCGAGATGCTATGAACCAGCGATTATTGTCACCTTCTCCATAATAAAAATAAAAGTAGAAATTTTTGGATCTGATTGGGACCTTGGCAGTTCTAAGCACTTTTACTTGGGCTTATACTATTTAGCGATGCAATGGCAACAAATTCAGTTATTATAGAAAAAGAGAAAATATTTAGCTCAGACTTGCCCTTTGATATTTTAATAGTATGCTGAGCTTGCGCGTTCGGTCTGCTGTTGACTGAACTATCCCATCTAGAGGCGTTAAATTTAAGTGCTGGGACTCAACCAAGTGATTTGGCCGTAAAGTGATATTGAACAGTCTTTTAGGAAATATACTGAATAAAGAATCCATCGCAACGGTGAGTTACACGAACACTAGCTTCTAAACCTCATCAAATTCTACAGCGATTCTGAAAAATTGACGATTGAGTTGTCACACAAATGTATACACTGGTAAATAAAAATCGTATTCCGTGACATTTCTTATTCCAAATAATTCTTAAATTTTCAGTAAGACTAAATCTCATATAAATCTAGCCAATCCGTAAAAAGAATTCTTAAGTTCAATGAATGCTAAGGATAACAATTCAATGTACATATAAATTACTTGTTTTTTTTTCAAGTGTACAGTATGTTAATTACAAAAAAAATACGGGCAAAATGGAATATTCAAAAGGCTATTGCAGTTAAGCTTATCAAGTTTTTTATATGAATTGTGGACTGAATGCCGTGAATATAAACACATTTACCCATTTTTAATGCCCTACACGTTAAGTGATATGGTATATTGAAAAACTACGCGTCTATGCAACAGCCAAAAAAAACGTTAGAACTATCTGTCTCTTGGACTGTAAGAACTTAGGGGTCTACAAAACTACAAAAGCTAGAGCTATGAAATTTTAGTTGTAGAATCTATAGGACGTGAGATATGTAATAATTATTCTATATATCTGACCAGGGTTACCACCTTAGCCTTTCATATGTGTAGTCTAATTGAAGTCTCATTTGTCGGAACCGGCAGGAACGGACCGCTGTATCATATAGTTGTAAAACGGGCCATAATAAGCTCCCACATTTATTAACTGTCTTTTTTCAAATTAGACACGATAGACACGTTTCTTATATAGAGATGCACATATTTTCCAAACATACTTAGTATCGAACCACGATATCATGTTTATTGACCGATCTCAATCATATTTGGTATTTAAGTTTAATGTATAAAATGTGTGCCAAAATTTTTGAATCGGTCCACTATATTTGGTGATTTCTATACCAATTGAAATGAGTGTAAGGAATATTTTCGGCGCTTACTGAAGAATCAAAGCGAATTTATTGTGCCTAAAAATCTTTCTTCAACTCGGCAAGCTTGACATTGCTAACAACCTTAAGATCAACATATATAAAAATAATTAATCACAACAATAACTGTCATAAAGAGTTTGTCCATAATAAGTGATGACAAGTCTACCTGTAATATGTGTGACAGGATATATATGTATTTAAAAAAAACTATACAAAGCTATAGGATATGAATAAAAAAAATACAATAACAGACGGCGGTGGACATAATAGATACGTACGCATTCTTAATTTAATTATTTATTAAAACTTTAATAGAAGTGAGAATTATATGTAGAAATCTTTTGATACTTACATTGAGCTGCAGTATTATTTTGTTATAAGCCCAGTGCCATCGCTGCTTTGCAGTTATGTCCTGTTTGCGTAGAATTTGAATGTGACCACTAACGAGCTCCTCAGTCTCGCCCCGCATTAGACATTTCTTTTTAGGTTTGCGGGCTGTTGGAATCATTTCTGCAAGTTGGTCAGCCTCGTCTTCTTCGTTAAGTTCATTCTTTGGAAATTGAGAAGTATCATTATCATCTTCTAGTTCCAGCGCTGCTTCCTCTTCTTCTTCTTCTAAAATTATGCTATCCTGTTTTTTAATTTGATGATGAATTGCCATTGATTGTATTAATGGCAAGTTATTACGCGTGTTCGATATCATATCAGTGTGAGTTATAGATATATTTTTGTCAATTATAACTCTTTCCTTATCAGGTTTTTTAGGCTCCCCGCCAATACCAACACTACCACTTGAGCTTTCATCTAGATAATTGCCGCTATCTTCTTCGCTCTGATAATTTTCATCTAAGTACTCTTCGTCCTGACCTTCATCAATATAATCTAATGAAGATTGTTTTGGTGTTAAGAGTATTTTATGCTGTTGTTGTTGCTCAAGATATTTGTATTCATCCTCTTCATTAAAATAATCATGACGATAATCATAACCACTATTACTGTGTTCATAATAACCATTTGCAGGGACTACGGTGCTATTCGACGGTGTCGTCTGCTGTTCATCCATGTAGTAATCATTCTGCTCACTATCTATGCAATAATTCGGATCTGGATTTATATTATCTGTATGGTCATCATCTTCATCAAAAATTTCCGTAGGTTGCTGTTTAATTAACAACCCCGATTTACCATTGATGGTGGGCAGTTTTTTGCCTGTGGAAGTCGCCGGCGGCACCGTCGGGAGTATTTTTGGAAATGATGCTAAAGCCTGTGATGTATCTTGCTGACTCTGATTACCATTTGAATAGTAATTTGCATATGCTTTAATACTACTTTTGAGTAATAGCGGATCAGTATTGTTAATACCAATAGTATTATTATGTAAGAGCATATGAACATTGCTATTCTCGTAATCATCGCCGGTATTTAAATATTGGTTTGGCGCATCCTGATTCATTATTAGTTGGTTATAGTCAGTGTTAATAACACAAGTGCTATCAAAGTTAACTGATTGTTCCCTTATTATATTTTCTGCCATTGGTGTTGTTGTATGTCTACTTGTTGTTAAGATAGATGTGTTTACTTGCGTAGAGACCATTGCATTCGAAGAAGATACACGTGTTATATCATTCGGTGTCATACCTTCTTTTGCCATTGCATTAGAAGGCTGTATTGGTGCTGGTGTTTTCTGAACTACAGCTGATGCCACAGATGAAGCACTTTGATTGACTGCCTGAGTAGCAGATTGCACTGCTGCAGCAGCTTTCCCCAAAATGGAACCGAACATACCTCCACTAATAGCCTGACTCTTCTTTGGTGTCATTGTTCTAACTGCTTCATCAGATATTGGCGATTGTATAGATGGAGCAGCTGCTTCAACACTTCTTTGAATTTGGCTATTAGCCGTTTCTGTCATACTGTATGTATCGCCAGATTTTATTACAGAATCATATGTAACGTTTTTAGGTGGTTCCTCGTAACTCATCGACCTATAACTCATAATATCACCATCGTTCTCACTTATTACATTATTTATATCGTAGATTTTGGAATTATTCAATTCATTATACATATAGTCTTCATTATATTCTTTATTTTCCATTGGTATTTTGAAATCATCCATACTTAACAAATCCTCGGAATAAACCAACTCGTTATAGTTACTTATAAATTCATTGTTCTGCTTACTGTTTTCAGCATTCATAAAAAATATTGTAGGTTGTTGTGGATTTGTAGGCGTTGAAATTGAAGAATTTTGAAACTGATTAAATTCGTAGTTAATATTATTTGCAGCTACAGAGATATTTATATTTGAATCGCCTGATGTCATAGGCCGTTCTTCAAAAACCTCTTTTTCAAACAGTGGACTTTGTTTATTGGACAGAAGACCTCCAACGCTTGGTACTAATTTAGAAGCCAACCCAAATCCAAATGATTTTTTCGAATTTACAGGCCGTTCCGTCGTAGCACTTACGCTACTTAGAACACCATCCAGTCCTTTCAAGCCTCTAGAAAGTCCACCTAGCATACTTGTTGCTGCCGAGGCTACGCTTTTAGCCTTTTGTTGAGTTTGCTGAGTAGTTGACCCATTTTTCGTACTTGGTTCTTTGGGCATTGGCTTATAATACCCACCTTGCATATTAGGTTTATTGATTGATTCGAATGCATTGTGTTTATCTTTGATTCCGAAGTTTTCATGGTCAGGTCCAGAGCTCTTTACGTCGCTTACCAGATCTGATGCCGTAATCACAGACTCTTTATTATTATAATCAAAATTTGGTGTACCATCTTTGGTAGGACTTAACAAAGGTGAATCTTCTCTTACGAATATATGGCTTTCATTAAGTACCTCATTGGAAGCCGTAGGTAACGTTTCACTATGAATGTGGGCCACGGTTGCTGTCAAAGCAGACAAGTCAACATTAAAACTATCATAAAAACTGTCATCGAATTCTGCTATTGGAGTCATTGATTCTCTAGATGTTGGTAAGATTTCTGTTGCCGATGGAAATTTTTCCTGCGGTTTAGCTATATCAAGCGTTTCGAGATTTAAATTTTGTTCATTGATTGACCAAGCCAAGCTGGTAAACGAATTTACATCTGCATTGTTTGAGTTACGGATTGACTCTAAGATAGTTGCTTCTGTTGTTGATGTAACTGTAGTGCCAATAGCATTACTTTTGTAATTGAATGACGAAAATTCTTCTTTAGTAGAAAATGATGTTAGGTATTCGGTCATAAGATTTGAGCCTGCGCTGGTAGGAGCTTCGTCTTTAATTGGTATGACACATGGTGAGATATTAGGAATTGGTGGTAACTCTGGCAACTCAAACTTTTTCATGTAATCATGGTAAGATAAGGTAGGACTCGTCGCTGTCGTCCCGGAGGAAACACAATGAGTTATTTCTGGAGTATATTTTATCACAGATGAATCTAAGGTAGGCGAAATCGGAGCATTTTGATTGAATGGCAAAGAATTATTTGCCGAAACAGTTGTTGTGAACACATTACAAGAGCTCTCGAAACTTGTAGTTGTGGTTGTGATGTCTTCGTGAAGACTCGGGTCAGTAGACTGTTCCGTAAAAGTTGGAATTAGTACACTAATGTTGTCATTTTGAATATTCAATAAATGTGAAGGGGTGAAATCGGTTGAATGTGAAAAAGCTGGTTCGTCTTGATCTAAATCTTTTAACGATGAAATTTTAAGCATCGATGACGTTGTAAGAGGGCTTTTGGATTTTTCATCTGGCGATTGATTTACTTTAAAGGAACTACATGACCAGGTTGTAATTGAATATGGTAAAGATTCCAATTGCGAAAACCCCAGATTTAAAGGCTTACTGATATCTGCTGTAGCATGTATATGTGGATCAGGAATTATTGAGAGAACTTGATCTGATTGTAAATTCGAGGGAGCTGAACTAATATGACAATCTAATGCAAACGGCCTTAAATACTCCGATAGTTCAAATGAAGATTTTTCCGTTTTTGTAGTTGGTGGTGACAGAATTAATGTTGTCGGTAAGCTGAAATCATTTTCATTATTTAATAATAATTTATCTAGCTCAACTAATGATGAAGCTATCTGAGATTTATCTAAACGTTCATTATTTATGTGGTACGATAGATCTTTCGAAATCGAAGTTACAGTTGGAGATTTTTGGTTCTTAGCTTGAGGACTTGTCTCAAAAGCTTGGAGCTCCATATGTAAAGCTTCTTCCTGCGATTCTCCATTATTAAACGTATTTTGGCTTGATAAACTATCACACGGCTTTGAAGTTATGACAGTATAATTAGACGTTTCTAAGTTTTGAACATTTGAATCTGATGAATGCGTTGAATGGTTAGGTGCATGAGATTCTGCATTAGCAATGGACATTGATTCAGGCTTGGGACTAGAACAATTTTTATCTGGACTTGACATCAATAATGATTTTGTTTGACGATGTAACGGCAGCTTTGGAAGCTGCTTCGATCGCACATTTTTATCAGATGGTAAGATTATAGAAGCATCAGATTTTGATATAGAGACTTCATTTTCTGAAGGCATCTTTTGGTACGGTTGCTTAGGCTGTAAATTAGGTAGTCGCTTTGGCAATTTTCTAGATGTGGTCATGTTTGGAAATGATACCTCTGATGACCACGAGTTTGAAGCTGATGTAGTAGTTGTGGCATTGTTGTAGCCACTCAAAATTTCAGTTTCTGAAGTTGTGTTGAATTTGTTTGACTCCGTATCTGTATTTGATTTTGAACATGGAGCTGACATGAAACTACTTTTTACACGCTCAGTCTGGGATCGTAGCACTGGAACCCTTGTTTCGCCAGATGCTATCACAGACGCAGTTGTCATTGCCATCATTAATGATATTTTTCGCTGTTGCTGCAATTGTAATTTTTGTTGTCCATTTGTCATTGTCGTTGGAGGAGTGTCACTATAGGTGGAGAGGTTGTCAGGATAGCCACTATCAATATAGTCATTGTAGTCTAAAGGCAGCATAGATGTATATGGTCTTGTCATTTGGCACAGGACGTCGTAGGAATTAGCTGTTACTGCAGCTTTTGGAATTCCCATAGTGCTGAAATTCCTTTCCACTGGTGTTTTGTAACAGTCGTTGGCTTCCTGGCTACTTTCAAACGTATCAATGCATCTACAATTTTCACTAGTGATTGGCGCTTTATTATTAGTATCTTCAAAGGACTGCTGCTGTAGTGAAAACCGTATCGGCAGTTTCGGCAAAACTTTGCAGACTGTGCCTTCTGTTCTATGAACGTTTGAAGCATATACTGTGTCTCCATTAAAGTTATCGTAAACGCCTTTGGAAACCCCATTTGAATACGTGTTCCGATAGAGAGTTGTAGACGCTTGTGGCAAGATTCGACTCTTTGAAACATCTGACGTCGGCAAATTAATAGGTGTAGTAGGCAAGCAGGCACCAAGACGTTGAGTTTTTCTTCCATACATACCATTATTCAAAGCCTCCAAACAGCTAATTGAATTATCTGGTGGGCTTCCATCTACACCCACGTAATTTGTAGATTGTGCTGGCATTAATTGCGATTGTGTTGCATAGGTCGCAAAGTTATCCTGATTATGACTGTTAACCAAGAGATCAGATCTCTCCCAATAATCATTTGTCTCACTTTCAATTTCTTCCAAGCAATCGTGCATATAACTTTGATTGCTGTAATTGGTATTCATGTGTTCCGAAATGTGAATATGATTTTCTTTGTTTCCATATCCATAAATGCCGCACTCGTCATAAGTGTACATATTTGCTGGTGTTCGTGCTTCATAATTATTACTATTCATTCTACATGTAGTACTTGTACTAATTGGTCGACCATCAATACTTAAGGCATCATTTTTGTAGAAGTAATCGTTGTTGTCGTCTCGAGCATAAAACTATACCAAGCAAAAGAAAATGTAAGTCATTTCCAAATGCGAATTAAGTAAATCATTACTTGTACTTACCGTCATATTTTTGCTGTAGCTCTTGTGGCGTTTGTCGTTTAGTAAAATACTCGCATTCTCGCATTTCGTTTGATCCACTCTCTTTTAAGCTATCCGGTTTCTGAGAAGTATAAGCATACAATAGTAAAGATATATATCAAATAAGTATTTCAGTTGTGTGCATCTACATGAACTAAAATCTTTAATTACTAAACAAGAACAGTAATTAAAATCGACCACCTTGCATATATAAGAAATGGTAAATCAAATGAATCTAATTATTTACTAAAGGCCGCAGATATTTGGAGTATACATATTAATATGAACCACAAATCTATCACACATTTGAATACCTTGCGCCCGCAATGAAAGGGTATACTGGAAAGCTGCGCGGTACCTAAAGAATGATCACAGTGACTAGAGTAATATACCTATCTATATATAACCGTCTGAATGAATGCAAGAGTCTCACACTCAAAAAAGCTAAAATTTTCAAATATAATTATAATTTAAATAAAATTTTAAAAATTTCAAATTTCAAAAAATTTATTTCGATAATTTAAAAAGCACACACTTTAGTTATTCTATATCAAGACTTTACTTTACTATATTATGTTAAGAGTCTCTTATTTTCGGCTGTTTTACATTAATTTTGGGAATAGTAAAATAAAAAATGTTCGATTGATCAGATCAATAATATGGGATTTTTCAGCAATAACTTTAGAGAAAAAGAATCAAAGGTCGTAAGGTCCAGTGCATGGTTACTCCAGAGGTTTTTTAACGGATGCTACAGTAGAACATAATTGTAACGCTATTGAACAGAAAATGTACGTTTTGTTGTGATGTACTACTGAAGCACGTTTGATTGCTCGGAGGCGTTGGCAAAGCAAGCTGGTAAGGCGATGTTGATCGGCGGCGTCGTATTTCGTATTTCGTCTGGTAAAGACTGTAAATCTACTTTGTATGATGCTCGTAATGCAAATAAGACGGTTCGTAACAAATGGACCGATTTGTGACAAAAAGGTAGCACGTGCTGCATTTGCTATACCTTGTTTGCACATTTCGAATGCTTTGTTGGATTCTGATGTTCAGGTGATTTCACTCTTATTTTTTTGGTTGAGCATTTAGATAATTTGTGAGAGGTATCTGTGCCTTTGCTGCATAAAGGATCACTCGGCAGGAGGAACCCTAGGAACCTGCGCAATTCCACGATTGTCTTTTGCTTAGGGAATTGATTGATGGGGCTCCTTGGGTGGCTTAAAACCTTTGTCGTTGGATGTGAAACCCAGGAAGTTAAGCACTCTCTGTCCAAATTGGCATTTTTCTGGGCTTATCATTAATTGATTGGTGAGTAGAATATCGAAGATTGTGGTGAGGTGCTGCAGACGATTATATCGTCTGTGTAACAGCCGACACAAGTAAGACCACGCAGTAAATTGTCAATGTGATGCTAGAATGTTTGTGCTGCTTTTCGTAAGCCCACAAACTCGGACAGTCCGAACTGAGTCGGAACAGCTGTCCTTGCGATATCACACTGGGAAACTGGGATTTGATGGTAAGCCCCGACCGAGATCTATGATGGAGAAAATTTTGCAGCCATGTAACCGTTGAGGGATGGCGCCACTGTGAGGGACAAGGTAGAGATCTGGAATAGTGCGTGCAATTAGGTTTCCGTAGTCCTCAGTAGTGCGCCATCCATTGTTTTTTTTTTTTTTTTTGACTAAGTGAATTGGACTGGCCTATTGACTGCTATAGGGGCGGATTACTCCGTGTTGGAGTAGCATATCAAAATCTCGGTGTGCGGCGTCCAGCTTGTCGCCTGTAAGCCGTCTTGGCTTGTCAAAAACTGGGTCTCCAGTCGTCGATATATCGATATTGCGATACGTCATTACCAACTCTTATAGACGGGGCGGGGGATGGTTCGTGTGATTTCTATGACCCGGCTTAGTAGATCAGCAGATGAAGTGTTCTGTATCCGATTCTGGGTTATTTGGTTACCAGCCTGATTCATCTGCTCCTCAATTTGAATTAGTAGGGATGAAATATCGACCATCTTACTCTCAAGCTCGTCCAATCGACTTTGAGAAGTGCTTGTCACAGGATATAAGGGGCGCAAACACCAAGTACATCTTCCATAAGTTCATCAACAACGGCGATTTGTTCCTCTATAAGGGCGTAATATTTTAAAACCTTGTTGCCCATGAAGCCGCAACAGAAAAGCCAACGCACTCCCAAGACTTAGCTGCGATAAGGTACAATCTTTTGACTTATTGCCTTCTGGCCAATTCCATTTATATGATTTAACGCAAAAAAAACTTCGAAACAGTTTGCAATCATCGGCACTTTGAAAATAGCGTTTCAATTTTTATGCCCTGTACCTTAAGGTACATGAGTAAGCTTGTGAAATATACGTAACATAGAAAGGAGTCCAGCAAAGTTACCTAGGGTGACTAGAGAAATCGATGTAGCCATGTCCATCTGTATGAATGGCTAGTTCTCAAAGATGGTAAGTGCAAGTTCCGGTTAGTTGCTAATAATCACATATTCCGATTTTTAGGAATAATTGAAATTAGATTCGGAATGAAGAGCATAAGACTACAACTACTTCAAAAAAAAGTTAAAAGTTCATACATTTTTGTTTACTATGATATTGCAATCAAACTTGATACAAAAGTGAAAATACCGTTTTAACATCTTAATTTCTTTTTTTTAAGATATTTCATTTAAATTTAAGAATTTGTTGTGTCGTAGGACACCAAACAAATTGTCCAAAATTTGAATGAAATCGAAAAGATATAATATAGAGCAAATGATACAAAATTTTATTGAAATCGGGCGACTGTATCATATAGCTCACACACAACTGTGTCACCAAAAACAATCATTTAAAATGGTTTATTCACATATTTTTAGAGGTATTTTCACTGAGCCTGGTAATTGAAAGCTCTTTTTACTATTTAATCGTGTAATGGTATAACTCCATAGGAACAATCGGTAGAAAGTACTGATTTACGGGACAGGGCACCTCAAATTCGGCTGCGCCCGAGTTAAGCGCTTCGAATTTTTTTTAAATATATTGTCAATTATATAAGGACTACAGCTGAAAATGTCAAGGGTGTTGTGGGTATTGTAAAATGCTTAACCTTGTAAATAATCGCCCGATTCAAAAAATTAACCTCATACAAAAAACTTAAAGCCATCCTAGCGAAATGTGTTATTTGTAGGTATATATTTTAGCTTACCTGTATGGCTGAATATAAAACAAACTCGCCATATTGGATAAATTGTTTTATATAAATTAGCAAAAATGTGAAAAAAGCATTAAATAATATGCAATAATTTTCCTGTAAACGCATTCCTAATTGAATCCCCTTTCTAAAGATTTTTTTTTTTAATTTCCCTATTCGCCTAAGCTTATTATAGATTTAAGTATACACCTAATTCTGTTTTTACACGAATTATTTTTACACGAATTTGAAATAACACGAGTAAATACGAAAAAATATTTCTATTTTTACACGACATAATTTGAAATAACACGAATACAAAAAAAAAAAAAATACTTTTTTTACATGAATTATTGGATTTAACACGTTTTTTTTCAATGAATTTTTTTCTACTTAAAATAATTCTGGTGTGTATTCTGAGTTATGTCTATGTATGCGTAATTTCTGTTTTACGGGAAATGCGGGATTCCCCGAATTATTGAAAAAGTAAAAATGTACATAATGTATTGTACACACAATTTAGTTCCTATTTGACAATTATAATTGAAAGATCGTTAGTTTTTGCTGATTTTTAACAAGTGCTAAGTAAAATAAAGTAGAAGCTCATATAATTTTGGTAGACCAATAACTACAACAATATTTTTTTTATATTATTTAGTCTAATTTTAACTTATTTTTTGAGGTCTAGAACCAATCTATTATTTTTGTACTTGGCCAGTATCTTTTTTTACACGAATTTCTCGGGAACCATTCTATCGTGTAAAAACAGAATTAGGTGTATTATACTCGGAAAAATGTGTAGTATAAAGAAATATATTGGGACAATTTTATCAGTTTGTAAATGTCGATCTTCAAGACTATAAAAACAACCTGATATTCTTTCCTCTCGCTCCTTCTTCCATACAGATTTTCAATAAGGTTAAATATATTACAAACCCACCAAGTATGCAATAAAATTAGTTTTTCGGGAAACAGTTTTAAGGGAGCATCATATTATAGTCATCCTATTTCACATGTAGCTACAGTGGTTTAATACTCTATAGAAATTCTAGTAGTAGTTTGAGATTTATTGACTGATTTACTCTATGGGAACTATCTGATTTCGATCAGATGTTCCGGAATACCTTAAAACTGATTTCAAAACTGAATATGCGTACATCAATACCTTTAGGTTTTCGAACTACTGAAACCTCTTCTTTAAAGGTGCTTATACATATCGATGAACACCTTTATAATACTTAAGCTTTTGAAACCGTCTTCTCTATGTTATATAAATTCCCAAAAAAGTAATGTACCTTTAATTTGAAACCTTTAACGAAACAGTAGATCATATCTAGACAGACGATTCAGACGTTTTGAAACAATGCTATACCAACGTTATTTGCAGGGTGCCGAAGAATACAAATACTTTCACAAGTTTTTTCTTCGCTAAATCAAATAATCGGAATTGGTCAGTAAGCGCCTTAGATATTCCGAAGACCGATTTAGGTTGATTTAAAAGAAACTATTTAATCAATGTGGTAGTTATTCCTTAATCCGATTCAGGTTAGTGGTCCAATCTGGCTGACTCCAACAAATGAGCAGCCTATTTTTTATTTATCATCTACTGATACTGACTTATTTAGAGGTAAATTTTTGGGATCTATGAGTGGCTCGGTGCTTTACAAACATCAAAACAAAATGAGTATATTATAATTTCTTTGAAAAGAGCATTAAAATGTGAAAAGGTTATTTCTAAAACTGTGTTAGGTCAAAGATCTGTCATACACGTTGAAAAACTGGCACGTCTGGATTTAGATCATGAAAGGCTAGGCCATTTCATAAAGGCAATATCTTTGCATAGTAACGCATTATCATTTGTACTAGACATATCAAAATAGAAAATCCAAAGATACTCTTGCTAAATTGATATGATAATCCACATATTCGAACATAACAATTTACCTTACCTCATACAAATAAATGGATAACAGTAACTTGTATAAAGAATTATATACCATATAGACATAAATTTAAATGTTCGTGTTGATATTTTTTTTAATATTTAAAAAAGCAATATGAAGGGCAATAATACATAATATACACAGTCTACAATTTGCATATGATACATTTATGGATGAATGAAAGTCACAGTGCCCGCAAAGGACCTTGACCCAATATCTATGTACATATGTATATGCACATGATGTACTTCGAAAGACACTCTTATACATTTACCAGCGCAAGTATTGTACGTAGTACATCTTTTTTATATCTAAAACTTGGTAATAATTTGTAACAGCTCTTGTAAATATAAGCTAAAACATGTATTGTTTCAACTAAACAATTGAAGAGTGCCCATATTTAACACTGTACCGGCTCATATGCATATGCAAAAATCAATAAATAATTCAAACTAATTTTGTAATTTATATAAAACCACGACCCCCACATCAAATACCCATACTAATACAGATATGAATAAATGCATATCTATAAAGAATGCAGGGCACTCTTAAATACTAAATTATTTAATAAGAAATTGGTGACTTCTAAACTTAACCCAGATAGTACATATAAAGCACACAATTTTGTTTGTTGAGATTAATTAAGCTCTGATATTTCAAAAGGGAGAAGAAATTAAGGCCAGCAATTAGACATGTGCTCAAACCGGCTGGGTTTTTTGCAGATACTTCTACATATGTTTATGTTTGTATGGCAATTTTAAAGCAAATCCAAGTATTTTTAGATATTAAATTTTTGTATGTAATATTCACTTATGTACACTGGTGTTGTAGTCCTTTAAGCTTATTTATCAAAATAACATCGATCTGGATTTTTTTTTTTGTCACATCGTTTGGTTGGGATCTGACGGTCTCAACACCGACTTGCGATATATTTTATTTAATAATAAAATAATCTGAGTAATATAAAAAAATGAGTTGTTGAGCACTTTTCTTTGGATATATTTACATTTATTTATTTATTTTCTTCTTTTTTGTCTTACTGTTTCCATTTCATTAACGAACTTGAATTTACGAACTGCACGCGGGGCTTATTGTTGTCTATGCCACACGTTGTGCGAAATACGAGTATGCCGTATATTTAAAATGATTTGAAAATTTTGCACTACTATTGCTTTAACAATTTTGTAAACTCGTCTTGCGTTTATCTTGACATTGTCCAGAACAGATGAAAACTTATTGTATTGTATAATTCGTCGTGTGCGACAGTATGCGAGAGCAGATGGTCACTGGGCATGCGTCGGTATTGGTAGCATTTCTGTTATCAACATTTTGTAATCGTGCTAACCGTAATTCGATATGAACCGATATAAAATGTACTCACATTGCTGACAAAACACGTAGTTTTGTGGCGCATGCGCTAGCTTCAGCAGATTGTTCTTGACACTTTCATATTCGATTTGTGGGAATACAAGGTTGTAAAATAGATAAAGAAGACGTTTTATAATAACGCCAAACGCCAGCTCAATTGTATTTTGTGCAACTACAAATGTTGTATTTGGCTAGCATAATAATAATAATAATAATAATAATAATAATAATAATAATAATAATAATAATAATAATAATAATAATAATAATAATAATAATAATAATAATAATAATAATAATAATAATAATAATAATAATAAAAATCCCAACGTTATCTTCGGGGTGCCGAAGATTACAGACTCTTTTCGCAGTTGTTTCTGCCGTAAATCACATGAACGGGGTTGGTCAGTTAATAGGGCCGATTTTGATTTGTATGACAGCTATATGATATAGTAATCCGATTTTAATAAAATTTAGCACAAACGCGTATATTTATGTAGAAATCGTGTTGGCCGAGTTTTGAAAAGATCAGTCGATAAATGTGCGAGTTATTCCCTAAACCGATTTAGGTTCGTATGGCAGCTATATGATATAAAAGTCCGATCCTTACGAAATTTGGTACATATATTAAATGCTATAAAAAACATGCGCATGATAAATTCGAACAGGATCGGATAATAAATGTGGGAGTTACTCCCTAAACCGATTTAGGTTCGTACGGCAGCTATATGATATAGTGGTCCGATCCGACCGATTCAAACTAGTGTACTACCTAGGTAAAAAAGAAGGCTATATACCAAGTTTCAGCAAAATAGCTTTTAAGACGACGGAGTAAATCGCATAGAAGCAGACGGACAGACGGACATGGCTATATCGACTCCTCTAATGATTCTAAGTATTCTAGATGTAACTTTTGTGGGTCTACGATGTTTGGTTCTGTGCGTTACAAACATCAGAGCAAAATGAATATACTCTTTTTTCTGCGAAAAGAGTATAATAATAATAATAATAATCATAATAATAATAACATATGGCTATACAACATATGAATCTGATTTGTCATCATATCATCTCTGAAAAGCACGGTCATCTTGAGTTTCTTAGGCACTTTCAGTAATATAACATAGATATCTGTTCCCAATGGAATTTATCATCGCGGTAGAAGTTGCCTGCCTAATAGATTATTCAAATATAATTAAGCATAGTACAGATTAAGGCAAAATCTATGAATCGCTCAAATATGATTTAAAAAAAAAAATCAAATGCATATTAAAGGTTAGATCTTATGTTTTTGTTCACCTTTAAAAACATTATATTTAAAACTCTGATTCTCATTTAATTACAAGTAGATAGATAATCTCTTAGAGATACAAATATAAACGATTAGATTAAGTCTATAAAAATGGTATGAATCTTTAGGGTTGATTGTTTTTATTTATTTTCTGTTATATGTCGGCATTTATCTTGCACTTCTGAGTTTGGTTATTTGATCTGGAGTTATTATTTTATATTCCCACATTTCCTCAAGTGATTGCAATAAGTGTTGTACTCCATTTTTATTTATTTATCTAGACTATGCATTTCTAGAATCTTCCGCAATACCAATATGTTTACAAATTTCCATCGAGTTCCATTTATTTTACAAGTGCACAAACTGTGAGTTTACGACTTGTTTAATATAACAGCAGGCCCGTAACATTTAACAATTTAATCCAGAATCAACGAATTATTGGTTAGTCTATTACTGTTTTCGTTTTTCGCGCCGTTGCTGAGCTTTTCTTAAGAAATAAAATTTAATTATGATACTCCAAAACTTGTGTTCTGTGTACTAAATTTCTTTGAAAGCAATATACTGCATTAATTGTTTTCATCATTGAATATTGAATTAAAAAATGGATTAAGACTTTTCACAGCCACACCTAAAAGTAGACAAAATAATTTAATTATATTAGTATAAATTGAGATTTAAAGCAAAAGTGTTTTGACAAATGTTTTTATTTACTCAATACCAATACCATTTATTCGAGGCTTCTTCGGTTTTCTAAAATGCAAAAACGTTCAAAGACAACTAAGGAATTTCTAGCTATCGACTAGAATGAATTTGATTTTTTCGATGTACGCAGTCAATTAGTGGTTCGAAGAAGGTTTTATAACAAATAATCCTTATGAGTAAGGTCAAAGATGATGGGCAGGCATGGAAGCAGACAAACGAGACTGTATCGATTTGTGAAACGCAACTCCGACATTTCAAACTGCCTCATAAATGGTATAAAGTCATGGTAAATAAAAAAAAATAAATGCATATGGAATATGCGACCGAAAATAAAAATGAAAAGTGTACAAGCATACTTGGAAAATATTTAAAATTAAGCAATCTTTGAATAAGTTACAACAAATAATGATACACTGGCAGACTCCAAAACCTATTTGTTCATTTGAATCGATTTTTCCAATTATTCATATTTGTTACAAGTAACCAAGCACTTCTTGAATACTACATTGACAAGAGCTTCAAATTTTCGTTGCATTTGGTGGCACACTTTCCATTTCCAATGGCAAGCTTTTATAACAACTCTGCCGGTTTTGGACATATATGTTTATTCATATATACATATATATTTTTTTTTAATTTAACATATTCTCTAAAGAAAATTTACCTTTGCCAGCTGACTGATCTTTTGAATCGCGCCATTTGCATAGTGACTCCTTCTGTATAACAAAGGCATCGTACAGCTCTCCTATGAGTTCACTCAGCAGACCTTTTAAAAAATGGAGTTTATAAGCAAATTTAACTTAAATGTGTATTTTATATAATTTATAAAAACCCACCACGTGGATGTTCTAGGCGATGAACGAACAATTGCATGGCATATAAACACTCGAGCTGACGATCTTCCTTAGAGTCGATATACCATTGAAATACTGGTATGCAAACCTTTTGAAAAAGTTCGACATTCAGTTTATAGCTATTTTCCTTGTAAATAATTGCAAAATTGCTCAAGACATCTGTCAAGCCTCTTATCAACGTTTTATCTACTGAGACGATGTTACCCTTAAAAAGTATCAATATATGAATTGCAGTTCTAATAACAGTTAAATATATATTTCTATCTTACATTACTGTAATCAATTATACAGTCTGTTGGTGTTCCTTCCTTAAGCAAGTAATGAATATGGTCTATCACATTTTTAACATGCTTATCATGTGGTTCACGTATATCAATCACTGGCGCTTTTAGCTCATCTTCCACATACTCAAGATTCTATAAAAAAAAATTAATTTAATATATTTTTTTTTGAATAAATAATACCATTAATAATAATGCTAAAGTATCACCTGAAACGTTATACTTTCTTTTGGTTAGATTTTTTCTTTCGCTTATAGGGTCATTAGAAAAACACAAATATCACACATGAGTCCTAAGAAATAATTTGAATTTTATTGCCACACAGCATCTTTGGGATAATGAAGGCTCTTTTTGTGCATATTTTTCGTTAAGCCATAACAGAGCCAGTAATAAAAACCAATTTGACTTTCCGAACGGGACGAAAAAAAAATTTAATTTTGACAGCAAGTAAGGATTCAAAAGAGATTAAAAAAAACCCCCCTACTTGAAAAACAGCACAGACTGTCTCTTTGAAGGTATGACCATCAGATAATTTTTCATGATAATACAATTGTTACTATAAGGAGATTTCAACTTAATGTGATTTAAAAATTTTCTGACTTAAAAATGAAAATAGCAGCCCAAATATTTTTTGGGTCCAAACATTACAAACAGATCTTGTAGATATACTTACATTGGAGCTGATGAATTCCCCGACTTCATTGTCTGGAATGAAATCCGTCCATTTGAGTCCAAACTTTTTCCACATGTTCCGAGTAAAATTCGGTCCTACTTCTCTTGTGCAGTATGCCAAATAAGATTTAAGGAACTTTTTACCCATGCTAGTCGGGTTAGAGGCTTTCATATTTTGATTCCATAGATCTTTCACTGAGAGAATTTTTCTTACAATTAGAGGACCTTATAATGAATAAAAGAAATTGTTAGATTAAAAATACTTTACATATTGAGAATGAGTTCATATGAGAATATTTACCGGCAAAGTGGAGCACATACAGCCAAAGATCTGGGATATCGTAAGTTAAATCGTCTGCAAGTTCGCTGAATTCCTTATAGGCTAATCGAAAATGATCTACTGACACATAGTTATTCTGAATGCACTCGGCAACTATAATGGCCAAAAACCTTCTGTGCTGTTTTCTGACTTCCGCTAAATGCAAGTAATCGGTAAGTATGTAATATAAGAAACCGCAGTACTGTTGTTCAGGTATTTGACTTATGCACGCAACCACCGATGGAGTAACGATTTTCGAGTCTTCCATCAAATCAAGCATTTCAGAAATAGTCGAGGAAAATTGTTTTAAATCTCTTTCGTGCGGCTTTACAAAAATAGCTTTTGGTGGGTACGGTGGGTTCGTTGTAAAGTGACTGCCTGCTTGCTGGTCGCCGCGATACGTAACGTTTCCAATAGAAGACGATCCTGAAGACGCTGTATTTGTATTTGGCAATGACCCCTAAAATTGTTTTTCAACAGTAATTAGTATAAAAAATAACACATGTTTTTAATTTATTTTCATTTACCTTTCCTGAAAGTCTTGCACCCGGTCCTGGTTGTGTGTATTTTGAGTGACTAGTAGATTTTTGAAGTGAAGTGTTCATAACGTTCCGGGTTTGTTGGCCCCCTCGAGTCGTAGAGTTCTCCCGTGAGCTCTGCGACGATCCTGTTCTTGAGTGTATTACTTAAAAAACAAAAATCCATTTATAGACATATACTGTTTGAATAATTTCGTGGCTATGCATGCAAAATCATACCTCTGTCATTATATCGGTCACGTTCCATCGAACCCTTGTTAAACGAGCCTTTATTTCTGGGTCCACTGCGATCGCGATCGCGGTCACGATCCCGATCTGTACCACTCTTTTCCATTAGTGAACAAAGCGGAGCAAAGGAGTTCGAAGGCGTAATAGTTGGTGCTGATGACTGCCTTGAAGCGCTATTAATCCATTGGAATTGGGATAGGCCACCCATTTTCTTAGTATCTAAGTTCTGGTTCAGCTGTAAGGCCTAAATAAAAATTTTTAAGTTCATTATTTGATAATTGATGATGGCAGGAATATCTTCATGCTTATCGCGTAGCGTAACTAAAATGACAAAACAGGCTTATCCATGAAAATGTGCTATATAGATTACTCTGTAAAATACTCGAATACAATTCACAAAAGTTTTTGGTGCTAATTCAAAACATATTTAATTATATTGAAATTAAGTTTGTCATCTATATACAGTGCGTCACAATTGGTTAAGACTCTTTGCAATTTTAAAGTTTACGCGCTTATATCGAAGGAAGGCGGCACAAATGATTTTTTGGCTAACATTTTTTTTTTTTTAATTTTAAATGTTAATTATTTATGTATTTTCTCGTTAGCTTGCAATTTTTTCATTCTGCTCTCCTATATCGTGTGAGACTACCATTTCTCTGCACCTGTGCCACTGTATGCCCTTGAAATCTTTTCATTAGTTTAGGACACTTCTTTATTAATGGCGCATAAATATACAAAGGCAATATTTTTTTCTAGATTAGTTGAATTATATAGAATAAATGAAAGAAGCAATGGTCAATCATCAGTATTAACTTATGTTGAATAATGGCAAGTTGCTACTTTTAAGAGCGGCTTTAATTTAAAGAAATTTGAAGAAAACAATTTGCTTAAACTTGCAAAGTGCCCTAACCAATTTAAACGCACTGTATGTTAGTGGGTATTTCGGGTACCTAACTTTACAGTCGGATCTAGCACCATTCGTCCTATTGTATCTTTCGTGCTTAAGATCTTAAGAATAAGAACCCGAAAATATGTAACAACGTTATTTTCAACGATTACAGACTATTTTTAAATTTGTTTTCTACTGTAAATTCAAGAGATTTTTAAGTAAATACAGTATTTTCTTGGAAATAAAACCTCACTATTTATATGTATAATCATTTAAATAATTTTAATAGTTGATTTAAATGAGATAACAAAATAAATACTTGAGATTATCCTAAAATTTATATGTATTTGGATAAGATACTTTTGTTGTGCTAAAAATATTTTTTGCTTTGCTTTATGCGATATTATCGCCCGGAAGTATTAAGAAATCAAATTGGAGTTCGGTTTTATACACAATAGTTTAATTGTTCAACGATTAATGGAATATTAGCACGGCCAAATATTCCTTACATCTTTAGCTTTTTCAATAAAATATTAAGGACACGGCCAGTTAATATTTAAGATTAAACTGAAATTAAACTAGATCGGAACTTAATTATATTGAACTATTCAGCTTTAAAAATTTGAAGTGCGCCGCACAAACAAGCAACTATATTAAATTGATTTGCTCAAATAAGATAATAAATCTAAAATGTTTAATATATAAATAGATAAAAAAGAATATTATGAAAAGTGCTTACCAATCCCTCCAACTTAATGGAGTCCACAGTTATGGAACGGTTACTCTTACTCGTCTGAATGTGCCAGGTGCTATCATCATTACTGCCATTTGAATGGGCGCTGCTATTGCCATTCCCTCCGCCACCGCTTTGCTGTTGATGACGCAGGCTGCCAGTATCGCCACGTTGACTATGGCTTCCTCCATACCCAGAACGATTATCTGTATAGCGGTTGTTTCGATCACGATCGTCCCTTTTGCTGGCAGAAATTACTTGTGGTCCACTTGGGCCAGAAGTGGATAATGAGCCACCATAATTCATGAACTGAGCAGAGAGCTGCTCATTCTTTGCTTCCTTTTCGATTTGACCCATCATTTTGGGAGCTTCGTTGCGGGTTGACATCCACTTGTTTTTTCGCAAATCAATAACATCTTGAAGCATAAACCTTACTCTCGAACTTACTTTAGCACCATCCTTGTCAGTTTTCGAGGCAATAGCCTGCATTTTGCTTATGCTCTTCTCAAGAGAATAGCAACGAGTTGGGTCCTTACTCACAGGCGTTTGCTCGAATTTAGCACCCACAGTGGTGAGGAGCTTACAAAGGCATTCGAGCATATCTTCAGATTGTGGATTGAGTAATGTATCTATACATGAGTGAATAATCTTTCCAGTCAGCATTGATATTTTAAACAATTCGCCGATAAACCGAACAGTACCACCAGAACGTCTTCGAATCTTACGCTCCTCCTCCTCCAACTGAGCTTCCAGTTCGGCTTTCTCGTTAGGATCACTACATTGTCGAATTTTATCGACTATTGGTTGAAGTTTCATTTCTTTCGCAGTGCTTTGAGACACATTCTGGGTAAACTCATGCTCAGTTTTATCGAGCAGGACATTCCGAAAGACGGAATTTTTCTGATGATTGCCACTATCGTCATTTGCCTTGACCTCACTACTGAGGCGGTCGCATAATCGAGCATATGACACTGAAAAGTTCGGTTCGTCAATAGCTTTCTCAAACACTAATACCATAACTTCATCCATTTTCTCCGGAGTGTCGATTTTCAATTTAATTATTTCTTCAACAAGTGTATCGAATTTTTCTGGTGTTAACTTATTCAAAATTCCACGAACGCGTCGCACCAACTCCTCCTTTTCTTGAACTGAAGACGAAGCAGAACCGCTATCTCCATCTGATTTATGCAAGACTTTAGGGCGCCAGGCATTTTCAGTCTCATTGAGCTTAACATCCTGATTCAATGAGAGATTTACATGGATCATTCCCTTCATGCTACTTCTGCCCTGAACACCTGACATTGAAACTTGTTTGCCGACATAATTTCCGTTTGATTCATTATTGCGGTTTCCACCGACTATAGCGCCTACCATTGATTGCCCTCGTTTATTGTTCGATCGCATAAACGATGGCATAAGATTGGACTGAGGCAATATTGACACATTCTTTACTTCAGGCTGTATGCGTGAGGCCTTTGCATCACGCAGCAACATTAATTGCTGGCGGTCGTACTGCTTTTTCCCTGTGGGATTGTTAGGCGACCATTGACCCTCATTGTAATTAATTAAAGATTGTTGAATTAATTTGGACTCTAATTCAGGATCAGGCTGGGGCTCACGCTCAGGTTTTGCCTCAGCCTCCGGCTCAGGTTCTGGAGAATTAACTTCTGCACACAGCTCAGGCGGTTTCTCTGGTACTGAAGATTGTGAATCTGCTTTATTCAGTGTAAGGCCAGGCAAGTCATCAATTGATTCCATTTTAAGAGGTGCTACAGGATCTGACTCTGCTTGTGGACACTGGTTAATGGACTCATTGGTGGCTGTTGAACGGTCAGTCTCATCGGGAGTACTTTCGTGTGTATTTAAAGGCTGTGTACTCACTTTACCAGCAGCAAAGTCTTCTTTACTGATCGACATATCTTCTGAATTTCCCAACACTGACGTTACTGAAGCTGAAGTTGTTGTTTCTGTCGTTGTTTCCACCGCTGACTGCTGCGTGATTGGCTCAGTTGTATGCATAGTATCCACGGAAATTGCCAGTACATTACCAGCATCGATATTCAATTGTGTTGATGTGATGTCGATTACAGTTGAGACACCCTCGACCACGGTAGGGCTAAGACCTTGCGGCTTTATTATTTGGTTATCGGGTATTTCACCAGGCGAAGTCGCCGTATTGGTTAAGTTATGAGTTGTTTTTAACAATGTGGAAGAAGTTATTCCCAGTTCTTCCGGCTGCACATTAGCCTTCTCTATAAGTTGACTTAAATCATTGGATCTTTTAGTGGGGCTGTTCACCGCACCTGCTGTCACTACAAACAAAATAAAAATAAGTTAAAGAAAGTTCTGAAATAGATTGATTAAATATAATATTAAGTTTTGATTCATCATGCTCGGATGCCGTGAAATTCAAGTAAAATGGGTTCTGTAAATTTCCTCATTGATTTAATTTTAATGGGTCATAATAGAAACATATCGAAACGGAATTTACGCTAGACAATAGAAATAGGAAGAGGAATACGAAAAACTTTTACAATCTTCATTTCGGCTTGCTTACATTACATATAAAAGGAATTTCAAAAACAAAAAAGCCATATGAACAATAGGTCTGACTACCCCTGAACTAGGCCTATTTAGACCAAATGTAAATAATATGAGTCATACCTATATAATTAATTAATCTCCAATTAATTAAAGCCTAAAAACAGGTAATTATGAAATAGGAATTATACAAATATACGGTTGTTCATGTAATTTGCAATGCAAATTTTTATACATTTATTAATTTTGGTTTTACTTATTCATTGCTGTGAATGAAAACATATAGTACTGAACATGTCAAGTTACAGAATTGAATTAATATAAAATAAGTTATTAAGAGAACCATACACATACAAAAATTCAAGTCTTCAACTTCATGATGATACGTATGTTTAAGACGGCAATTAATTTTATTAACGCGTTAATCCAGAAATTTTAACTGAGGTTTTTATCTTCAGAGGTAATACAAGCTTCAATATGATTTATTTCAGTCTTAAACATTCTTTACTAACGAGACCTTGACATTGGCCTCACACCTTACTTATCATCGGTATTAACTATTCCATTCAAATTTTGATATAAAGGTGGACAAACATTTTTGTATCATTTCATTTTGCTTACATTTTTTTTCGATTCTCTGCCGCTTGACATCTATTTTTAAACGCAGCAAAAATATAAGAAACTATCACAGCAGACAATGAAAACTATTTTTTACTTGCTGAAGTTACGTTAGGCGCATTAAAGAATTTGAATGATTGGAATTTTCTGCATCTATTTTGCTAGTCTGCTTTGAGTTAGTGGAATCACTAGTAATTTATCGTTTGTGCTGGCATTTGTGGTAAGGGTTCTCTGGTGATCGGCATCCACCGATCTACAATTTCTGCCGCAATGTTCACAAAGGCAGATTGTGCTGCTCACGGCCTTATGTACATAACAAACATATGTGTCTTTTTGTGTTAGAATTTAATTCCACAGATGAATTTGTATACATACATTTCTTTTTTCTTTTTTTAAGTGTAGGTGAGGTAGTTAGAAAATAATTTTTCAGAAATTTATTATTTCCCACTTTCGGGCGTCATACTTTTATAAGTTACCGAAATTTTTCAACGAAGTATGCACATTAAATGTGCAACAACAATTTAAATTCTTCTTTTTTATATATTCGGATCAAAGAGGCGTGACGGTAACGAAAGCACATTTTTGATTAATCAGATTATTTATGCGTATTAAATTTTAAGGTTTCTTTACCCGGCAAAACGACGTAAATCTCATGACCAAATTCTGGCGCTATTGCCTAGCGCTATAGATAGACGACAGATGATACCGAATCACACACAAAGTCGAATACGAAAATTCAAGACCCTATCACCAACGCACACGTTTATTTAATTCAATAATGAAATAGGAGAGAAACCGGCTGCCGTTAGAGAAGACTAGCACAGATTACGCTGCTGTATATCAGCAATATTAAAATTCAACGACTACGCACACATATCCATTCAAACATATATATATTTATATATACACGCAAATATATATATATATATATATATATATATATATATATAATTTATAAATATGTTTATATATGTAAGATCTTGGACACTCAAGTGAGCAAATACGAACAGAATATATGAATGAATAAAAATAAAAAACAACACTGTGAAAAGCCACTTGATGTTGCTTCTAAGAATCGATTGGTATGCTTATAACAGCTTCGAATTGGCTATTATTTATTTCTTAAGCAAATTGTTATTAGTTTGGCTACCACAATCTGATAACGATGTTTTCTGATAACGCTCTCGCAAGCAAATCTTGTGCAGTCATTTTTGAAAGAAATTCCTTATACACGTTCACGCGAGGCATCCCGCGATTACTCTATCGTAATCGTTCGAGTTAAAAAGTTTATAATTAAAAGAGAACTAACACATTAACTAAACACATAAAACTAAAACAATGAGTGTGCTTATTTTATATCTATGGTATGGGGTGTTAGATCTCACAACACGTCAGAAAGAATAGAAGTCAAAAAATATTTGCCTATATAAAGGTGGTTGCAGTTATTAGAATTTGCTGAAAATACTAAAAATTATCGATGTGTTGGATGACACTTTTTGTTCAGAAATTCAAATACAATCGCAATTTGGAAGCAAACTCGGCCTACAAAATTTAGTATTAAGGCGAAATCGACGAATTCTCTTCAAAAGTGTTTAAATTCACCTGCCTCTCGTTTTGCTGTAGCCGACAGTGTCACAATTATATCATACAATAGACAATACAAATGTTCTGCTGTATTCAAATTTAAATAGACAGAAAAAAAATTTTATGAATTACATTATTCGAATTTGGTGACTTCGGCTTCGTTTAGCAATATGGCGTAGATCGAACACATAGCTTATACATAGAGAGCGAGTTTTTATCTTCCAATCACAAAAAAAAGGTAGCCATGAAATGTTCTAAGTCTTGTTTGAAGAGATTCGATTTTCATTAGAATCAGTAAGACCCTATAATAGTGAAATTCGCATTCAACTTACACATTAGGACTACCTTTCTGAGCATACAGCAGAATTAGATATCAGTTCGTAAGGCACAGGTTGCTTAATCAGAAGTAAAGTGCAGCTCTAAGATCTTCGGGAGATGAAGATTATAAAGTCTTTCCGCAGTTTTTTTCTGCCGTAAACCACATGAACGGGGTTGGTCAGTTAGAAGGCCGATTTAGGTTTGAATGACAGCTATATGATATAGTTGACCGATTTAAAAAAAAAATTCAGCGCACACGCATATATTTATGTAAGAAACGTTTGTGCCGATTTTGGAAGAGATCAGTCACTAAATGTGCGAATTATTCCCTACACCGATTTAGGTTCGTATGGCAGCTACATGATATAGTAGTTCGATTCTTACAACTATACATATACAATATCATATACATATATCCATTGCTATATAAAATACACGTATGCCAAATTTTAAAATTTGGAACGTTAAGCTCGGGCGCAGCCGAGTTTAAGATACCCTATACCTATAAGGGGCCTAAATCGATAATTTCTACCGATTTTTCCTAGGGGGCTATCCGAAATGGGTAAACATTAAATTATTTAGGCTCTTTAATATCGAATAAACCTTCCAATTACCAAGTCCACTAAAAATATCTCTATAAAATGAATGAAAAAACAATTTTTATTTGGTGAAACAGATATATGGAAGCTATATGATATTAATTTAAAACGTATAAAAATAAATCCCAAAGTTATCTTCGGGGTGCCGAAGATTACAGACTCTTTTCGCAGTTGTTTCTGCCGTAAATCACATGAACGGAATTGGTCAGTTAATAGGGGCGATTTAGGTTTGTATGACAGCTATATGATATAGTAGTCCGATTTTAATAAAATTTAGCACAAACGCGTATAATTATGTAAAAAACGTGTTTGCTGAGTTTTAAAGAGATCAGTCAATAAATGTGCGAGTTTCTCCTAAAACCGATTTAGGTTCGTATGGCAGCTATATGATATAGTAGTCCGATCCTTATAAAATTTGGTACATATATTAAATGCTATAAAAAGCATACGCATGCTTAATTTGAACAGGATCAAAAAATAAATGTGGGACTTATTTCTTAAGCCGATTTAGATTCGTATGACAGCTATATGATATAGTGGTCCGATCCAGCCGATTCAAACTAGTGTACTACCTAGGTAAAAAAGGCTATATACCAAGTTTCAGTAAAATAGCATTTAAACTGACGGAGTAAATCGCATAGAAACAGACGGACAGACGGACATGGCTATATCGCCTCCTCTAATGATTCTAAGTATTCTAGATGTAACTTTTGTGGGTCTACGATGTTTGGTTCTGTGCGTTACAAACATCAGAGCAAAATTAATATACTCCTTTTTCTGCGAAAAGAGTATAATAAGTGCTTTGTGCTTAATTTGATTGCGATCGGTTTATAAATATCCTGTTTTCTGACAAAAAACCGCAAAAATCGATTTTTTTTTTTGTCCAATTAGCCCTATGGAAGCTATATGTTATAGATGTCCAATTTTATTAAAACTTTGCACAGCTATTGGGTATTTTAACAGTCACAATATTTTTTAATTTGAATAAAATATCTTTAAGAACAAAGAAATTATGACGTTAAAACGATTTTTGCGCTTTCGATCGGCCATATGGGAGCTATATGATATATAGTAGTCCGATCAGATAGAAACTTCATATCCTTATTAAGAACATATAAGAACTTATAACTGTCAATTTTCGTTGCAATAAATAAGTAAACAAAAAAGTTATTGCCTATAAACTTTTTACTTTTTTTGAGGTAGTTGTGGTTTTATGCGTTTTTTTCCGTACCGAAATTAATTAAACTTAATCTAGCCTGCAGAATAAATGATTATTAGCAGCAAACCGAAACTTTCTGGGTCTTACCATCTCTGAGAACGAGGTGTTCATACAGACGGTGGTGGTGGTGGTATTTTCGGATCAACAAAAATAAACTTGCCCTTTCGCGTGTCCTATTATTTCTATACACAAAATTTCATAGTTCTTACTTTTATTATTTGCGAGATATTTGAGATTAAGCAATGAATGCGACTGTACAAAAAGAGGGGGAGGGGTGAGGAGCTATCAATACTTTTACTAATAACTTCTGTGTTTATAGTCTGATTTTACTCATCTGGGTGTCAAACGAAAGGTATTTTTATTGTATTGGTTGGAACTATTAAATACTGTCAGCTTAAAGCTGCAAAAAGTACAGCGCTCTGAAGTTACAATATATTATAAAAAAAAAAATTTCCAGCCAACTTTTCCTTTTCAAGAGGTCAACATACTGACAAATTTGATTATCCTAGCTATTTTAGTCTTTCAGATATTTACGATTATTCAAATATTAACTACTGGCTACCCTGGGGGAAGGGAGTTGGATCAACATAAAAATAAATATGCCCTTTCCCATGTCCTATAGATTCTTCACACAAAATTTCATGGCTCTAGCTCGTGTAGTTTCTGAGATCCATGCGTTCATACATACGGGCATGGCCCAATCGATTTCTCTAGTCACCCTGATCATATTGTGGGTAACTTTAAGGGGTCTACGACGTCTTCGTCGGCTACAGGGTATAATGAATATACTCTTTTTTTTCGTTGAAAAGAGTATAAAGAATTAAGGAATTGAAAATGAGCAGGCAGTATCAGAAAGAACGATACAACAGGTAAGAGGCGCTGAATTGTCAGCATCATAAAAGTAACATAAATGAAAATATAAATAGGAATTTTTTCATGACCTTTATTAAAAATACTAATGTGATGGTAGGATTGGAGCTCTCAAAAAATGCAATAATTTAGTGTAATTTTTATGAAAAAAGTAAAAGTTTTTCATCATTTCAAAGTACGTTAAAAAAAAACTTTGACGTTCTCATAAGTTAATAACAATTAAACTTTTACCGAGCATTTTATATTTAGCGCGTAAAATATTTCACTGTATTAAATTTAATCAACATATACAGTATATAAATAGTTCCGATAGCAGAGGTCAATAAAAATAATGTACGATATATTTAAAATGAAAATAGGATATACTCGTACATATTGCTGACTATATATACTTACATGAAATTTGTGCTGTCGGCGGCACCTCAGATTCCTGTTTTGGACAAACTATTGGAATTCTAAAAAAAAAGAACTCAATAAAATGTTATTTAAATAATAAGAAAATTTTAAGAACTTACTTTTTACTTTTGGTTTTCTGAGGCGTTGGCAATATTTCTACAGATGGAGCGTCAGTCCTTGCTGACACTATTGGCGTCTGACCGGCAGGCAGTGGTTCTAGAATTTAAAAATATGTATATAATATTTATAAGCGGAAAAATATTTGGGTGAGATTTATTTCCGATATCAAAATTCAGATATTCTAGTTGCTATTTCGTCTGATGTAGACGCACGCTATTTTTTAACTTTATATAAAATTTTGGGAGCGTTCACAAGCCTTGTCTACGGTTAAACACGATTTAAACACATATACAGATTTACCTTATAATAATTAAATTAAAAAATAAATATAATATAATATAAATATATATATATATAATGATTTAGTTACTAACCAGCGGTGTATGAGGAATTTGCTGGGCTGTTTCCAATGACATCAACTTGTGAATGTAGTAACTCTGATGGACCAGCATTTGGTAATAAAGTTTCTTGGTATTCACTGTCTGGTGATGTATGGCTCTGAATTGAGAAAATATTCTATTTGTGAGTTTGGTGATTTAAAATCAATAATAAATGCTTTATATTATTACCTTCTCCAAATCATCTAAAATATTTTTGTTCGTGTTCGGATCTATGATCTCTAAGCGATGCTGGCGAAGCCGCCTACTAGACTGTTGCACTGGCTGAGGTGCAACATTGGTAGGCATAACGCCTACAATTGGCTGTACACCAATTTGCCCAGTGCCTGGGATTACAGCATTTGTACCTGGTTGCACAGCACCAGTTAGTAGCTGCAAATTTGAAGATGCAGCTCCAGGACCAGAGAGGGGTCCATTGGGACCGGTCTGTACAGGCATTGTATGGCCAACATTGACAGTTGCATTTACAGCAACGCCATTTCGTGAATGCGGTGGCTGTTGTTGCAAGGATAGGTATGGATAGGAATAATATGGTAAGTGTGTAGGTGCATATTGAATATGGGGCGCTGAAAATGTTGGCTGGCGTGGTGGAAATTGAGTAAATGACTGAAGCACCATATTCTGATGCATTGGTGGAGTGTACATCGACATGTGTACATGACGTGGTCCAGTACCGTTTCCACGCGGTGCGCTTGATGCTTGAGGAGGTCCACGAAACATTCCGCCTGCTTGTGGATTTGTACGAGCATTGCCAGAACTGTTGTTTCCCGCAGGGACATACTGAAAGGAGCAAATGTAAAATTAGTGCTATCAATATTTGTGTTCTAGCTTGAGTTCGATATTTGGGATAAATATAACCGAAAACTGTGGTAAATTAACATAGATCAAATTAAAGTAAACTAATCATACGACTTTATCTTAAAGAACTCAATTCCCAGACCTAGGGCGTTTCTCCCGTCTCATTCGATACATTGCTTTGCTGTTTCCGACAATTTCAAAAACTTATATAGTTAAAAATTAGGATATGAACAAATTATGAGATATGAATCAAGAAGTAATTGCCACTGCAAGCTACGCTGTCGCTGCTTACAATCGCACGCTCAATTGAGAGTATCTTTCGTTAACTTAGTTTAAAAAGAAGTTAGATTGGTAACAATGATTGCATTCGTAGTTTTTGACAAGCGCTGTACTGTGATCAGAATAGTTTGGTTGATGCTTTTTGGATTTTTTTTTTTTTATGTATTTTTTAACCAAAGGTCGATGTACCTAGTTTGGTTTGGATGGTTTGCTCTGTAGTACCGATTGCTCAAGTTAGATGAAGTGCTGAAGACCCATTACAATCTTCCATTACAGAGCTCGGGGACTATAAGCGTTACAGATGTCTAGAGATAAGGACATAAGTTAATTTTCTTTTGAAATCCTTCGATTGATAAAAAAAAAAAAAGAATGCATAAATAGTGAAAATTATGTATAAAGTCCAAAAGCTCTAAAAAAAAAATCCATCATTTTCGATTTATTGGTTTGCCATGAATTTTTTAATCGTAGTTAATCAACGATAAAAAATTGTAATATTATTTTAAGTGTTACCGGAACTTGGCATGTACGTTAGGGTTCTTCATAGATAAATGCATTTATAAGTGAAGTTTTACTGGTGCCCTAACGTTTCTCAAATGAAGTACACCTTTTGAATGAATCATTTTCCATTTCGGTTCCCTTATGTACTATTTAGAATGGTACAATAAATCACCTACTGGAATTTGTTCAACTTAATTGAAGGGCCGAACAAGTGGTTTGATAGATTACTTTAAGTTTTTTTTTAAGTAAATATTTAAAAATATATAATTGTAATTTGTCATTAAAATTGAAATATAAATTCGAACTCAAAAAGAATTCCATTAAAAATAATTTACAATTCTATTTAATTGATATAGATTGGGTTACCACTTACTTATTCCGCAAATCTTCAATATATTTAATTTAACTTTTATTGAATTCATTTAGGAAAGGTATGCTTTCAATAAAATAAAATAAACGAAACGAAAAAAGTAACCAATTTTATCGAGTATATTTAATCAAAAATCATGCTTTTACTTTTTGATAGGAAAATAAAAGTAAACGTTTAGAACAGACGGTCGTCTAGACCAACCAACGCTTTTTGGCCTACCTCTTGCGCTGCATGAAAGCTATTGTTTGCTAACAAGTTATTGTTCTTAAAGTCGTGCTTCCTATCGACACAGGCGACGCCAACCAATGCTTTTTCATTTATGTAGGCTCGGCTGGCAGTAGTCATATTCAATCCGAGAGAACTGTTGCTATGAGAATTAGGCAGCGGTGCGACATTACTGCTTGTGCTGCTATTTCCGGGATCAAAAATAGATCCGTTTCCAGTAGTGGTTAGGGTGCCTGTACTGCTGGATCCAATACTGCTGACGTTCACACCCACTCCATTACAAAGTTCAGGACCGCCAACAAACCGCATGCTTGAATCTATCACACCAACCCCGGTAGTATTGCCTTGCAAAGATCGATGTCCACTCAAATTGTAAATAGTGGCAGCAGCTGAGCTCAATTCGCCAGAGGTAAGTTGGCAGCTATTCACTGTCATGATGTTTCCAGCACTGCAAATTACTGTAGACTGCTGCGATCCAGCGCCCACATTGGCCGAAACTATGGGTCTGTTCACCACGCTTGCGTAATTTTGTTGTTGTATGTGGTGAGACTGTGGCTGCTGCTGCTGGTGGTGAACCATGTGTGAAGTTTGCTGTGTTGAAGCTTTCAGTATGGAGACCACATTGTAAGTTTTGTTTATTTGAAACTGTGGCTGAGTTGTCTGTGATAGAGACTTTGTTGGAGGCACCTGGGGCACGTACTTTTTTGGTTTTTTATTTGAAGGCAAAATCTACAACAGATTATAATACATTTTTGCCATCATACACAATATAAAACAAAATTCGTAGTACATCTTTCAAATTACAAATGCAAATATCAATCAGAAATCAACATCAAAGTAAACGAAATAGTTTGCAAAATATTGAAATCATATTATATGAAGCTCGTATTCCACCCATTTCCTACGAAAAACGAACAAGACCAGATGTCTCAGCTAAGTCAAACATATGATCAAATAAATTTCGAATTGGAATCTGGACCTGATGTCGTGTTCCACACCAAATATTTTTTTCCTTTTTATTATCACGATAAATTATTTGAATTGGCTAAATAGAAAATACAAACTGCATTATTCACTACTAAAACTAGAAACAGTGATCACTTGGAACATCGTAATCCAAAAGAGAAGCAAACAAGTTGAAATTCTATATTCTGAGTCTATTTTAATTTTATCAATTATAAGTGGTTTTACCTAATATTTCTGTTACAATTAATTTATATATATATATAATAATAAATAAATAAATAGTATAACCTCAAATATTCGTTGGAAACAAATCTCACATAGTAAAAACAGAATTAACTCTTTGATAGCGAGCTATATAATCGCATGATCCTAATCAAGTACAAAATATTTGCAAAAAATGGGTTGTAAAAACATGAATCTTATAAAATGGCGGAATTAAATGGAAAAAGAACAAACGGACACATGCCCATATCGATTAAACCTGACTAATACCAATATCAGAATGCTAATTAAAAAGCATACAGGGAAATCAAATTATTTATACTATTTATATTATTGCTATTTTTATAATTACATTAAAAGTAAAATAAATAAATAATAAACTTAGTAATATTTTGCATAATTCGTCTTTATATATATTTAAATAAAGTAAATCCACTAGATAAACTTGTTCAAACATGGGAATATATAACTATAAGCTCTTGGATCAACTTTTTATTGATTCAAAAATTTACAAAATAAATATAATAATCTCTGGTAAAGACACCCCTGAAATCATCAATGTCCAAAGCCGTGACATTTATTTTATAATTTTATTCACGCTAGGCACTTGACCCCAAGATAAGGCTAGCATGAATTTAGAAAAAAAAAACTCTGTATACTGGGCGTTGGGAGACAGATGTCCTTTTGAAGACCTCGTGGCTGTGCCAAAAATAAGCTATATCATATAGATTCGATTAGGCATTCGGTTCTCTCTTTAAACCCTGTACTGCATAATTTGGAGTACACAAACACAAACTTGGGATTCGGACGGTGTACGCTGGTTAAATTTTTTTTTTTTTTTTCTCTCACTGTCTTCTCCTTAATTTGGTTGCGATTGGTTCATAAATAACCCGTTTTCTGACAAAAAAGCACAGAAATCGTATTTTTTGACCGATTAGCCCTATGGAAGCTATATGATGCAGATGTCCAATTTTATTAAAACTTTGCACAGTATTGGGTATTTAAAAATTCAAATTATTTCTTAATTTGAATAAAATATCTTTACAAATAAAGAAATTATGACATTAAACCGATTTTTGCACTTTCGATCGGCCCTATGGGAGCTATATGATATAGTAGTCCGATCAGATCGAAACTTCACATTTTTTTTAAAAACACATAAGAACTTATAACTGTCAATTTTCATAATAATATGATTACAAACAATAAAGTTATTGCCTATAAACTTTTTACTTTTTTGGATTGGATGTTGTGGTTTTATACTTTTTATTCCGAACCTAAATCGGATATCGAAAAAATTTAATAAACTTGATCTAACCTGCAGAACAAATGATTATTAGCAACAAACCGGATCTTTCTAGGCCTTACCATCTCTGAGAACGAGGTGTTCATACAGACGGACATGGCTAGATCGATTTCTCTAATCACACTGATCATACTTTAGGTAACTTTGGGTGATCTCCGACGTCTCCTTCTCTATGTTACATGCATTTGACAAACTTAATATACCCTCGTACCTTGTAAGGTACAGGGTATAAAAATTAATATACCGTTTTTTTAAGGGTATATATTTATATACATAAACATTTATATTTGCAAGGAATTAATTAATGACTTAGAATCGAATATATGGAGTTATAATTGCCACCAAACTATTTTTTTTTATTGTGGACAAAGAATCAGTTTGGCAATTGTTTAATATCTGGATTAATACCAAAAAAAAACGTCCCTCTTATTCACCTAAAAGTTTTCTTTTTTATATTTTCTTTTACCTTCAAGGAGTTCTAATGCCTCCAATGACGTCAAGAACCAAGAACTTGAACTTTACTTATTAAAAGCCTTGAAATGTATTAAATTTAATAGCTGTTAAAATGAAATAATATGGTAAGTGCTGAAGAAATAGGTTAAATTAATTATGATGTGAACTGTAGCATACAGTGGTGGAGATATGGCCATATTAACTAGTTCGAGGGAGTAACTGGGACAACAAATTGAATACATTTTTTTTTCAGAAATAGTTTTTACAAATAAATAACTTTTGATTCCGAAAATATTGAGAGTATGTGTATTAGAAAAAAAAAACAACTTTATGTAGGATAGACATAATGGTTATTAAATGTTTCTCTCATAATTAAAGTTTATTGAACTTACCATATTTTGTCCAGAATGGGGCTGCATTGTTTTAACTATTTCGGCCGGCGTAGTTAGTGGAGGTGCCGCTGGTTGCATTACGAAGGACCCAACCTTTGAGATGAAGCTGCCAAAGGATTGACCGCTTAATTGACGATCTCCGGTAGAATAATTACCCCACTGGCAACCATCTGATTCTAATGAATGAAAAAAAGTCTGATAATATGCATTAGGAACAGTTTTTAGGATCCACTTACCTTAAAAAATCGACTATTACACGAGGTTTATATTGAGTCTACACGGTCCGTCAAAATATTATTGCAAAACTTCTGTATAGCTATAAATACAAGTTAAAAAAAAATTAATTATAAAAATATATATGTATATATCAATGCATATACATATATATTGTTTTTAAGAGTAATATTGTATTTGTATTGATAGATACAGGCATATATTCAACAGATGCTAAATTTAAATTTAATTTAACTTTTAAAATTATATTTTTTAAATATACAAATTCATGTATTTAAGCCACACATAATCATAATCACTTTTCTCTCAGACATTGCCAACGTAGTTGACTCGTACGCAATGAGCAGGAAAGCGAGTGACCGTGTCAAGTTAACGACGACGTTGCATTGAATACCCGAATGACTCTTACACAAAGAAAATTGGTTGCTTAAAAATATTGCCGACTCGACTATTTGAAAATGCGTGTGTACTTTAAAGGATTTTCCATCATAATTAATTACACATATTATAGCTAAGTTTTTGAATTTCCAGTAACATAAACATGATTTGATATTAAATGTCATCATGTAATTTACATTAACATCGTGTTTCGTTTACACTTACCTGGAGCATACACGGCAGCACGATCAATTTAATGTACAGAAATAAGAGAAACTTTTGCACTTATTTTGTATTTACATCAACTAACTTTAGTTGATATATTTTATGTATGCTTTTACAAGGCAACTAAGTTTTATTTCATTTATTTATTCGTTTATCAGAAACAACGTGTACGTGTAAGAGGTTGCTGCTGGTGCTACAAAAATCGAATTAATATCGATAGTATCGATATAAATATTTCAGTTCTGTTATATGGAGGCGGTGCTGATATATCAGGCGACACGCAGAGTTTCAAGGAAGCGTTAATCAAAATAACAAAAAAATCTGGCTCAACATAGTATACAAATTGAACACACAAATTACTTATATGTAGCATATATGAATGTAAATATATATTAATACAAGATTACACGCGATTTGCTTATTTAGAAATCCTATTAGGTCTTCAAGCCTTTAAAATATGCCGTCTTCTCCACATAATCCATTTTCTGAACTATCGTATATGTATTTATAAATATTAAGAAAAAAGCTATCGGTAGTTATCTTTTTGCATAATATAAGAAAATTTAAAAATAAGTTATATATTAAAATCTTATAACAATCAATTATTCAATATATAGTAAATTAAAATTCACATAATTTACTTGCTTTTATATACAGTCGATTACAGCTTATTTCGTGCAACGGCATTTGCAATTTTTATAGCGTCATTATCTCTTAAAAATTGGAAAAAAAAAACTGTACTTGCCTTTAAAAATTTTCTTCTATTATATATAAAAATGAAAATATGTGTAAATAATTTGGTTTATGTATGTTCAATCTGTATGTGACGATATGTGATTGCCATTCAATACATACTTCTGAAGCAAATTCGATTTGAATTGTAAGATATAAACAAAACAATTTAATTCAGTCTAATCAGGAAATATTTAACTTTTCATATAAATTATTTAAAAGAATTATAAATAAGGAGAGAGATAAAATATTTACCTTGAGCAATAAAACTTTGATTTTATTTGATCGAAATGTTTTTTGGAACATACCCTTATGGAACCATCGTGCTGGTGCCTATACGGATAGAAATATTGGGAAAAAAAAACTTTTTTAATAAAACCACATCTAATGTACTGAGAAGAAGTTAATGAGAGTAATGAGAGGTTTGAAATATATTTTTAGCGAGAAAGAGCGCAGCAGTTTTGTTGTCGCAGACTTACCACTTTCTTCAGTCTTCGAAGCCTACTACATAAGTTATGCCTCTGGAAATGTTGTTTTACTTTAATAACATTTCGTTTCCTTATTATTTAATTTGTACCATACGACCATTAAATTCATTTACTGCTTATCGAACTGTTCCCCTAAAAATAACTGGAGTTACCACAGACAAATACCATCTTTACTTTTACAAGTAGAGATGGGGACAATCACAAATTAAGCTTTTTACTAAATTTATAATTAGCTAACAACTAACTTTACAATTACGAGTATATTGAAAGTTGTATTTTACGATTCGTCGGATTCCTCAAAAAAGTAGAAATCAACGTAAATATACCAAAAACTAAAAATGATGGAAGTACAAATTAAAATGTCCCTATTAGGAAAACCGGTCGCCCTCTAAGAGGTGGAAATAGGAAATCTATATAAAGGTAGGATAATATAACGCTAAAGGTGGTGTCCAAAAGAGCGCTATTGTTTATAGCGCTGATTTTCAACAGCATATTAAGACAGATTTTTTCAAAACACTTGGAACGCAGTGCTTGGTGATCAAGCCAGAGAAAGAAAGAATGATTCTGGGCCGTGTACTAGAACTCCAAAGTTGCAGTTTGAGTTTGCAGAGCAACTTCATTCTGTGGTTATCTTCGCCCCAAATGCTTTATTTTAAATCAAATGTTTTAAATTAAAAATACCTTTTAGCTTCTTAAAGGATAGCAGCCTGAAAGCTATAGTCGATGGAGTGATGTCCTCAAAGCATCCAATAAATGCAGGCGCGCCACAAGGAAGTGTGCCACACTGTACTCTGTACAATGCATACGGTACAAGAAATTTCTGGGCTATATAAGAACATCTTAATTACCGTACGAGCCGGTGCAAGCCAGGAGCATCTAAACAAATAAAAAATATTGTGAAAATATGAATTGTCCAAGTGAAAATCCTGAGGAGAATGTTCAATACGCTCTGGTATATGCGAAAAAAGGACATTGAGAGATCCCAACAGTCAGCGATGTAAGGCAGGCGTATTCTGCCAGACACATGCAACGTCTTAGCGGACATCTGCAGCCTCTGAGCGGGTGACTTACTGCAAGGCCAGGGACAAGAAGATTCCAAATCTGTCACTCACTGGATCTCCCTACAAAATTAATATATAAATTATTTAAATGTATCTATTTGTAAATTAACAAATTAAAATGATTGTAAAAAAATAAATACAAATTAATGTATTTGCATATAAAATCCTTCTTTTTTTATACCCTGTACCTGAAAAGGTACGTCTGTCTGTCTGTCTGTCTGTCTGTCTGTCTGTCTGTCTGTCTGTCTGTCCGTCTGTCCGTCTGTCCGTCTGTATGAACACCTCGTTCTCAGAGATGGTAAGGCCTAGAAAGTTCCGGTTTGTTGCTAATAATCATTTGTTCTGCAGGTTAGATCAAGTTTATTATATTTTTTTAATATCCGATTTAGGTTCGGAATAAAAAGTATAAAACCACAACAACCTCAAAAAAAGGAAAAAGTTTATAGGTCATAACTTTTTTGTTTGCCATCATATTATTACGAAAGCTTGCAGTTAGAAGTTCTTTTATGTTCTCAATAAGAATGTGAAGTTTCGATCTGATCGGACAACTATATCATATAGCTCCCATAGGGCCGATCAAAAGTGCAAAAATCGTTTTAACGTCATAATTTCTTTATCTTTAAAGATATTTTATTCAAATCAAGAAATAGTGTGAACTTTAAAATACTCAGCAGCTGTGCAAAGTTTTAATAAAATTGGACATCTACATCATATAGCTTCCATAGGCCTAATCGGTCAAAAAATACGATTTCTGTGCTTTTTTGTCAGAAAACGGGTTAATTATGAACCAATCGCAACCAAATTAAGCATAGGACAGTTTTTCGTATAAGTTTTTAATAACTCCAAATTTTATTGAAATCGGATGACTATATCATATAGCTTCCATAGGGCTATCCGGTCAAGAAATCCGATTTCTGTGCTTTTTTGTCAGAAAACGGGTTAATTATGAACCAATCGCAACCAAATTAAGCATAGGACAGTTTTTAGTATAAGTTTGTAATAACTCCAAATTTTATTGAAATCGGATGACTATATCATATAGCTTCCATAGGGCTAATCGGTCAAAAAATTCGATTTCTGTGCTGTTTTGTCAGAAAACGGGTTCATTATAAACCAATCTATCCAAATTAAGCACAAGACAGTTTTTAGTATAAGTTTTTAATAGCACAAAATTTTGTTGAAATCAGATGGCTATATCATATAGGGCTAATCGGACAAAAACTCCGATTTTTTGTTTTTTTTTTGTCAGAAATCGGGTTTTTTATGCACGAATCGCAACCAAAAATACCATATGATAGTTTCTTTTGTAAAAACCCAAAAAGCGAAGTTTTAATCTGATCGGAGTACCATAACATATAGTTTCCGTATGGCCTCTTGGAAGTGCAGAAATTGTTTTAGCGTCGTAATTTCTTTGGTATTAAAGATATCTTTATTAAATTTGGGAATAAGTCGTGCTTTAGGACACCAATCAATTGTATTTTTATTATTTTGTCAGAAATACTGATTTACGCTCCCTACAAGTACAGGGTATCTCAAACTGGGCTGCGCCCGAGTTTAACGTTCCGAATTTTTTTTGTAATAAGAATATAAGTCCTTAAGTGAATAGAACCGGGCTGTTCTTTGAACAAAAATCAAAAAGCAGACGATAATTTGATAAAAATTTTCAAGAATTCAAATTATCATCTTATTACGTCAATTTAATTAGATCTTTATACATTTAGATACTGTGTATAAAAAACGAAAGATATTAAAGAAAAACGAGGGGGCTTCGCCCCCTGATTGCTCGCTTCGCTCGAGCTTCAACCCATAGTGGGGTGCGTGGAAATTTGTGGATGGGATGGGATCAGATTTTCTGTAGTACTTGTCTATCCCTAGACTAAATTCGGGCTTTCCCGAAGTTAAAAAACCCTGTATCGCTGAAGCCTCGCTTCGCCGGCAACTCGACTCCCATTGGAGTGCAAGGAAATTTGTGGATGGGATGAGATCAGTTTTTCTATAATACTTTTCTATCCCTGGACTAAATTCGGGCTTTCCCGAAATGAAAATACCCTGTACCGCTGAAGCCTGCAAATTTTTTTTTACATTTTTGCAAATTTTGAAAATCAATTTTTTGTGTGTGCGTGTGTGTGTGTGGGGGGGGGGGGGGTGGTGATGATTTTCGGGTCAACATAAAAAATGTTCTTGCCCTTTCGCGTGTCCTATTTGAGATTAAGCAATGAATGCGAAGGGCTATCAATACTTTTACTAATTACTTCTGTGTTTATGGTCCGATTTTACTCATCTACGTGTCAACGGTATTTTTATTGCGCATATTTGGTTGGAACTAATAAATACTGTCAGCTTAAAGCTGCAAAAAGTACAGCGCTCTGAAGTTATAATAGGTTTATTGTAGAGGGGGGTGGGGAGCTCCGCGGAAAAAAAATTTTCCAATCAACTTTTTCTTTCCAAGAGGTCAACATACTGACCAAATTTAGTTTTCACAGTTTTTTTAGTTTTTGAGATATTTACGATTATTCAAATATTAACTAATGGTTCCCCTATGGAGGGGGGGGGGGGGTCGGTTCAACATAAAAAAATAAACTTGCCCTTTCCCATGTCCTATAGATTCTTCACACAAAATCTCATAGACAGACAGACGGACAGACAGACGGACATGGCCCAATCGATTTCTCTGTTCACCCTGATCATATTGTGGGTAACTTTGGGGGGTCTACGACGTCTCCTTCTGGGTGTTACATACATGCACAGCTTTCCAGTATAAAAATATATCAATTGGATAAGCTCGGTCAATAAATGTTGGAATTATTGCTAATACCGGCTTAGGTTCATATGACCGGTATATGATACAGAGGTCTGATCAAGCCGGTTCCGTTCAATGTGAAGCCTGTAGACCAAAGAGGACTATGTGACAAATTTCATCGCGAAAGTCTTAAAACTGATACGAACAGACGGACACACAAACTTGTCTTAATTGATTCGTCTAGTGCTACCGACTATTCTAGTAGTAACTTTTTTAGGTCTACCATGAGTGCTTTTGTATATTGCATACGAAACAGCAACATCTGTGAAAATACTATTTTATCTTGGAAGAGGGTATTAATATGCATGAAAACATTGAGGATTTAAATTAAATTAAAAAGTGTGTTTGCATAGAAATATCGAGACATATCTAAAAATCTAAAAATTAACTAGGAAAAATTATACTACGTTAAGTTACGTTTTCTCTACAACCTAGAATATTTTAAAGACAACTTTAAAAGTGGTAATGGAAACAAATATATAAATACAAAAGAGAAGCCAGAGCTTTTGCGAGCTTTCGTACAGTTATTTGTAACGCTGAGACTTTCTCTTAAAATGTGTGGTAGGTCCCTATTCAATATATTTCTAAGAGCATGCATGCTACGCTTTTACTCTCAGATTGGTTCCATTTTGTTTTTGCTTTGGCATTATGATGAATACTCTTAACAGAAAATTGCTTAAGCTCTTGCACTCCTGGCCAAAAAAATGAGAGGTGGACAGTTAGATGGCTGCTTTTTACTGTTCTTTTCTATGTTGCCACTGCTGCTTTTGTTGTTGTGCTGCTGCTGCTGGTTCTGCTGCTTATGCTGGTACAAGAACTGCTTGGGCTTATCACCAACAAATCAGTTTATCTACTGGTAATACCAAGAACAGATGTGCACAATCGAGGCTCTGAGAAAAACAGTTTTTTTTTTTTGGGACAAGAAAAATATTTAAATAAAATCATAAGGCCAAGCTTGATGAAGTGGTGGTTAAAAAAAAAAAGTAATATTAAAAAGGTGAGCTCTGTTTAAATCAAATCAATATAATTGTATTAAATAGACAAACGCTTTGTAGAGAAGAATACTCGTTAATAATTAAAAAATTCATTTGTGGGCTTATAGATATGTAAGTGTATGTGCCTTCCTCCACGTGTGTGTGTACAAATAATTCATACTGCATTTTATTTTATTTTTGTATTCCACGATTACATTAACTAAAAGTCAAATTTAAGTCGTGTTTCAAAATCAATAGCAAAGTATAAAGTAAAAGTATATTTTTCACATTATACAGTAGGAACATACACATTCTCCATCCGTTTAATTTTATACACATGCATAGTTGTGCCAATGGTGCTGCCATTGCTGCGCAGCGTCGCTGCCGCCATCATCATCAGCAGGACCATTCTTGTTCTTGGTAAAGTTCTTGCATCAAAGCTTTTTCTGGGTCGCAGTACTCGATTCGCTTTGTATATATGGAGGCTGCGAGAGAGTAAGCACTTTTTTATCTGTATGTGTATGTAAAAAGTTTGCATATAACTAAGTTATAAAAGGAATCGCAAAATGTGTCTCTGTTTCTGTCTATGTACATAATTGATTGCCGCATGTGTTTTCATTACTCTTTATTTTATCACCTGTACCTTAAGAAGGCATCTACGTGCAACTGAATATATTGTATTTTTATTGTTACTGCCTGAGCCTTCAAGTTCAGAGGGTATATTAAGTTTGTGAAAATGTATGTTTCCAATTGTAGGAGACACCGCACACACATGAAACTTAACGAAAATATGATCAGAATAATTAGAGAAATCGATATAGGCATGTCAGTCTTTCTGGCTGATTTTACGTGAATTAAATAAAGCATTCGAAATTTTTATTATTTAATTGTAATTGGGTGGATGTATTAAACTAAAGCAGGGTAATATTTTTATTTGTTTGTGAACATTTAAAAAAAGAGTCCGCACTAAATTTAAAAAGTACCGAAAAAATTTAGCTTTTAATGGGTTTTCATTAAGGCTTCGATTCTTATACTATATATATATACAGAAGAGGCCGCGCCCTAGTTCATATATATATAAAGATGATCTATTAATTGATTTTGACTATAATTTTTCGTAACCCAATTAATTAAATTTACATATGAAATTTTAAAAATTTCATATGTAATTTTTTTTGGTTACGAAAAATTATATTCAAAATCAATTAATAGATCATCTTTAAGATACTTGAAATATTGCGAAACTTTGTGACTGCCATAAGACTTAACAACATTTTTGAAATCAGATCTCACCATATTATGTTCTGTGTATTAAAATGAAATGTTACCTATTGTGCCCTGGCACGTTATAAACTCTTTATCAGCATGGGTATTTTCGTTCTTTTTTTCAGATGATTGTAACAAGTGTAACCCACAGTTTTCAAGAAACTAAAATTCTTCCAGAAATATAAGTGGAACAAACAGCATTCAATACCAGAAAAAAAACGAATTAAGGGAATAATCTCATCTTTAAATATGTGGCAAATTTTCCGAATTTATGGGGCTAGTAGTAGGAGCACTAACACGTGTTTCTATGTTCTGTTAATATTAATTTGGAGTTCGATTTTTTTAATAGAAGGCGCAGGCACTGTCACATCACAGGCACAGGAGACTGTATCTGTGAGCCTGCCCGGTGATATTATACTTGGCGGGCTCTTTCCTGTGCATGAAAAAGGGGAGGGTGCACCTTGCGGACCGAAAGTATATAATCGTGGAGTGCAAAGACTTGAAGCTATGTTATATGCAATTGATCGAGTTAACAATGACAGCACCCTGCTTCCTGGGATAACGATAGGTGTTCATATATTAGACACATGCTCTCGAGATACTTATGCCCTAAATCAGTCACTGCAATTCGTTCGATCCTCTCTTAATAACTTAGATTCCTCGGCTTTTGAATGCCAGGATGCATCAGTACCACAGTTAAGAAAGAACGCTTCATCTGGACCTGTATTTGGTGTAATTGGCGGGTCTTATAGTTCGGTCTCTTTACAAGTTGCAAACTTGTTGCGCCTCTTCCACATACCACAGATATCACCAGCTTCAACGGCGAAAACACTCTCAGATAAATCTCGGTTCGATCTTTTCGCCCGAACGGTACCTCCAGATACATTTCAGTCAGTAGCTTTGGTTGATATTATAAAAAAATTGAACTGGTCTTATGTATCGACAATTCATTCGGAAGGCTCTTACGGTGAATATGGTATTGAGGCTTTTCATAAAGAAGCTTCTGAGCGGCATGTATGTATTGCCGCTGCTGAGAAAGTTCCTAGCGCAGCAGATGATAAAGTGTTTGATAGTATTATTAGCAAACTCCAAAAGAAGCCTAATGCTAGGGGCGTAGTATTGTTCACACGAGCCGAGGACGCCCGTCGCATTCTTCAGGCAGCAAAGCGGGCAAACCTGATACAACCCTTTCATTGGATTGCTAGTGATGGATGGGGAAAGCAACAAAAATTGCTTGAGGGACTGGAAGATATTGCGGAGGGTGCAATAACCGTTGAGCTTCAATCGGAAATTATTGAAGATTTTGACCGCTATATGATGCAGCTGACTCCACAGTCGAACCAGCGAAATCCTTGGTTTGCAGAGTACTGGGAAGACACTTTTAATTGTATCCACGATGGTATTTCGGAGTCTTCAAAAATTTCAAGACATACAAATAATGCGAGCAGCGCCAAGTCAACATTGATTTGTGATGACAATCTAAGGCTTTCGGAAAATGTGGGGTAAGTTTCGTTTCCAAAATATATATACCTACTTAAATAACAGAACCAATTTGAATTACAGATATGAACAAGAATCGAAAACACAGTTTGTAGTTGATGCAGTCTATGCTTTTGCCCATGCACTGCATAATTTGCATAAGGATTTGTGCCTTCGTGACTCAAATAGCCAAAGTGAACAAACCCTTCTCTTACAAAAAAATTATCATAGTGAGTCGGCTTGGTATAGAAAGCCGATTGACAGCAGCCAATCCCAGGCTTGTCCTGATATGGCCAATTATGATGGCAAAGAGTTTTACAATAATTATTTACTTAATGTATCATTTGTAGGTAAAGTATAATAAATTCGTAACCCAATTTTACAGAAATTAACTCAATCTTTTCACAGATTTAGCAGGAAGTGAAGTAAAATTTGACCGACAAGGCGACGGGCTAGCCAGATATGATATTTTGAATTATCAAAGGCTTGATAATTCATCTGGATATCAGTATAAGGTATACAACGGAAATATTCTTATAGACTCATATAATTTTTGATTCATGAACTCGATTTCATGCTTGAGAAATATCTATTATTTATTTGCTATGTAATACCTAAAATTAGCAAAAGCATACCGAGTACAAGATGGAATAGCTTAGAAAGACCTAAAATTCTTATTCCTATTAGCTTTATCAGTGTGCAACGTAGAGAAATGGATAAAAATTAGAGTTGTTCAGGCCCGATTGCAATTAGCTAATTTGTTAAAATGTATAAGAAAGATGTTTTAAGCAATGTTCTTTTATTTCTCAATAATAGGTTGTTGGGAAGTGGTTCAATAGACTCGAAATAAATTTGGATAGAGTTGTGTGGAATAAAGCATCAGATATGCCCACATCAGCTTGTTCCCTTCCTTGTGAAGCTGGCATGATAAAGAAACAGCAGGTAAGTTAAAATCTATAAATAGTGTGTATCTTTCCAATCTAATATCTTACTTGTATCCTTGTACACTAACAGGGGGATACGTGTTGCTGGATTTGTGATAATTGTGAACCATACGAGTACGTGTATGACGAGTTCACCTGTAAAGATTGCGGTCCTGGATTATGGCCGTACCCGAACAAACTGTCTTGCTTTGCCCTAGATATTCAATACATGCGATTTAATTCTTTTTTCGCCCTTGTTCCAATGGCAATAGCTATTTTTGGTATCATAATGACAATAATTGTTATCGTATTATTTGCCAAGAATCACGACACTCCACTAGTTCGGGCATCGGGTCGCGAACTCAGTTACACTCTTCTTTTTGGAATTATGGTCTGCTATTGCAATACGTTTGCGTTGATCGCAAAGCCTACCGTTGTTTCCTGCGTTTTGCAAAGGTTCGGAATTGGAGTTGGCTTTTCCATTATATATAGTGCACTCTTAACCAAAACCAATAGAATCTCTCGCATTTTTCACTCCGCTTCCAAGTCTGCGCAACGATTAAAGTATATAAGTCCACAGTCTCAAGTAGTGATAACAACATCTTTAATCGGTATGTATAGAGTTTTATAAATATACAAAGATTACAATTTTTGATTTCTTGCTTCATGTTTATGTATAAAAAAGTCTTGGCATTAAGCTCGGGCGAAGCCGAGTTTGAGATAGAGGGCTATACTATATAGTTATAAAACGTTGTGAAGCGATTTAGTACTGCTTAAAATTTCCAACTACCCGATTTCATTAAAATTTTGTCAACAGTTAGGTTCCCTGAAAGTTAATTAATTCTTAAATTGGCTAAAAATATTAAAAAAGAACAAAAAACTTCAGCGGTAAAACGGTATTTGCATTTTCGATGTGTATATATATAAAGGAAATTGGTTTTTCGAATTTCAGAGAGATCGGTCAATAAATATGAGTTTTAGGAAATCCTTGGGAAACTGGGCACGTGTAATTCTTTTATATATTTACACTGCTATGTATTTACTTACTACGGGAGAATAAATGCTTAAATGTGCAGTGCACAGCTTCACTACATTCAAAAACGATTGGTTCTCAGGAAATGTCTGTATATACATAATTTCCAAATGTTCGAAAAAAGTGATGGGAGAGAAAAATAAACAACTAAGATTTTTTTGTAGTCCTATGAATTGGTTTAAGTTTAAAATATTGATCCAATTACTATAAACAGAGTCTATGAAATTATAAATAAGATAATTTAAAGGCATAGAAGTCAAATTAAGACGGTTAGTGCCCTCGGGGATACTAAGAATAGATATAATTCTTAAGTCCTGTGATTTAAGGTATAACCAAGTTAAGGAAAGCCAGCCTCTTAAAATGCAATAACATCAAATTTAAAAATACCGAAATCTGGCTAGTAAATTTTATGCTGAGTATACATTTTATATTTTAGCATGTCAACTAAATGATATAATCAAATGATTAGGCTGAAATTCAGTGCACATAAAAAATTATTGTAAGTACCACAATTGATTTGATATAAAATCGATTTTGGCTCGTATAACCGGTATGTGATAATGTGGCCCTATCACGCTGATTTCGACATTTACCAAGTTTCATTGGTTTCTATAATATTCCGTTGGTTTCTATGCAAACAAGTCTCTCAGTTTTAAAGTTATTTTGAAGAAACTAGATATAAGGCCTTCATTTGCACATAAGCTGCAAATTTCTCGAATCCGGCCGGATCGGAATACTATGTAATATAGTTGTAATACGAACGCAATTCGGTGTAAGGAATAACTCACACAAGTTTCTTATATAGAAATACGCATGTGTGCCAAATTTTTTCAGCATCGTACTACAATATCATGTTGCTAGCATACCGTTATATATCTGCCCCACCTACTAACCAAAAAGGGTATATAATCTTCGTCATCGCAAGGATTCCGTTAGGATTTTTTCTTTTAAGATTTTTGGAATTCTATATATAATAAGAATTTTTAATATACAAAAATGGTTAAGCAAAGTCATGATCTTTATAAGCTTTTCAGATATTTAATTATGTTTATTTACATTGAAGTAAATCTTTTGGCCATTTTCTAAGCAGTGATTTTCTACCTTCGATAGCAGCACATTTTTCATATATGACAAGTATTTATCTTCAAATTACATACATATTAACCTAATCATTTCGGAAAATCATTTAATTTTGAGTGCAAAATACAAAAAAACAATTAAAAAAACAGAGACTAAAAACGTTCAGAATTAATACACGAAGGTTCAAAGACAAATGGAAATAGTGTTTTTGTTTCTGCCTAAAATTTTTTGGAAACTTTTCTCTGTTTAATACATTTCACCTTAAAATGCAGGGTTAGGGGTCAAATTTCGAAAAATGCCGTCTTAGCGAGCACTTACAGCTCAAAATAAAGCTCCAGTAAAATTCTTGAACTCTTTGCTTTTACCGTGGGGTCTGTGAATAGCAATCAGTCAGCCAGGACAAGGAAATTTATGTATAAAGACTATTTAAAAATTTGCGCTTTCTATGTTTTATAGCCTTCAAGGCATTCTTATAAATAGACAGAATGATAGACATTCTATAAACAAAATTAATATACATTATATAGGGAAACAATGATTCAAATTCTGATGTTAAGTTCTTTAATAAATTTTTTTCAGCAATACAAGTTCTAATTACAATGGTATGGATGATTGTGGAACCGCCCGGGACTCGATTTTATTATCCAGATCGAACAGAAGTTATTTTGAAATGCAAAATCCAGGACATGTCATTCTTGTTTTCTCAATTATATAACATGATCCTTATAACTATCTGCACGGTTTATGCGATTAAGACTCGCAAAATTCCAGAGAATTTTAATGAATCCAAGTTTATAGGATTTACCATGTATACCACATGCATTATTTGGCTGGCATTTGTACCAATATACTTTGGAACTGGTAACTCGTATGAAGTCTGTATTTAAAAAAATAAAATTTTTTTAAATATGCACTCGGTACTATAATCTCTCATTCTTTTATCGCTAGATACAAATTACCACCTTATGCATTTCCATCAGCTTAAGTGCATCTGTCGCACTGGTGTGCCTCTATTCACCCAAAGTATATATACTTGTATTTCATCCAGATAAAAATGTGCGAAAGCTTACGATGAACAGTACAGTGTACCGACGCTCAGCAGCCACTACTGGAGCCCATGGTGGAGTCCCAACAAGTTCTGGATACAGTCGTACTCCTGTTGCTGGTACAGCATTAGGTGCAAGGGCTTTGTCGCTAGATCGGGTCTCCCAAAATGAGAGTAAAAATAGCCAAAATAATCAACCAAGCCCAACTGTTTTGGAACCAGACCAGTCAGCATTTATTCATAGCCATGCAGATTTTAATGGCGTTGGAGAATCTGTCGAATGTGAATATGGGAAAGATATCATAGGCAACACAACGGAGGATGCTAAAATTATAAGTAAAAATATCAAGAAATAACTATTTAAAATGTAATTTGTTTAATTGACAGAAAATAGCTTAAGGCCTACCATTTCTTAATTTTACAATTAAATTTTTAACAAAAAATTGAAAGTTTACCTAGTCAAACTAGTCCAAGGCCTTAATCAGGAAATCTCATTAGAGTGTAAGGCTTGGAATTTGTATGGGGCTTTACTTAATTATTTTTCTCTTGGTATTTAATTCTATGACTGTTATGTAATTATGTTTACAGATCTATTAACAGTTGATTGAACAGTATCTCCAATAATCTTTTGTTATTTCGAAAAATAAAATATTAAAATATAACGCTGCCTGAATAGCCGTTTTAAGAATCCTAATTCCATCATCATGTTGTACTTTTTGTATTTGCTAGATATTTAAGTATGCACTAATTGAATAGCTGAACATATAAATAAATATTTATTTACATAGTGTTTATAGGCTTAACGAATCAAGCGCTCATAGGATATCTTAAAGGCTACTACATATTAAAGCCTTTCAATCAATTTCAAGAATAGTAGATTTATAAGATTTAGTATGTATATAATACTTATGTGTATTTAAAACGTTAAGCATACCCATGAACTTATCTTATAAACTGCACGATCGTTACATTTATTTGCATTCTCATTTTCATTTTGATTGTACTCCTATAACTATTTTGGAAAAATAGGCTCAAATCGTGAAAAAATTAAAAGACATTTGTTTATAAGCCATTGCTCTTCATAATTGGTATAAGTGAAGCAATCCATTCATAACAAAAAACAAATGTCATCTGGATTTACTGCAAATATAACTTAAAGTTATATTTGTTCGGATAAGAACAGGTGGAATTATAGAACTCATCCCACCTATCCAAGATAAATTAAAAAACAAAAACTAGTCATATAAAATGTATTATGTTAAAAATAAATTCCCTTACGGACTAACGCAATACAAATCTCATGTACTACCGTTCAATACATTCTACAAGACAGCCACTGTTAAAATTCAAGCCTATTCAGTCTCGTACTTTATTTATTTTTTTTCAGCGTGCTTAAAGAGCTTATAACAGGATTTTAAAATAAAAAATTTGATCAACAATCTGTTCTCAATTTTTAAAGAGGAATGCACCGGTTCCAACGGAAGGGCTTAACTCGACAAAAAAGGAGAAAAGTTTTTATCTATAGCTACAGCTGAATTGGTCGAATGTAACTATGAGGTAAAAGCACCATCCGTGACTGGACTTCGTGCAACTTCGTTCTTCAAAGAAATAGTTGTTGAGAATTATATTACAATTTTTCTATTAATTTGGTTTTTCGTTGGTGTAGACCAAATACTTGAGCTGCACAGCTAAACAACTTCATACTATACGCAGCTTATGCCGCAACACTAGAAACCGATAAATTTAACAATAGGGTGGAAAGCTCCGCGTGTATGTAACACCTAGAAGGAGACGTCAGAGATCCACCAAAGTTACCTATAACATGATCAGGGTGACTAGAGAAATCGATATAGCGACATCTGTCCGTCCGTCCGTCCGTGTGAACGCCTAGATCATAGAGACTATACCAGCTAGGACAACCAAACTTGGGATTCAGTCTCTTTAAATCTCTGTTCAAATCTATTTTTTTATTTCTCCCTCTGCTCTTCCTTCCACTCATCACTTTTTCAAAGCCTTGTAACTTATACAGCTTTCGGATTTTAATATTAGTTGCTTCTGGTAAAATGTTTGAAATCTAAAAATCTTTCGATTCATATCAAACATAACCGAAATTCAGAGTTAACATTTTAATTCCCCTTGCCTAACTGGCAAACGGTTGAATGAACAGCCCGATAGATGACGTGCTTGATTTAAGATAAATAATGAGTTGTTGAATTCACAGGAATATTAATACCAGAGATTTTAAGTGAATGTGGACGACCAGGGTTACCACCCGATTAGGGTTACCACCTTTTCTTTTTCAATTCCGTCTACTAGGTACAGGGTATCCCAATCTCGGCCGCACCCAAGCTTAACGTTAGGCTTCATTTTCATTTATTTTTCTTTGATTCAAATATAAACTTCTCGATTTCTTAAAAAAAAGCTTGTATATATTTTTTCTTTAATTTGATTTGCTTTCTTTTCTAACTTCCTATCGTTTTTCAAAAAAATAGCATCCTTCGAACTTTCCACGCTGTCGGTGGTAATTTTATATATTTTATTATACCCTGTACCTAAAAAGGTACAAGGGTATACTAATTTTGTGCAAATGTATGTAACATAGAGAAGAAGACGTCGGAGATCCCCCAAAGTTACCCACAATATGATCAGGGTGACTAGTGAAATTGATATAGCCATGTCCGTCCGTCTGTCCGTCTGACCATCTGTCCGTCCGTCCGTGTGAACGCCTAGATCTTAGAGACTATATGAGCTAGGATAACCAAACTTGGGATTCGGACTCCTTATGTGTGTACGCTGGTCAACCTAATCATTTTTTCAAAGCCATATAATGTATAACCTTTCGGATTTAAGTATTAGTTGCTTCTGAAAAGTTGTTAGGAATCTAAAAATCTTTCGATTGATATCAAATATGACTAAAATTGGACCATATTTACTCGAGATATACAAAAAACAAATTTTGAGGGTCAAGATTTTAATTCCCCTTGCGTAACCAGCAAACTGCCAAATGAGCAGTAGGATAGATGGCGTGCTTGCAATATTGTGAACAATGCGTTTTTGGATTCAAAGGAATATTAAGACCAGAGGTTTTATGTGAATGCAGGCGACCAGGGTTACCAACCGACTAGGGTTGCCACCTTTTTTTTTAATTCCGTCTACTAGGTACAGGATATACCAAACTCGGCCGCGCCCGAGTTTGACGTTCGGCTTCATTTTTTAATGGACGTAGACGTACAAAGAATGGTACGATCAAGTGGGCCAACGAAACCAAGCGGAAGCCTGTTTACGCGCGCGATAGCTCAGACGCCCAACCTACCGTGGGGCAGAGTCACATGACACGATTCGCGAAAAACTAATTAAATCATAAATTTTTTAAGGAAGAGGAATAGATTAGGCAATCAAGTCTTCTACTAAGGAAGAGAAGGATTTAAACGAAGGTGCAATAATATATTAGTTTTGATTGATTGCATACTAGAAGAGGAGCAAACTAAGTGGTACAAACTATTATAGTCTCTACATAAATTTAAAAAAGGCTCATGCATTAAATAATAAGATGTGGCTGGGCAGACTACTAAAGGAGAAAAAGTCCGCAGAGGTATAAAAGGAACTGCGAAACTAATTCGGCTAATCAACTCAGGAGAGTCAACCATACTGTTTATTAATTTATCCATAAAAAGAGTATTAAAAAGGGTTTTACGATTTACTAGGGACAGCAATTCTATAAGTTGTAGCCTACTAGAGTACGAGGGAAGGCTCAATTCCGAATTCCAATTCACGCCACGTAGAGCAAAGAGCAAAAATTTTTTTAACGGACTCAATACGATTTTGTTGCACCTTATATTGGGGGCGCCAAACGTTCATGATCCGTAATCTAAAATTGGGCGAATGAGAGCCACATATAAAATCTTGGTCGTATAAGGGTCATCGAATTCTTTAGACCATCTCTTCACAAATCCAAGAACTCCCATGGCTTTATTGACAGTGGATAAAATGTGACTATCAAATTTTAATTTAGAATCAAGTAAAATCCCTAAATCATTTAATAAACCGATACGATGAAGAACATTTTGAACAAGATGGTATGAAGCCAAGAGTGGAGTGCCCCGACAATAGGTCATAATTTTGCACTTAGAAGCATTTAAATATAGCAAATTGAAATGGCACCACGAATTAAAAGCACATAAATCAGATTGCAGATCAATGTGAGATTCCATATCCCTGTATGAAAACGGCAATTTAACGTCATCGGCATACAGAAAAACACGAAGTGTGATATAAATGATGGAAGATTATTTAAAAAAAGAGTAAATAAAAGGGGGCCAAGGTGACTGCCTTGAGGAACACCGGACGACACAGTTATACTATTAGATAATGATTTCTTAAAAAGAACTCTTTGAGTTCTTGCGGTAAGATAATTCCTTATCCAGGCAATAAGGTTAGATGGATAACCTATTATGTTTAGTTTATATAAAAGCGAGGAATGATTAACAGAATCAAAAGCCTTGCTAAAATCTGTGTAAATAACATCAGTGTGAGATTTGTTTTTAAAACCTTTAATAACCAATGAGCAAAATTCTTAGAGATTAGTCGTGATCGAGCTTTGTTTTACGAATCCATGCTGACAGGGAGAAATTAGAGACTTACATAAATGTTGAAGATGAGAACGTAAAAGTATCTAAAAAATTTTAGGAATAGCTGACAGTTTTGATATGGCTCTATAGTTTTGGGCATCAGACTTGCTTCCCTTACCATGGAAAGAAGAGAGGCTAATTGATAAGTTAAAAGGTTTAATAATGGGCTTGCACAGGAATTCATTACGATACCTTAATACGTAGCTGGGAACGCCAAACTGATTTACTAAAGTTCATTAGACAACTGACATTTGGTAATTAATGGAGAGTATATATTATTTGACGGAGGAAAGTCAGCACTATCCCGCTGATCCAAATTAAAATTGGACGTAGAATAGATAGTTTTGGAAAAAGGTTCCAAAAAGATCAGCAATAGATAGGTCATTATTTGCTTTCTTATACATATAAGATAAGGAAGAAGGAAAAATAGAGGTGTTACGCTATGAATTGACGAAATTAAAAAATTGTTTGGGGTTACGTCAAAATTTAATTTTACAGCGGGAATGGAAGGCCTTAGAGCATAGTGTGTTATAAACCGAAAATTGGGATCGAGCCAAAAGATTTCGGGAGAGGTCACGAGGACTTTTTGAATAATCTAAGCTTAAAATATTTTAAATTCATTAGCTCAGGTGAATACCACACAGGTCTATTCTTGCTACTATGATATGTAATGGGAACACATAGTGTTAACCTGGAATTTAGAGCATAATAAAATAAATTTGGTGCCATGTCTAGATTCTTAGACATGTACAAGTTTGACCAGTCGAACTCATTAATAAGCTCTTTTAATTTTCGAAAATTAGTTTTTTGGAAACTGTATGAGGCAGTGGACGGACATACATTTAAAAGCTTATGATAAGGAAAGTCAAACCGACAAGACAACCCGATCTAAGGATGATGAGGGTCCTCAGGAAGAGAAAGAGGATCGATTCTAGATACAAGCGTATTGGAAGAATCCAAGCAAAAAACAAATTCAATTGCATATTCAGAGAGTTTTTTTCAAAATTTTCCCGGGATAACGATAATTCTAGCTTACCATCAATAAGGTCGTGACTTTTACCAGTTAATATCGTATTGGAATTGAAATTTGTGGACCAACATATTTGGGAGATTGAAATCACCCAAAACGTTAAGTCAGTTCTTCTCAGCTACAAAATTTGAAACAGTTTTAATATAGCTTAGATGACACATATAAACAGAAAAATCGGAAGAAGGAAGAAATTACGAGGCTGTTAGAAATAAAAAAATGCCATTCAAATCAAAAATATGACAGCTAAATTTTATTAACTTGATGCACTCACGGAGTTGTAGGTATCGGTTGTAGGACCTCCATTTAGGAGCAAAAACATGTCGAGGCTGAACTGGTTTCCACCGCCGTGGTGTTTGCATTCTCTGGCAATTCAATGATGAAGAATCCTATCCCGTCTTCCTGTCAAAAAGTCACTATCATTAATTTCTCCCTTGGTAACGGAAGGTGCCTTGTAGATGTTTCAGTGTCAGGAACTTAAGGAACTGACCATGACACGGAGATAGTCGGAAACGTCTATCTGGGTATAGATCGTCTGACGAGTACCCCAGTGCTCTTGGCAAGCGGATCTCTCACATCGTCAACTGTGGGCCAAGCTTTTGAGGCTAGTCTGGACATTACGACAGGAACGAAAGAGAGAAAGGAGGCAACAGTGCCATAGGAGAAGCAACAAGTAACTGTCCGGCATCGAAACCAGCTTCTTAAAAGTCTGTAAGTTACGCTAACAACGCAACAGTTTTTGCCTGTAATCTAAGCCCGAAGTTGGATAGTAAGACGAAAGAAATCAGTACGGCGAAGAGGTAGGTGGGTCCCACTGCATCCTCTAAGGTCTCTTTGCGAGAGGGAAACACGCATCAACGGCCAAGGAGGGAGGTCCTAAAGTACGAAGCTAACGGTACTGTCTGGGGAAGGGGGCACCCACATCACCATACAATTTCCAAACGCAGCGGTCCTCGAGTACAGAAAGACGTCGTCCGTAAAAAATTCTGGCGTAGCTTACAACCCGGTCTCCAGATCGTCATTATCGATGAGAGTTCCCTAATCATCTCCTGAGTCGTAATTGCATCCTTGACTACGTTTTTGGTAGCCTTATGGCTTTTGTTCCCATAGTAAGTCTACTGAGCAACCTTAGATTGGTCTACACCACTCCACGGTACCATCAATGGACCTGCTGCAATACATGGACAGATGATGCATTTGGAAATGGTACAAAAACCTTGTTTCGTAAGTGGCTTGCGGACATTGGGTCCAGCTGCTATCATCTCATTGTCTTAAGGGTGGCAGGTAAGCCAAGAAAATATATGGTGTTCTTTTCTCTTCTAATTATAGTTCCTTGAACCTAATAGTGGCACTATGCGAGAGATAGGATGGTTAGAAGCTTATTCTGGCATCTGCTTACAGGCACAAATATTGTCCTTGGGTATAATGCAAGTGCGCATCATCAACATTAGTGGGGAATTACAATTACATCCTCTACATTAAGCTGTTGGTGTGTAACTGCGAAAATTTCCCCACTTTCCACAATAGAATTAGAGTGCAAGTGATTAACTTCACCCTCTACTCGAAAAACTTCAACTTTTTATCGAAAAATAGTTAGTTTCCAAAGAATGTTCCAAAGAATGTTCTCGGATCACTTTCGGACACTAATTGAGATAAACTGTTCAAGGACTAAGCTGGTAAATTGCCAAAACTCCAAAAAACTAACTGGATAAGTTTTAAAGAAATGGTTAGGAAAGAACTGCACCACGACTCCAACAGGCGGTAAGGAAACTACTACTAACCTGATTTAAGATTTGACTCAAAAAATTACTAGGTTTTGGGTAAAATACTTTCGTATATCATGCCCAGTAAGCAGGCCATCAAAACCGAACTTTTATGAATGGTGGACTCTGGCACTTGGGCTTATAAGAACGGAAGCTAGACATTCTGCGAGGCACTGAAGGGTATGACGGATGCTGCACGTCTGCGTTGTATTCTATCCAAGAATTCGTCTACTCCGGATCTTCACCAATACCCGGATGGATCGTAAGCTGCCCGGCATGTCCTAACCTACTGAAGGTGAGCTTTCCTGAATACAGAGACCTTGAAATTTTTCACGGTCAGTTATAAGGAATTCCATCAGGCAAAGAAGGAAGCTCAGGTGATTGTTGCTGAAGACGAAGCTGTCTTGGCCGTAAGCACGTTCATGCCCTTCAAATCGTCGAGACCGGATGGCTTATTCCCTGCAATGCTTCAGGCAGTAACCAAAGATATTATTCATTTGCTCTTCCAAGTATATAAAAGATGTATACTCATAGAGTAGATAGCCGACTTCTAAAGAAAGGTGAGCATGAAAAAATTACTCACTGCTTGCCATAGGATTACAGATCCATCAACTTTATACTGGTAATTGGAAAGCATCTTCTTACTATACACATACTTCTTTTTTTCCTTTTTTTTAAACAAAAAGGAAATTCCTCATAATGTACTGTGGGGTTAGTCTATACATAACTGCTAAAATGTGTTGTTAAGATACTTACCTATATATGAATGTACGGATTCCTCTCTTACTTAAACAAAAAAAAAACGCAGTAGGCCTTAACAACTTTAAGCAAAGTTCAAAAGGACATTTCATGAGAAATATAATCCACGTTATTCGTGGTACCGAAATTTCAGCGCTGTTTTTCGGACTAGATAGAAAAGGACACTTAGCACAGCTCTTACACCAGCTGATTCTTCAGTCTGCACAGACGGGTCAAAAGCCCAAAAGGAATCTGTATAAGAGATGGCACATTGTACGACTCTGATCGGCGCAAGCTTCACCTTGCTAACATGGGTACTTGGAGTGTTGGATAACGGCCGATCAGATGAGCGTGCTAGGAACGGCTCAGGCAACCCGTTGCTGTACGGTGCAGGAGCTACGGCTTGAGTCTACTGGCTGCCGCACTTCAGGAAACCTCTGGGCTAAAAATATAACACTAGACGGAATAAGCAGCTTCTGGGTCTTCACAAAAACAAAATCCGTGTCATAAGAACTGACAAAATGACAGTTATGATGTTATGTTTAAAAATATCATGACGGAAACACGGGTAGTGTTCACTGTGAATTTGCTGTGTGGTCTGGACACCAATAGGCAGATCTAGATCCTTTCTAGTTATGGTTGCATCTTATCAGCGCAACCACAACTAAAAAAAAAGCACTTCAAAAAGAAGAACCCAGAGCAATGCAATAGAAATTACCTTTGTGTAGAAAGCACTGAATTTATAATCTTGACCAGCGTAGGTACACAAAGAATCCGAGTCCCAAGTCTCAATCAATCAATTATCGTCTAAGCTACCTGGAATTGCATATATTTGTATGGTTAGCTTGGTAAAAGAAGTATTGCTGCATTTTCAGCAAGATCGAGACCTCCACATCATAAAGTGACAATTTTTATACACTGTACCTTAAGGGAAAAAGATTCCCACGATATGATCAGGGTGGCTAGAGAAATTGATATAGCCATGCCCGCCCGTCTGTCCGTCTGACCCTCTGTCCGTCCGTCCGTGTGAACGCCTACATCTTAAAGACTATAAGAGCTACGATAACCAAACTAAGAATTCGGACTCCTTATGTGTGCAGTTTATTTTTTTTCCTCCCTCCCACCCACTCCCCCCCCCCCCCTTCACCTACTCATTTTTTCAAAACCATGTAATTTCTTAACCTTTAAGATTTAAGTATTAGTTGCTTCTAAAAAGTTTTTAGAAATATAAAAATCTTTCGATTGATATCAAACACGACTGAAATTGGACCATACTTACTCCAGATATACAAAAAACAAATTTTGAGGATCAAGATTTTAATTCATCTTGCCTAACCAGCAAACTGCCAAATGAGCAGTCCGATAGATGGCGTGCTTGCATTATTATGAACAATGTGTTGTTGGATTCAAAAGAATATTAAGACTAGAGGTTTTATGTGAATGTAGGCGACCAGGGTTACCACCCGACTAGGTTTGCCACCTTTTCCTTTTTAATTTCGTCTACTAGGTACAGGGTATCCCAATCTCGGCCGCGCCCGAGTTTAACGTTCGGCTTCATTTTTTTTATGATACAAACGAAAGCGGTTCTATGATGTGTAGTACTGTCCGTTATAAAAAAAAAAAAAACAAAAATTAAAATACTTGTTTTTTAGATACTCTCAATAAAGATGTGAAATTTCAGTCTGACTATATCTTATAGCTCCCATAGAGCCGATCAAAAGTGCAAAAATCTTTTTGACGTCGTAATTACTTTGTTTTTTGTTAATGTTTTTATTCAAATTGGTGACTTTTAGAATATCACGCAGCTGTGCAGAATTTTAATACAATTGGACAGCTATATCATATAACTTCCATATGGCTAATCGGACAAAAAATTCGATTTTTGCGGGTTTTTGTCAGAAAACGGGTTATTTATGAAGACATTGTAGCCACAGACAGTGTTTTGTATAAGTTTGTAATAACACCAAATTTAATTTAAGATTATTAGGCTAAACTTTATGTTATAAAATTGGAAGAAAGTACCGATTTAGGCCCCGAGCTTAACATTCCGAATATTGTATTATCAACATTATTTGCAATATTTTTTCATCTAATAAAGATTAATGCTCTTTTACTATTTAAACATGAAAACAAAATACCTCTTTCATCTTTACTAATGTGTGTAAATCAATAATAAAAAATAAAATAATAATAACGAATTTTTTTTAATAAAGACCACATTTGAAACACGTAAGTAAATGCGCGCAGATGTAACACTGGACCATAATATCTAAATATTGGGCTGCAAACCAAAACTATCGATATCGATAAAAGTGCTCAAGTAGGCCTATGTTTCACATAGATACATACATCAATTTCATTCTATATTATTATATGTACATCTGTTATGGTTATTTACACGCCGCTTTAAGTACGCTTTATCTGAATAATAAGAAATTTTAGTTCAATTATTTCTTTAATTTCTTTCACAGTAAGTAAGTCTAATAGAATGCTTTAAGACTATTTAATGATAGTTTTATTGTTGTATGTGAAACCATATATGCATATATATAAATGCATATATATATAAATAGCGGTGACGTCATTTAATAAATTCTATATGCTTTCTGTGGTTTCAATTATGCTCTTCATTTGACGTTATATATCGTGTTTACGCCTTTTTTCTACGTTCCGCTCTTATGTACCCTTTATTTCATTGGGAAAGATTTAGAAGTGCTGTGATTCAATAAGTTGTTATTAATTGACACTGACATATGTATGCTTAACAAAATAACTGAACGTAATTAAAATATACAATAACATAAATGTGTACATGTGTTTTTGAATTCTCCCTTTGGAAAGTGTATGTTTATTGAACGGATTTACCATATCCATACGTATATGTCTTTACCTATTAAAAATGCGATACTGTATTTGTAATAAATGTAGATAATGACGTTGGGCGAGATACAAAACGGGAATGTGAACATGGGATCCTTAACGAAAAATTTAGATGAACTTACAACAGCAACGGAAGGACACGGTCACAATGAATTAAATGGAAATGGAAAAACGGATAAGGCCAACGGCAATGCAAAAATTCAAAAGGTATTTAACTTTGGATATTGTATAATCTATTTATATGATTTGTAAAATTCTTTATACAACTTAACAACTGAGCAAGAGTCAATTAATTTCTGTTGGAGGTTGACACGGCAATGAAATACAACCATATATATAATTGACAATTGTTAGATATTTGTATTAATGAATTGTTTATTTTGATGAAATACTCTCAATATATATATCGTTTAAAGAAAGACTTTCGACACATATATTTTCTATTTCCTTAGTATTAAATAAACTGGTTTTATATTTTCTACATAACATTTACACTTGCTCACATAACTCTGCGTACACCCCTAAAAAATTTTAAAATTAAACTTTGAACTCAAATGGTTCGGCCATTTATGCATATAATCATTCCATTTTTTTTAGAATCGTTGAAACTTATTTTATATTTTATTTGGAACTTTAATCTTAATACTATGAAAAAATGTACACGCAAAAGTCTGCGTACAGTGTGTTTATATATATATTACATAGAAAAGTATACCCAATTTAATAGCTGGTAGGATATCCCTGTCTATGCAAGATCTCTGTAAGGCGTTTCGGCATGGAAAGACATAGTTTCCTTGTCTCCTCCGCAGTTTTTTTGCCCCATTCCTCCAAAATTACTTCCTATAGCATTTTTTTTGATGGTATTGTATGCTTGCGAATTTTCCGCTCGAGAAGATCCCACAAATGCTCAATAGGATTGAGATCAGGACTCTGGGGAGGTGTTCGCAGCTGATTTTTGGTATTATAAAGCAGCCAAAGCCTTGTATTCAATGCAGTGTGCTTTGGGTCATTGTCTTGCTGGAACCAATATTCATTTTCCAGCCCCAATTTTGCAGCACTTTGCTTCAAATTGTCTTTCAAAATGTCGATATAGATTTCGTGATCCAAAACTGACTCAATAAATACCAAATTTCCGACGCCGCTTGCCACCATACACCCCCACACCATTATTCCGCCTCCTCCATGCTTTACCGTGCCAACTAAATTTTCTTTTTTAAATGCTTCTCCCCTTTTCCTCCATACCAAAATTTTTCCTTTAATTCCGAAAATGCAAAACTGACTTTCATCGGAAAATATAATTTTATTCCAGAAGTCTTGGGGCTGGGAAATATATTCATTAGCAAAAGTTATTCGCTTTTTCCGATTAACTTCAGAAATCAAAGGTTTTTTGCGGGCAACTCTACTATGGTAGTCAGCCTTTTTTATGGCACGGCGTACAGTATCATCAGAAACTGTTTGGAAAAACTTTCCTCGATCTGAAGCCTTGCCTGATGAGCTGTCATCCTGGGGTTAAGCCGAATAGACTTTATAATAGTCATCTGTTCCCTGTGGGTTAGTAAAGGCGGACGGCCTGATCGAGACTTTGACAAGATACTGCCAGTCGAGTTATAATTATTTATAACTTTTTGGATTGAGGAGTGGGCTCTACCAACTAGAGCACCAATTTCTCTATAAGATTTCCCTTCCAAGAAAAATTTTATAATAAGTTTTCGCTTCCCAACATATATTTCTTTGCCTTTTTGTTCCATGTTGTAACTGTCCTAAGTTTGGTGCATAAATGAAATTCAACTATGGAACAATTAGTTTTTAACAATCTAAATAAGAAGAAGGACCACAAAAATTTTAACGGGAATTGCATTTTCTTAGATTCCACGCTGTTTCAAACAGTTGTACGCAGACTTTTGCGTGTACATTTTTTCATAGTATTAAGATTAAAGTTCCAAATAAAATATAAAATAAGTTTCAACGATTCTAAAAAAAATGTCATGTTCTAAACAATAAATTAAAGTTAAGTTAAAAAAAAATGGAATGATTATATGCATAAATGGCCGAACCATTTGAGTTCAAAGTTTAATTTTAAAATTTTTTAGGGGTGTACGCAGAGTTATGCGGGCAAGTGTAGGTGTGTGGGTACTAAACTAAGAGTTTCATTTAAAAATTTGGGATTGGCTGGAAACTTACAGCAGGTTAGGGGCTGCCTATATATCTTGTACATGCAGGATATTTTTAAGAGTACTGTTCGTTAAAACTTGTGACTTTAGGATAATCGTTCGTGTATGCATTTATGTCTTCCCACTATAATCCAAAGATTGAGTCGTAGCACAGATAACAAACTATTTTTATAACAATTGTACTTTTTTACTAGGTACCTTAAAAAAGACACGCCCGAGATCTTTATAATATCTTCATGATAATATATAATATCTTGATGAATAACATCCACAGCACTACGACATTGATATGTATACTTATTTATTTCCTGATTAATTTGACAGAGTGATGCTACCATATCCTTTCTTCGAGCAGCCCGAAGTGGGGACCTAAGCAAGGTTTTAGAGTTCATTGAAAGTGGACAAGTCGTAGACATTAACACATGCAATGCAGTAAGTTGTATACATACTTTATCCTAAAAAATCTTAATTATTTTCCATGTCTTAGAATGGTTTAAACGCCTTACATTTAGCAGCTAAAGATGGCTACGTGGATATTGTAGCTGAGCTTCTCCGCCGAGGAATTAAAGTCGACAATGCTACAAAAAAAGGCAATACAGCTCTCCATATTGCTTCGTTAGCTGGACAGAAGGATGTCATTAAACAATTGATCCACTACAATGCAAATGTAAATTGTCAATCATTAAATGGGTTTACTCCTCTCTATATGGCAGCTCAAGAGAATCATGACGGATGCGTCCGTTTTCTCCTAGCTAAAGGTGCGAATCCATCTTTAGCTACTGAGGATGGATTTACAGCCCTAGCAGTGGCAATGCAGCAAGGCCACGAGAAAGTGGTGGCCGTTCTGCTAGAGAGTGATGCTCGTGGTAAAGTCAGATTGCCTGCACTTCATATTGCAGCGAAAAAAGATGATGTCAAAGCAGCTACTTTATTACTAGTAAGTTAATTTATAATATATGTAATGTGTTTTGAGATAATCTATACTTAAGATTATGCGTGACATAATATGCATGCAGGCATATCTTTCCGTCTCTTTGTCTGCCAGTACATATAAACACAATTATTTCTTTATTTACAGTTTCACTTTGTAGAATCAAATAGTAATTTCCTGGTTGATCAGTTGGGCAGGACGAATCGATATAGCCTGTTTGATGATACGTTTTCCCCTTTTTCAATTCAATAAGATTTACCGATCTCATTATTCATTTGGTTTTTCGATTGCTTCTATGGTAATGGTTGTCACAAACCAAATGATAAGCTAGAAGTACAGATAAATAAACAATGATCATAATCTAAAAATTTAACGACGTTCTCACGTACTGCAGAAAAAATTAATATGAAAAGCAGAGTTTCGAACAAAATTTATTAATACCAAGGTAAATGATCGGATACAGGAGATGTTTATTGCTTGCGGAAACCTTGAGACAGACAGAGATAGCAATAGAATTAATAATAAGAGAGACAGCAATATGATTTGAAGCACTATAAAAAAAGAGACTGCAACAGGTCGAGTAGGAATACATTAAAAAAATTATTGATATTTCATAAATGCGCAAAATCGAAATCTGCTAAGGAATTCGCGTTGTTCGAAGCATATCAGCTATAGAGAGTAATTCATCCAAATATATTAAGCTGGGACCCCGTGTGTAAATTGATGTAATTCCTTCTAAAAAAATAAAGCCTAGGGCAGAAAAATATAAAATGCACGGTATTTTGAGCGCTACAAATAGCAAATTTTATTATGGCCTGTACCTTAGGGTAAAAGGTATATTAAGTATGTAGAAATGTATGTAACATAAAGAAGGAGACGTCGGAAACTCTTAGAGAAATTAAAATGGCCATGTCTGTCCGACTGACCGTCCGTCCGTGTGAACTTCTAGATATTAGAGACTATAAGAGCTTAAACAACCAAACTTGGGATTCGGACTCCTTATGTGTGTACGCTGGTCAAGTTTATTTTTTTTTTTTTCTCCGTTCGCTCTTCCGTATATACCATCACTTTTTCAAAGCCTTAATAGTTCTACAGCATTTGTATTTTATTATAAGTTGCTTGCAAAAAGTTATTTAGAATGCAAAAGCCTTTCGATTGATTTTAATTCTGACCATGCTACAAAAGATATATACTAAAAACAAAACTTCAGAGTCAAGATTTTAATTCTCCTTGCCTAACTGGCAGACGGTCAACTTAACAGTCCGATAGACGGCGTGCTTGCTTTAATTTTTAATTTTAAATAATATAAAGACCAGAGCTTTTATGTAAATGTAGCTACCACCAGACTAGGGTTACCACCTTTTCTTTTTCAATTCCGTATACTAAGTATAGGGTATCCCAAACTCGGCGGTGCCCGAATTTAACATTCGCTTTATCTTTTTTTAATTTTTTGCACAAATAAATTCATTGCCCAAGCTATTGTATTAATGCGTAAAATAATTTATTTTACAGAATGATAACAATCCAGATATAACTTCGAAATCCGGCTTTACACCCCTGCACATTGCTTCACACTATGGCAATCAGAATGTTGCTAATTTACTTATTGAAAGGGGTGCTGATGTCAATTATGCGGCAAAACATAATATAACACCGCTACATGTGGCGTCCAAATGGGGTAAGACTAACATGGTACAACTATTACTGGAGAAAGGTAGCAATATAGAGGCGAAAACCAGGGACGGTCTCACCCCGTTGCATTGCGCATCCCGGTCGGGTCACGTCGGCGTTATTGAACTGCTTTTGGCTAAAGATGCTCCTATACTCTCAAAGACTAAAAATGGATTATCAGCACTACACATGTCTGCCCAGGGCGAACATGACGAAGCAGCTAGAATGCTTTTAGAACGCAAGGCGCCAGTCGATGAGGTAACCGTGGATTACCTCACAGCTTTACATGTTGCCGCTCACTGCGGGCATGTGCGCGTGGCCAAGCTACTCTTAGTTGACTACAACGCAGATCCTAACTCGCGAGCGCTAAACGGCTTTACTCCATTGCATATTGCTTGCAAAAAAAACCGTATAAAGGTAGTGGAGTTACTCTTAAAGCACGGCGCTAATATAGGAGCAACCACTGAATCTGGGCTCACACCTTTGCACGTTGCAAGTTTTATGGGATGCATGAACATTGTAATATATTTACTCCAGCACGATGCGAATCCCGATTCGCCAACTGTGCGTGGTGAAACGCCATTGCACTTAGCATCCCGAGCAAACCAAACTGACATAATACGAATACTCTTGCGCAACGGAGCCCAGTTAGATGCAAAAGCACGTGAAGGACAAACGCCGCTGCATGTGTCTTCAAGATTGGGTAACATAGACATAATTATGCTTTTGCTTCAACACGGTGCCAACGTAGACGCCACAACAAAAGACGACTATACACCCCTTCACATAGCAGCAAAAGAAGGACAGGAAGACGTTTGTCAGCTGCTAATAGAAAATGGCGCTGAACTGGATGCTGCTACTAAAAAAGGATTCACTCCCTTACATCTCGCTTCAAAATATGGAAAAGAAAAGGTAACGACTCTGTTAATTAAAAAAGGAGCCACAATCGATCGCCAAGGAAAAAACGATGTGACTCCATTACATGTTGCAACGCACTACAATCATCAGCCGGTTGTTTCATTGCTCTTGGAAAAGGGCGCCTCTCCCCAATTGTGCGCACGCAATGGACATACGGCCTTACACATAGCCGCAAAAAAAAATCAAATGGAAATAGCCCAGCATTTGCTGCATTTTGGTTCGGATGTAAATGCCACCAGCAAGTCTGGCTTCTCGCCATTGCATCTGGCTGCCCAAGAAGGGCACATTGAAATGGTCAACTTACTTTTAGAACACGGTGCAAATGCGAATGTTGCAGCCAAGAACGGACTCACACCACTCCATCTAGCAGCCCAAGAAGACAAATGCGAAGTGGCCAGAGCTCTGCTCAGTAAAGAAGCAAATATTTCAGATCGTACTAAAGCTGGTTACACGCCTTTGCATATTGCTGCTCACTATGGCCAAATTAACATGGTGAAGTTTTTGCTAGAAAATGATGCTAACATTGAAATGAGTACCAATGTGGGATATACCCCGTTACATCAAGCAGCTCAGCAGGGCCATACAATGATTATCAATTTGTTATTACGGCACAAAGCGAATCCGAATGCGGTAACTAGTGTAAGTAAACAATTATAATTATACCCTGTACCTAAAAAGGAACAAGGGTATATTAAGTTTGTGCAAATGTATGTAACATAGAGAAGGAGACGTCGGAAACCCCCCAAAGTTACCCACAATATGATCAGGGTGACTAGAGAAATTGATATAGCCATGTCCGTCTGTCTGTCTGTCCGTCTGTATGAACACCTCGTTCTCAGAGATGGTAAGGCCTAGAAAGTTCCGGTTTGTTGCTAATAATCATTTGTTCTGCAGGTTAGATCAAGTTTATTTTATATTAATTTTAGTAGCCTCGGGCCACTATATCAGATAACTGTCATACCGATCCAAATCTTACATAAAGGAGAAAACGTCGGAGAGCCATCAAAGCTATCGGTGCATAGAGTAATTGATAAAACAGTGTCCGTCTGTATGAACACCTGGATCTTGGAGACCATAAGAGCAAAGACCATCAAACTTCGGAATCGGACTCCTTATGTGTGTACGCTGGTCAAGTTTTTTTTTTCCCCGTTCGCTCTTCGGTCTATTCCACACTTTTTCAAAGTCTTCTTTTTTATTTAGCTTTTTTTTTGTGTTTAAGTCACTTGCATGTTACAAAAGATATGCGAAAAACAAAATTTAAACTCAAGATTACAGTTCCCCTTGACTAAATGGCAAACGGTCATGAACAGTCCGATAGATGGAGTACTTGCGTGATTGTCAAGAATGACTTGTTGATTTCAAAAGATTATTCGAACTAGAGGTTACACGAATGTAGTCGACTATGTTTACCTGCCCAGGGTTTTTTTTTTTAAATTTCATTTACTAGATACAGGGTCGCCTCTGAGATTAACGTTCGGCTTTATTACACCCTGTACTTTAAGCTAAAAGGTATACTTAGTATGTGCAAATGAATGTAAAATAGAGAAGAAGACGTCGGAGACCCTCCAAAGTTGCACGTAATATGATCAAGGTGACTAGAGAAATCTATATATGTCCACCCATCTGTCCGTCCGTATGAACGCCTAGATCTTAAAGACTGTAAGAACTAAGACAACCCAACTTCAGATTTTTTGTCCTCCTCCGCCCTTCCTTCTACCCTCTTACATTTTAAAGGGTCCTTATTGTCTATTCGGTTAAGTTAAGCGCACCCGATAGCCTTATAGGCTCGCTTTAACAATCATGCAGTATCGCATACAATGATTCAATAAACTTTTTATTTATATTTCTATGAAAATGAAGTATCTAAATTATAATCAATATGCAATATAAATATTATTTCCTTGAAGTGTCAGATACTGATTTTTAAAACAGAGACTTGCCTAAGCATATAACCATTTCACGCACCATTTAAATTTTAAAAAGTATATTTTTATATAACAAAAAAAATTGTAATATACATATCTACTATTAATCTCAATATATGTATATTGGTTATGAAAACATTTCGATTTAAATATTTTTTGTAAAGCAATTAACGCCAAAATGTGACTTTTAGCTATAGAAAATCCAGTTCAAGTACACATTTTTCCCCAATTTTGGACGTACTAACGCTTGAAAAAATCTCTCTCTACATACATGATCTATTTTTAGCTCGTTCTCTTAAAAACTAAAACATGCATACGCCTTCTTTATAATTAGCCTCAGTATTGAACCTCATATGTATTAATTACACAATATTTGTTTAAATAACCCTTATAGCAAAACATGCTATCATACATACACACCACTTGGTTGCGAACAGAACAAATATAAATATTATAACGAAAATATAGGAATAGCTTTACAAGTATGTATATGTAAAAAGCATGAGAGTGGGAGAGATGTGCGAGCAAACAGTTTTTTATTCTATATGTTGAGAAAAAGAAGTGGTGGCAAATAGATTTATGCATGAGTAAATATGGATGATGGCAACTTTGGGCGTTGTTCATGCTCATGGCAGCATTTCCAAAGAGGGAATAGGATTGTGCGGTTTACGATACTAACATTGAATCAAATATTTCGTGTTTAATGACATTTTGATTAACAAAGACAAAAATTTATTCACTAATTTATCTGTAGAACGGACAAACTGCTCTCAATATTGCGCATAATCTTGGATATGTGACGGCTGTTGAAACTCTCAAAGTTGTCACAGAGACAGCTATTTCTAACAAATCCACAGGAGTATTGGAGGAAAAATACAAAGTAGTTGCACCTGAATTAATGCAAGAAACCTTGCTTTCCGATTCTGAAGACGAAGGTGGAGAAGAACTTTTGGATCATAATCAATATAAATATATGGCGACTGACGACTTGAAGAATTCGAATGAAAACGATAATCATAACTACGACACCACAAATCCTGACCAGGATCAGCACGATGGATTTGGGGAACAGACAATAAATTCAGGTAAATTTACCTATTGGATATCAAACAATTTTATATAAAAAACCGCTTGGATACATTTTAAACTTGAAGTGTCAAAATTGGTATTAAAATTTGTGAATTGTTAATAATATGATGCTCATATCAAGAAGGGCCATTTTATTTTTATTTGCAGCTTTATATAATGATGTCAAAAACTTCCTGTCTATTAAAAAATAAAAATTTAATTACAAAGTATTTCCATTGAATTTCAAGCACCAACTGCGTGAGACAAAAACACTAAATTATGAATTCAACCATAAGTTTAGCTTGTTATAATTATAAAACTTTTATAAGCCTGATATTTTATTTAAATGAATTACTGTGATTCCATTTATTTAATGGCTTCTATCGATATGAACAGATAAATGGGTATAAAAGCCACCGTTCGATCTTCAAGCTTTCGCGTAATTCGAATTTAAAATTGCAATTAGTATTAAATATTTATAATTTTTTGTTTTTTTTTTTCTAGAAAATATCGAAATGCTTGCACAAAAGTTTTCTGTTTCTGCATCAAGGCCAAACGATAACGTTGCTATTACGTGTCAACCCGTCCACCTAGGGTAACATTTAAAAATCTAATAAAGAAAGATAAAAATTTGATTTGGAAGTGTACTTTTTAAGATTCCTAGTTTCATTTCTTGTGGATGCACGAGGTGGATCTATGCGTGGGTGCCGACATAGTGGCGTTCGTATTATTGTACCACCCAGAGCTTGCGCTGAGCCAACACGACTTACATGCAGGTATGTAAAGCCCCAGAGAGTGTCCAACCCACCACCATTAATGGAGGGTGAAGCGTTGGTCAGCCGAATATTGGAAATGTCACCCGTTGATGGAAATTTTCTCAGGTAAATTTCTTGAATTCGACACTCTCTATATGTTAACACCATTACATTTCTATATGTTGCAGCCCAATAGTATTAGAAGTGCCCCATTTTGGATCCCTGAGGGATAAAGAACGTGAGATCATTATTTTGCGCTCTGATAATGGAGATACCTGGCGGGAGCATACATTGTATGAGAACGAAAATGACCTGCTTGAATCTCTAAATGGGGCCATGGAAACCGATATTAATCCACTTGAGGATTTACATACAAACCGCATAGTGCGCATTGTAACTCAGAACGTACCCCACTTTTTTGCAGTCGTATCACGGATACGGCAAGAAGTCCATGCAATTGGACCTGACGGTGGTACAGTTTCCTCCACAGCTGTTCCCCAGGTGCAGGCAATTTTCCCCCCACATGCATTGACTAAAAAAATTCGAGTCGGTCTTCAGGCGCAGCCAGTTGATCTTAAAGGCTGTTCAAAGCTGCTTGGCCAAAGCGTGGCTGTGTCTCCAGTGGTGACCGTTGAGCCCCGTCGCCGTAAATTCCACAAAGCAATCACATTGAGTATTCCGGCACCTAAAACATCCACTGAGGGTATGATAAATACTCCTTACGGTGGTAGCGGTGCCAGCGCACCCACATTACGTCTTCTATGTTCGATCACAGGCGGTCAGAACCATGCAGTTTGGGAGGATGTAACTGGTTCAACGCCTCTAGCATTTGTTAAGGACAGTGTTACTTTTACTACAACTGTCTCTGCTCGATTTTGGCTAATGGACTGTCGAAATTTTGTAGATGCAGGAAGAATGGGTACAGAACTGTATACGTTTATGTCTCAGGTACCCTTTATAGCCAAATTTATGGTGTTCGCTAAGCGGATTTCTTCCACAGAAGCCAAGCTTTCTGTGTTCTGTATGACCGACGATAAAGAGGACAAGACCTTAGAGCAACAAGGGTATTTTAGCGAAGTGGCTAAAAGTCGCGACGTGGAGGTTTTAGAGGGTCAAAATATTTATTTAGAGTTCTGTGGAAATTTAATTCCAGTATTAAAATCTGGAGATCAATTAAACATGAAGTTTCAAGCTTTCCGAGAAAATCGCCTGTCATTCATAGTGCATATCAAAGACCAAGAAAATCCTCAAGCACGCATATGTTTTATGAGTGCACCAAAAGTAGATCCATCAGAGGCTCCACTACAACCTTTATGTGCGTTAAACGTAGTTCTTTCATGCAGCACAGAGTGCAAAGACCAATGGATACAGGAAAACCAACATGTCAATCAATGCAAAAACGGAGTAAAGGGACATAATGCAGTTGATCCCGGCCTTAATTACAAAGATTTAATTAATGCTGAAATCAAGGCTAATGTTAAAAAATCTAACTTCAAATCGATAAAAAACGAAAACATAATTCAGCTCTCCACTAATACGAACAATGATGACATACACAGTGCTGACCTAAGACTTTCAGATATATGTCACTTATTGGGAAATGATTGGTCCAAATTGGCCAAAGAGTTACGTGGTGTGCCCGAAACCGACGTCGAGCTAGTCAAAGCTGAATACGTCGACAACACGGCGCAGCAGGCTATGATAATTCTAAGGCTATGGCTCCGCAACGAAGGTTCCAATGCCACGGGTAACGCTCTTGCTGAGGCCCTATACAAAATCGACAGAGCTGATATTGTAAACAATTGTATTTTTAATTTGGAACGCGTCACCGATGAAGTTGAACTTGATATGGCCTCGGCAAGATTGCAATTAAACACCCCGAAAATAAATGAATCAATAAACCCCTATGATAAAACTGAACCCGTTTTGGGGACCGACATAGAAATGATTGCGCATAGCGCTCTGAACCAAAACACCGTACTATTAGATGTCGATGCTGACACTGTGGATACGAATTGTAAGTCTTAATAGATTTAATTTTATTTATTATGCGTATAAACTGTAAATTATTCTGATTTTTTTTTTATTTCTTTAAGCGTATACCAGTACTTCACCATCCAAACTAATTAATTATCAAAATGATGTTGAAGCTATACATCAGGCTGCCGAAGACCACACTTTACAAGTGCTAAAAGAAGCACAAGAACAAATTGAACGTAGAGGTAACTATGAATATTTGTTATATTACAAAAGCAAAATTTAAAAGCATAACTTATTCACTTACAGAAGTTAGTCAGCCCGAAGACGAGCTGTTACAAAATATAACAGCTATTGTTGATCAACAAAAACTAAGAGATACTATACAAGGCAATTTTCAATAGAGTTGCAACAGATTACTGGGTCAACATATATCACATTCAAGGATATACTACCTTTAACCAACCTTTCAAAAAAAAAAAAAAAAAATCAGCCAATTCAGCGTGCAACCTAATCACTATCATCCGTTCATATTAATATGAATAAATACGATATTCTTCATCGGGATGAGCTAAATTGGTCATCAAACGAATATATTTATACTTCCGATATTATTAAGAATCAGCATATGTATCCCAGTCCCAAGCAACACATAGTTGGATATTGTATAATTAATATTTATTGCATATAACATTTATTTTTCATGTCAAAAAATGTAAAAATCTGTAAAAATAATGATTTATCATTATTGATTTGAATAATGATTTATCATTATTTTTTTACTATTTCAAAATAAATCTTGTCCGAAACTAAAAACAAATTCACATTTTTGGAGTTTAACAATAACTTTCGAACCAAGTTTGTCTTATTGATTAATTTTACCCTTAGGGGAAAAGATTATATATTTTGCTCTTCTGTCAAAATCATGATTTTAAATCAGTTAAATCCTTAAAAAAAACTGCATGACCCCTTTCTGGATTTACGGTTCAGCCTACGCGATTCTGACTCTTGATAGGTGGGATTGCTATGGAGTACGGCGTGTTTATATTTATTTAAGGAGTTTAAGTAAATTAATTGATTTAAATAACTACCAGCACTAGTAGATTTTCAGAGACGCATACTAACACATGTGAATAAATTATTAAATAAAAAAAAGACGAATATTAAACATGAAATATATTTATATATGTATATATTTGGTATAGCCATCCGTAAACACCAATTTTACTGAATTGCACCGAACGTGTAAGTTCGTTAAAAAAAACTGATTCTCGAGTATAACAAATCCCAACAAAATTGCCCTTTGCCCGAGCATTTAGCATTGTAATAATATAATCGTATAAAGTAAATAGAGTATTTTTTTAAGATCTTTAAAGATGAAAATTAAAAAAAAAAAGGTAGGCAGGTATAAAAACTCAATTTAACTCAATTAGCATAGATGGAAACAAAAGTAAAAACACTTTTGCAAAATTCTTTGTTACCCTGATTACACTGTTGATGGCTGGTTATATATACTATAAGTAGCATAGCTCTAACTGCTTATGAGGCACATTAGCACAACCTTAATATGCACTTTGCTTATAGGTACAGTATAATTGATAGCTAAGTTTTTACTTTCCCTCAGCATTACTAAAGACAAATTGTAGAAAAACAAACGTACAAGTTCTTCAATAGTTATCTAATATTTATTTGTGAAGCACTTTGGTACCAGTCTCCACATAACTAAGACTAACGATATAATTTATATTTACTTCAATACAAACAGATTTTATTTACCTATTATTATATCTAAGATTTTTAAATATATGTAATTATTCTTTAGAAGGTTTATGATTATGAAATAAATATTTAGATTAAAAACGTATAACAACTTTATGTGTAACTGGGTACATACATATTGCCTGAGATAAACATTTTAATGCAAGCCAATCGTGCTATTTTAAATATTTCCATTTGAACACTTTTAACAATTAAGTTAATATGCCTTTTGTACAGTACTAACAAATTAATGCAGTACAATGCCAACCCAATGGCTTGTCTTTTTAAGCTATACAATTAATCTAATGATGGACACCATATAAGTTTCGTATTTAAGAATACTTTGTTAGGCCCATTCTGGCAACAAAATTAAATGAATATCTCTTACTGCTATATATACAATACACAGATTAAAAAAGTATATAAAATGTTTTTTAGCTATAGAAACTGTGGTTAAGTCACATTATTTTATTTGGATTTTTGCTGATGACCCATTATGATATTTGCAGAGCGGAAAAACAATGATGATCACATCAGAACTCGTTTTAAGTTGAAATCTGTCTTAAAAAAAAACAGGAAACGTTTGGGTATGCTTTGGTGTGTCAAGTTTTTGTTCAGCTCCTAAATTGACGTAAGTGGGCTTGATTTCATCCATACTTGATGGATCGTACGTTTCGTAAATTTCCGTTATTTCTGGCCAGTTTTTTAATGATTGAATATTGTATTCTAGGCGCATGTATTTACGTTTTGATGTGCAATAATTTCTTTCTCGCTTTACCTGAAATTTTTTGAATATCAGATACTCGACAACAAAGGACTCAATAAAAACGTGGCACAAAAAGTTTAATAAGCCATATAGCAATATCAGGTACCGGAAATTCATCTCTTTTGGAACTATCAGCTGGAAGAAGTTCGCAATCCAATCACTAGGATATATCACTAGATATATGACAACACAGATGTTAAGTACAAGGAATAAACAAAGTGGCCAGTTGGACCAAATGGGTTTTCGATATGGAGCCCCTTTCGAAAATACAAAAGCAAGTATAATATACTGAAAACTAGAGATTGCAAACATTGTATAATTTTCCACGCATCCCAAATGGTTTTCATCAGAGTGGTGAAATGGCTCAAACCATGGTTGCTGATGTAGCTGAACCCATCCTAAAAAAAAAGTTGCATTTTATTTTAACATCCTCTTGAATCAAAGCTTATTACTTACCGGCCACTTGAAAGCAAATCACAACTGCCAGGTGAAGTAAAAGGGAGGCTAAAGGAGTTGGTGATATTAGTGAGTTCAGCGGAACTTGTTTAACCAGCTTGCCAGTATAAGCTTCAGTTTTACCAAAAAAAAACGCGAAAATCGAGATCAAGCCAAGGTCAATGTAGAGATATTGTTTGTCCGTAAGGTTTGAGTCAATCGAATATAGTATCATAACCGATATGAACTGCACCAGTGAATACGCAGCCATATATTTAAATATTCCGAACGACGTAACAAGGGCTGCACGACCTTCCTTAATGACACTCGGTACAGCGGCAATGGTCGGATTCCTTGACGTGAACGGCGATGCTATCGAAGATTCTGTCTCACTTAGTGATATGCCTGTATGAGCTACTTTCAGGGCTCCGCAATCATTGGCGCCGTCTCCACACATGGCTACACAGTAGTCTAATTTTTGTAGCTCCATGATTAGAGTTTGCTTCTGGTCTGGTGACATTCGGGCGTAGATTACCCCGCGCGTCAAAAAGATTTCCATTTGTTCAGGAAAATAATCACGCACTATCTGCCACGTTTTGCCATCCATGGCAAAAGTGAAGTGCTTGCGCCACTTACTATTGTATTCGCGATTAACAATTGAATTATAACTTTCTGGATCCAAGCCAGCTTCCAAGTCCCCATCATTTTGAGTAAATGTATCACATGTCTTCACGCTGGTAAGGCTATCGCTATTGGGCAAAATACTCTCTGAATAGTTTGTATCCGTGGGCGTTGTTACAGGCATTACCATATCGACTCCGCTTTCTTTGAACATACTGAACGACATGCCGTTGCTAGTGCTATTTGTATTGCCATTGCTATTCATTGAGAAGGATCTATCAAAAATGCCAAAATTTTTGCTACCAAGATCTAGAGTGTACTGAAGTGTGAATTTCTCACCCAATGGTACAGCATGTACAGTAATAACTGGTTCCGATGGCCTTACAATACCACAATCGCGCGCTACACTCATAGCTGTTAGAATATTGTCACCGGTCACCATAATTGTACGTATATTAGCCGTAGTCAATGAACTTATCACTGCACTTGTATCTGGTTTGAGTCGATTTTCAAGTATAACAAAACCCAAAAACTCTAGATCTCTCTCTACATCTTCACGGGACAATCGTTGAGCTTTTGTATAATTAAGTTTTGGATTAAGTGCCTTGAACGCCATTGCTATAATGCGATAGCCTTTTTTTGCAAACATTGCCAGCTGTTGTGCATAGTTATCTGGCATACTTTGTGGTTGACAAAGCTGTTGAAGCATTTCAGGTGAGCCTTTGCAATATACCTTGAAGCCTTGCATACGAGCATTTAGGCATCGAGTTATAACAGACATGCGCTGTAAGGTAGATGTGAAAGGAAATTCTCTTACAATGCCGTGATCAAAATGTTTATCAGCCTCCGACAAACCAACATTGGCTAAAAGATCGTCAACGGACGATTGGCGTTGCACTAATGTAACCTCATCGGTAGCGTCAATATCCAATCGTTTGTCGAAAGTTGGTTGCCTCAATATTGTCGGATATATTAGGCCGTATTTTTCATTTTCGGGTACGTTTTTCGAGTCTTCGAGAATCCATCCAGTAGACTCAAACATTTTCAAGTCCAAAGGATCTCCCATTAACTTTCCATTCATCACCGTAATTGAATGGCATGTCACCATACCGAAAAGAAAATTGTCATACGGCAAACGTTGGACATCTTCAATTGGTATTTGGAATTGATTAGTAGATGATTTTGGTACCACACGCCACATATCCAAGCCGTCCTCAGTGAGTGTGCCCGTCTACATAAGTACAAAAGTTAAAGATAAAACTAATAGCTTATACAAACAATTTAAAAACATTCTTAAAAATTACCTTATCAAAACAACAGCAATCAATGCTTCCAGCTACTGTAATGGATCGTGGTGAAATACAAAAAATTTGGTCCTTTTTCAAACGCTTCTGGGCATAAAGTCTACCCACAGTCATGGCAGCAGGTAAAGCAGGAGGCACTACGATTGTGATAAGATCCAAGGATTCAACTGCAATTTTGACTGCATCAGTTCCTCGAAGTATCTACAATAAAATATATTATTGCGATAAAATAATATTTAAAAAATTTCATTATTCTTCACTTAACTTTCCACAGGTTGACAGCGAAAGCTACTATAGCAATATTTATAAATAGTATTATATATACAGTTTGATTATATCCTGCAATTTAAGGGCAAGGACTCCTTACGCTTCTACACTGTGCAAGTTGTTTTTTTTTCTCTCCCACCGACCAGTCTTTTTTAAAGCCTTCCATTTTCTACTACTTTAATATCTTACTATTAGTTGCTATAGAAAAGTTATGCATGACCACAATCGAATCATAATTATACGAGATATACGCCTTGACAAAGTGGTAAACAGGCTAAATAAACAGTCCGATGGATAGCGTGCTTGCGTTATTGTAAGCAATGTGTTGCAAATTTGAATGAATGTTAGACGAGATTTTACTTAAGTGTCACCGATCATGGGTACCACTATGCCCGAATTGCCACTATCTCCTTTTAAATTTCTTATACTATATACAGGGTATTTTAAGCACGGCTGTTCCCGAGTTTAACGGTCGTCTTATAAAAATTTTTGATCAAATAGTTTAGACTCACCTTAGATATGAGAGTGTAAAGAAAACCAATACAAGCAATCAAGGCCAGACATTGAATAAATTTATAAGAATCCTGCTCAAACTTGTAGTCTACGGGCGGTGGATAAAGTATAGAACGAATTAGACCACCTTTCGCTGTTATGTTGCCAGTGTTAATTACGAAAGCCAAGACCTTTTTGGATCCGATATATCGGGTCTGAATGACTTTAGTTCCACTGAATAGGGTGTGCCTTGCATGTTCTTTTTTTTCATAAATAATATCATATTTCATGGGCAGTGGTGTTTTCGTAACTGGTACGCTTTCACCCGTTAGCATAGATTCATCAAGAATACAATTTCCGGAGAGAAGAACAGCATCGCATTGCATGGTACAACCAGACGATGGAATTTCAATTATGTCACCCGGTACTAAATCTCGGGTTGGCACACAATTAACAATACCTTTTGAATTCACAATCCAAGCGTCTCCAGTATTTTGTACTGTTTCGCGCAAAACGTCTTGATTCTGTGAAAAACAATGATTAACAAAATGTTTTTGCTATTACAAAGACAGATAATAAGTATTTTTCCCCCTAATAAGACTATATTTTCTTTGTCCAGATTATACTCTTGTTTTCGATTTATGTGAAAGGAAAACTTGCTTTTTAGACTAGAAAAAAAAACCGTAATTTTTGAGTCATAGCGAAAAAAAAATTACCTTTTTGGTTTGTATAATTGACATAGTTATGCCAAAGATAGACATCAACAAAATTACACAGGCATAATAATAGTAATCGTAAGTGAACCACAGGATTACCGAAAATATTTGAAATACATAAAAGGGGTTAAGCACTTCAAGGAATAGCAGCGTTTTTATGTCACGATAAGGAACAGTAATTTCATTAACACCATAAACGATGCGACGCGACATTTGTTCACCAAAGCTGAGTCCTCGCTGCTTATGATAATACGAGCACGGTATATTTAAGTCTAGACCGTTAACCTTATTAAAGGCATTGGTTGTTGGATCCCAAGCATAGACCAATTGTTTGCAACGGAAAACTCTCAAGATGTGACAGGCTATAAGAGAAATGTTGTAATGGGCTACTAACATTTTCAATTGAATCTGATTTCAGTTCTCACTTACCCTTAAATATTGCTGATGAAAAATGCACAGATAATTGATTTGGATTCCCATCAATAGATTCTGGGCTTTGGAACGCATGATTTTCATTGGTTTCCGATTGTTTTTCAATTAGATCCCTGGTACAAACATATCGATTCATCAGTCCGAGTATTTCGATTGGAAAATAGTCATACATGCTTACTTTAAATCCTGAGTATTCAAAGTGCGCACAGGTTTCACATGATAGAGTTTGTGCTTGCCTTGATAATCTTCTTCGATCAGCACTTGTTCAGCTTCTTGCAAGGCGCATGGCTTACACGTGGCAAAGAGGTACCAGTGACGCCACCAATAGAGTACAAGTCGGAGGAGACCAGCTGTCAAACAAATAAATATCCAGCACAAAAATGTGCGAATGCGTGAGCGGCGGTAGCCGCAAATCTTCATTTCATCCTCCAGATTTTCGTTCAACAAACCAACCCATGGCTTCGAATCTACAAAAAAAAAAAATATAATAATAATAATAATAATAAAGACCATGTTAAGTACATTTTCAAATAATAGAAAGACATATAGGTAGAAATCCCTCCACCATTGCTTTAAAGTTTTCAAATTTCATACCTCGCAGCACGCCCGTACTCGTCATCAGTTTTCCTAAAAATTACATACTATAAAATAAATAACATGGACTATATAAAATTGTAGCTGCAAGAATCAAAGATCAAATAAAAATACAAGTGTAACCCATTTCACTCAAAATGCAAGGCCAGGCTAACATTTGGAAAATAAAAGTATAGGAACCAGTAAAATGTCCTCTCTAAGTATGAAACTATTCAGTCAAAACACCACCGAGACTGTCCAACCCAGTTGTAGTTAGTTTTGGAGTTATTGTATTCGGTCTCCATCTTTCGTTCTCGTTCCGATTGCTATGACTGTTATAGATCGCTATATTTGTCATGTTTTATGGAGTCTTCCATTACACTATAGTTGTAATCTTCACATTCATATGTATGTAAGCAAATTAAAAGTAATTATTTGCTTAGTAACCACTTTGATATTTTAGCGTCAATAATTTCAAAAGCTATGCGAAAACAGAGAAACTCAATTAAAATTTTAGCACGAGGCGCCAAAGCGCGCAGAAAAAAATCAAACATTTTTATCAATTAATATTTACTAAACACTTTTCATTTAAAGTCCAACTGTCGAGGTCCCGAAAGTCGAATCAGACAAAATTTCGTATATTGCATACACGCATACACATGCAAATATGAATATATATATTTTATATATGAATTAAGAAAATATCAAGTCAAAAAGTGCGCCACGCCAGTCGTGCTTACACATGTACACAGATGTTCGTGTATTTATAAAAATATATATATGATGAGCGCGCACACTCTCACATATTTGGCTGGAGCCATGCCAGAAAAATTGTAACTTTGCAAATTAATTATTATTATAATTCGTATAATATTCAGCGATCTCTTCTACAAAAATGTTAAAGTACGAGTGGATTAACAAGCACTTTATAATTTGGCAGCGTTTACACATTGGCATTGGTGTTGTTTTTGTTGCTAATCGAACCTCGATTACTTCACCACTGTGCACGAAACAACAGACCTGCTGCAAGCCAAGGGCACACTGTTTAACACACTGAACCGAATCGACCAGAAACTGATTCGTAACTGCGCCGAAAAACAGTCCCATAAAATCGTTTTTAAACATGATACAATATATCGTCTCGGCTAATCAGAAAGGTTTAACCCCAACAAACCTCTGCGTTCTTAAATGCACAAATATCCCATCGAAATTTTTTAGCTAACGTTGCCTTACTTATATCAGCTTTGAAAAAAATTGTTCATTATCTTTACTCTTGAGCACGTGGCCACCAAGCTGTTATTTCCATCTAAAAGTTTTTCGTCACATATAAGTACTAGTAATTAATTGTTCAACAACATGTTATCAAAAGATAATTCCATATAATTTATATGTATATTTAGAAGCTCTTTTATGTTAATTTGTGGGCTTTTAATAATTATTGGACTTTTTATACCCTGTGTACCTCAAGATTAAGAGTATATTAATTTTCTGGAAATGTATGTAACATAGAGAAGGACACGTCGCAGGCCATCCAAAGTTACTCACAATAAACTAGAGAAATCGATATAGCCATTTCCGTCCGTCCGTGTCAACGCCTAGATCTTGGAGGCTATAAGAACTAGGATAAATAAAGTTAGGAATCTAAAATTCTTTCGATTGATATAAAACATGACTGAAATCGACCATATTTATATGAACAAAAAACAAAATTTCAGAGTCAAGATTTTAATTCACCTTGCCTAACAGGCAAACAGTCGAATGAACAGTCCGATAGATGGCGTCCTTGTATTATTGTGAACAATGTGTTGTTAAATTCAAAGGATTATTATGTTCAGTTGTTTTATATGAATGTAGACGATCAGGGTCACCACCTGACTAGGGTTATCACCTTTTCTTTTTTAATTCCGTCTACTAGATACAGGCTATCCCAAACTCGGACGCACCCGATTTTAACATTCGGCTTCTTTACTATTGTGTTTAGTATGTAAACGCTTATAGTGCTGCTTATACTAAGTGATTGAAGATATTAAGTGTAACGAATACGAGATTTTTGTAGCCTCCTAAACTGATCTAAAGTACGACCAGGGCAATTTTAGATGAAGACATCCATCGCAACCAGACGCAACTGAAAAGTCTGAGCTTGTTGCCATCGATCAGGCACTTCGTCTTGCAGGTCAATCTAATTTTTTCTCGATATTTTAGATGTTAGGAACAAACAAATAAATAAACATAAATATTGAAAATGTTTTGTCAATTTAAACATCGAAATATATTTATATAGAGTATTTTTTTTAGGGTTAACAGAATTAACTAAACTGTTTTAAGGCCATGGTTTTTGTTAAAATCAAGTTATCGAAACCAAATTCAACATTGGACAAATAATATTAAAAGTTTAATTTACATAGAATAATTAGTTGAGAGCCCTGTATTTTTTACAGCTTTATATTAATAGTATTTGTTAGTTTCAGAAGAGAATGGCAAAAGGGCAAAATCTTTCATATGACACCAAAATGAATATAATCGGACCATAAATACAGGAGCTCTCAGGAAAACATTGGGAGACTCCCTTTCTATCACAGTGGAAGTCACGCATGATTTGTATGAAAGACGGCTATATGGCGTCCAGGGTTTTTTGTATTCGTTTTCTATTGTTTCTTGTTGGATGAGCTGAGCTATTGGAAAATCTATCTTTCTGCCCCTAGTGATACAGGGAATTTGGAGTTCAGAAACAATAGGAATTAGTTTCGGGGAAGAGTGTTGCAGAAATAACTAATCTCATTCCGTACACAAATTTAAGCCCACCCCGATAGGGGTTGGATTGGAAGTTGAAGCGAAACCCCTGTGCTTAAGAGTACAATATTTTAGTCAATTTGCTATAATAGTGTCCCAATAGGAACGATCGGTTGAAAATACTTATCAGAAAGCTTAATTTGCATATAGATTTATATTCAGGAAATTATTTTCAATTTTTTAATTTTAACTTAATTTAATCCCTTGTCAATCTATTGTTAGACTTGTTTTATTTACTTTTTTTTGCACACAGTTCAAATCACATGTACACACATTTGTAATTATTTTTCGAAAATTGCAGTTTTGTTATACAAAAACACAAATATTTTCACAATGCCAAATATTGATAATTTAAAAAGTTATAAATTATAATGTATCAAATGAAATGAATACAATCGAACCATAAATTTCTGAGATAACAATAAAGGCATTTTTAGAAGACTAATGACAAGTCAAGAGATTTACCATATTTTTCCTTTTTGCATTTTTCAAGAGCTATTATTATAAAGAATTTTTGTTTTACATATTTTCCAATGGAATGTCTCCGAGAGTTAATCATTAGGATTAAACTAAAGACATATATTTAAAGTATTAGAGCAATCTTCGTAGGAATTATTTTAAATGCAAAGTCAAAGTGAAAAATGCTACAATGTCAAGGCATCTCAACACAATTAGTTTACCGTGACGATTTCAACATACTGAAAAAAAGTTTCAATATGATTAGGCGAGAAAACTATTTTATAAATCAAGGTTTCTTCATTTGTAATCTTATACCTTGTTAAGTGATATAATTATGGTCAAAATAAATTTTGTTATGATACTCTGACTGTTACTACAACTATTATCTTTTGTCTTCTATGGCTTTTGAGTATTGAACATATGCGAGTATCTATATTAGATTAGGTTGCTATGGCCACAATTGTTATGTATTGTTAAATCCAAACACTTACCATTAACAAGAAGTTGAGAGTCTTGAACATCAAAATGTTCATCGTTTGGCTGAAAAATGCTGCTGTTATTGACGTCGCTGTGTACGTTGGCACTGACCAGAGTTAAATTCTTATCATTAAAGGGCTGCTGAATTGGAGACGATTTTGCTGTTGCATTGAGGCTGTTATGTTCAGCTGTGTTGTTATTTATACTATGAGGGACACGTTTGGTTTCGAACTGGGTAAATGATGCTTCAACTTGAGAATTCTGGGTTGGGGAGTGCCACCAATTTAATTTCAAAAGATTGTTTTTCGTTGCAATGCGAGGAATGAAATTTGTAGTGTGCTGCGTTTCTAAGTTGCGCTCCAAAAGTGAGTTCAAAGGAAATAGATCAGGCCCATTGGAAGCAGTAGTAGAGTCTGGAGCCAGTAAGTAAGTTCCACCGTACTTAGCGGCAGACATAGTCAAAAATATATTTTATCCAATTAATATATATGTTTTTAAATCAATTTATGTTTGTAGCTGCAGCACGTCCAAGGCTAGTATTCTAGCTCCCTGAAATTGACTTTCCAAGTAAGCTTAGGTAATTTCTTTCCTGATAAGCACTTCAATATAAGTATTTGTGTTTATTGATTTAAGTTGCAGATGTCAGCTAAACATTTTAGTGGCATCCAAACGCAAGGCTAATATAGCTTTACAAAAGTATGGCACAACATAGATGCATGTGCTTTGATTGGAAAGGAATTGAATTTTGACGGATATCATATTTAAGTCTGTTAACACCTTAAGAAGCAATTTGGATACTTGAACAAGTGATGGGACTATCAGGAGCGTTAACTTCAATAGCGTTAGTTTTGAGGCGCGATTTCCTTCGTTGGCGTCGGATTATGTAACAGTAGGATAATAGCCGTACTGTCACCTGTGTATCAAAGGGTTTTTTTTCTTTTGGCTCAAATTTGTTCTTAATCATCCAAATCTTATATTTATGGTCTCTTTATTGAAACGATTAGTTTGTCCTCCACTGCCTACGCGCTTTTCGAAATAAAATTGTTTTGCAAATTCTTTCTGCAACAGCGCCAAATTATGTCGTAAAGCTACAATCACCAATTGAATTTCGATGAGCGCAAAACGAATCCGGCTGGTGAGCCCGGTGTTTCGTGTTAGTATAACTTTTTGCGGGTTTGCAAGTCCTTCTCTCCTTTTGAACAATCTATTTGTAAATAGCTTGATTTGTTCCTTTTCTTTGAGTTCACTTTTGACTGAATTCATAACGGAACTCGCTTGAAAAAATATAGGTGGTGGTACTCTTTAAATGAAGAAACACACGAACAACTTCCAAAAGTTTTGATCGCAATAAGATCTTTGTGTTGCGGTTGTAATTGGGTTTGTTATCGACCAAATCGATCACCAACTTCTAAAGATCATTCTGTTTTTATGTGTGCGTATTTAAAACCAATTGCACTGGCTTTACACCAATGTAATTGATGTAAAGATTGCCCCTGTAAATTGTTGTTCCAAAATTGTATGTCTCCTTTGAATTTGTCTGTGGATTTTGTGATTTGATTGCGAATTATTTTGTAAAAATTGTTTTAGGGTGGTACACATATTCTCACAAGCAGCATTAAATGAAACAGTCATTGCGACAAGTACATTAGCTTAAAATATTTCATAGACGTGAACATCTGTACGACTCCATGAATCCCAATACCTGCAATAAGAAGAGATTTAATATATTGGTTTCATTAATGCGGATCCTAAATTTAATATATAATTTAGCACAGTTCCTTTTTAATTAAATCGATATTTGTAGAAAAATACGCAAATCTTGCATTACTTCTGGTTTGTTGACCGCAAGTTCAACTCTGGATAGTTGGCGCATGCGACATTTAACAAAAAAATAAAAGGCAATATATATATAAGTACAAATTATTACCCACACCTTAAAGCAAAACGTAGTTAAATTATATGGTGCAAAATCTATTATCATGCCGATATGTGGGTTTTAAGGAATATAATATTACACAATATTTTAACAATTGCAGATTATTGAGTTCTGTGACCAAATTGTTCGCGCTAATATCGAATAATTTAAATATTTACATGATTTTATTTTATTTTTTGTATATGATAAAATATCAAAAGATAATTAACATTGTTTTTAATAAAAATATTGCAGTATTTAAGATTATATGAACTTTTTTTTTAGTATTATACGTTTATAATACTATTGCATACTTTTAGTTAATAATTAAAAATTGGTAATTTACAACTTCACACAGGTTTCTGTTCTAAAATATGCAAAAATCAAAACTGATCTTTATAATTAGAGTTAAAATAATATTAATGAGCATAATTTAGAAAACTATCGAGTAAAAGTTCGATAGATCGATAATTTTAATTTGGTTATAGTTCTTTATACATTGATTTTTATTTTCCGTTCATAAACGTTGGCATAAAAATTTAATGTTTTGTGTTTAATTGATTACTAGGTCTTTTGTTTTTTAAACAAATATTTAGTATTTAACGTTGTTCTAAGGTTAACTGTATTTAAACATATAAAAATATAAATTTACTTAAGCCACTTATTTTCAAACGTTAACAGCCTTCACCTTATCATATTAAAATGGTATAATGATCTTAAAAATTATAGTGCAACATTCATTAGTCAGCTGTCTTATCATCTTGAAATATATCGATAAATTTTTCATGTATCATGATATTGGTTATAGTCAACGTGGCTTTGCATTACAGTCGAAATTTCAAGCAAATCAAATTTCTATTATTGTTGTTTAGACGGATTGTCTTAAGGAAAATTATTTAAATAATGTTGACTTATGTCAGAGTAATACATTTCTTGTCTCCCAATTTTTTTTTTATTACCGTTTTATTTATGGTTCAATCTAAATCACAAAATAATCGTATTGTCATGTGAAATAAAAAACTATTTGATTTGAGGAGATTATTCACCATGAATTTTATGTTTCGTTTTCCTGTTTATTTTTGTTTTTTTATCCTTGCCGTAGGGAACGATTTGTATTTTTTTTATATTTTGATAGCTTTACAAGCGATTTCACTCCTATTGAGGTATTTGGATGGAATTTGATTACCGCATTATATATAATGAAGCCGAACGTTAAACTCGGGCGCGGCCGAGTTTGGAATACCCTGTACCTAGTAGACGGAATTAAAAAAAGGTGGCAACCCTAGTCGGGTGGTAACCCTGGTAGCCTGCATTCACATAAAACCTCTGGTCTTAATATTCCTTTGAATCCAAAAACACATTGTTCATAATAATGCAAGCACGCCATCTATCCTACTGCTCATTCGTCAGTTTGCTGGTTACGCAAGGGGAATTAAAATCTTGACCCTCAAAATTTGTTTTTTGTATATCTCGAGTAAATATGGTCCAATTTTAGTCATGTTTGATATCAATCGAAAGATTTAGATTTAGATTTTTAGATTCCTAACAACTTTTCAGAAGCAACTAATACTTTAATCCGAAAGGTTTATACATTATATGGCTTTGAAAAAATGATTTGGTGGAAGGGGGGGCGGGGGGAGCAAAAAAAAAAAACTTGACCAGCGTACACACTTGACCAGCGTACACACACACACAAGTTTGGTTATCCTAGCTCATATAGTCTCTAAGATCTAGGCGTTCACACGGACGGACGGACAGACGGTCAGACGGACGGACATGGCTATATCAATTTCTCTAGTCACCCTGATCATATTGTGGGTAACTTTGGGGGATCTCCGACGTCTCCTTCTCTATGTTACATACATTTGCACAAAATTAGTATACCCTTGTACCTTTTTAGGTACAGGGTATAAAAATTATAATAAAGGAAAAGAGTACTTTGACTCTATTCGGACTAAGGACTTATAATTACCCATTGAGATGTGTGATTGTGTACGGAATGAGACCAGTATTATCTGCAGCACTATTATCCCCGGGCTATGTTCGGATATTTCCGACCTTAATATACCCTGTACCACTAAGAGCAGAAAGATATTTTATGTAGATCAACATTTCCAATGAGACTTCACATACTAATGGCAAAGTGGGAAACTACTACTCAAATAAGAACTAATATTCTGACTAAAGACGAAAAAGAAAAATAGATTAATGGTACAATAATAGACATCGGCTTCGTATAGTGGTCTAATTATGGAATTTATGTTGCTTTGGGGTAGTATGTGCTGATAACTTCTGTATTTATAATCTAATTTTATTCATCTTGGGCTTAATCGAATATGGAATATGTAAAATACTGTTAAATCTGTGAAAATTACAGGGCTCTGAAGTAATTATCGTAGTAGTAAAGCTCCACCGAATTTTTTCTATCGAATAAAGATTGGTCTATGTTATGTATTCTTTAAGATGTTTACAATTAAATTTTTACAAAGGCTCCTATGAAGGTATGTACATCAGATCAATATAAGCTTACAACTCTGGTTTTTGTTTTTTCTGGGATCCTTGCGTTCATTCACTCGAATATTGCTAGATTGATTTTTTACCGCTATTATACTTTAGGTAGTTCTTGTGGGTCTCCGACGTCTCTTTCTCGGTGTTACATACCTGCGTAGCTTTCCAGTATACCGTTTCTCTTCGGGTTCAGGGTATAAAGAGGGATTTTGTGCATTAATAACTTAAGGAAATAAATAATTAAATATTAGTCGACGTGACAAATATGTATGAAATATTGAATAAGTACAATCTGGAAATTTTCTTAAAACTAAATTCTAATCTTTCTTTCATAACGGACGTGACGGAACTAGCTACATTGTATAACTCCTTGTAGCTCCTATTTGTTGTCATTCATGAACCGATTTCATTTAAATTCGGTACTTAGAATTCGTACCTTCCAAATATCTCCCATAATTACAAGGGCGATGAATGAAAATCAAAGCTCTACATTTAAATATTTCTTGCATGGCACAATATTTATATCTTTGTGAATTTTTAACAAGCTACGACTGCTATATCAAATAGTTCCCATAGAAAAAATGAGAATTTAGTGATTTTTTTTTTGTACGAAATTATGACGATGACTAGAGTAATCGACCTGTATGAATGAAAGGATCTCAAAAGCTACAAAAACTTATGGTATGAAATTTGGTGTGAAAGGACTTGTTTGTTATACCCTGTACCATACTTGGTACAAGGGTATATTAAGTTTGTGTAAATGTATGTAACATAGAGAAGGAGACGTCGGAGACCCCCCAAAGTTACCCACAATATGATCTGGGTGATTAGAGAAGTTGATATAGCCATGTCTGTCCGTTCGTCCGTGTGAACGTCTAGATCTTAGAGACTATAAGAGCTAGGATAACCAAACTTGGGATTCGGACTCCTTATGTGTGTACGCTGGTCAAGTTTTTTTTTTCACATGAACATAAAACTATTAACTATTAAATAACCAAACCTGTTCATCACATGATGAACGATTTAGGTTCTTATATGATATAGTATTCCGATCCTTACAAAATTTGGTATATATTTTATTTGCTAAAGGAAACACTGGCATGTCAAATTTAAAAAAGATCGGATAATAAATGTGGGAGTTATTCCCTAAACTGATTTAGATTCGTATGACAGCTATATGATATTGTGGTCCGATCCGGCCGGTTCCGACAAATGTGCTGGTAAAAAAGAAGGTTATATCCCAAGTTTCATCCAGTTAGCTTTAAAACTGACAGACTAGTTTGTATAGAAAGAGACGGACAGACGGACATGGCTATATCGACTCCTCTAGTGATTTTAAGTATTCTAGAGGTAACTTTTGTGGGTCTACGATGTTTCGTTCTGTGCGTTACAAACATCAGAGCAAAACGAATGTAGTATTTTTTCTGCGAAAAGAGTAGAAAAAGAGATTGTTGAAAATGTTTTTTTTTTGGTGAAGCTTCCAGCAGAAGTTGTATGGAGTAATAAATCACTGTAGATCATTTTAGGAAGGCTTAACTCCCACAGGAAAAAAATCATAAATATATGATTTTCTTGGGAAACCGATATTAGTTGATAGTATATCAATGGTCTATATATTATCATTATCTGATGATTTCATTGAATACCAAATTCATTTAGATTAAAGAATTAGATTTTCAATATAATACTAAATATTTTACGACTTGAGGCCGTATTTGCTCGGTCATAAAAAAACTTCAGACGGAACAAGTTCATATTTATTCATCATATTCATTCGGTCCTACAGGCACAAGGAAACTCTGCCTCGGCTGTGCCCGAGTTTAACGTTCGACTTTATTTTCAAAACAATTTAGTTGAGTTGTATGAAAAACTCAAAATAGCTTGTTTGGTAATTGTGGTTGCGATTCTCGTCTTGATATCATTAAAAACTTCATCTACTATGTACAATTATAAAATACCTCAATTCTACAATGCTGAGCTTGAGCAAGACATCTTAATAAAATAATATCCATCTCAACTACCTTCAAATATTGTTTTTTGACTGCATTTAATGGGAGCTTATTTATAATCTTAATCCTATGTTTTGTAGTTTCTGACATACTTAAGATCCTAGAGACGGACATGGTCAACCTGATAATTCTTGAGTTAACATTCAGAGCTACATTTGTACAGTATGTTCATCGTTGACGAAACTATTCATTAATGTATTGTTAATGTAAGGGGAAATAAACGAGAAAACGCAATTTAAAATTTGGACATCTAGATTGTGGGTACTGTGGTGAGTTTTCTTTGGCCGTTGCCAATAACTGTTTGTTGCTTACTATTACTAAACCGGCTAAACCAGCTGTTGCGCGTGCGGCATTTCGCGGAGCCGGTTATTGTTCGTAGTCGTGGTGATTCGTGAGGCTAACAACTTGTCGCTGCGCATGCCAATTCAGTTCTGTATCTCTCGCTTGGACGGAACAGTCGTAAGCGCTCTGTAAGGTATTGTCAATAGACATCAATTCCGCGATCTGTGCAAATAAAGCGGAAGTACTTGTAGTGAGCAGCCGTTAAGAGTGAGTTAAAAATTTTGTACGTGAATGTAAATGTGAATTTGGTAAAGAAGTCAACACTAAGCTTAAGCTGGTGGCATCGCGTGCAGTGAATGGTCAGAGTTTTCAGTTTAAATTATTTAACATAAGGAAAAATATTGTTTTTTGTGTGTATTTTTTTTTTTTTGTGAATGCACAGTGTATATGTATATGTATACATATATATACATACTGTGCATTCATAGCATTCAAAGAACACTGAAGTTGTTATTAAAGTTGTAAAGTGGAATGTTCAATGAGCTAATTAAGTTTAAAAAAAAAAACAAGGATGCAAATGATCAAGTCTAATATTACCAATAACTACAATTTAAATTTCTTGGCGATTTGTTTTTAACATTTACAATTGAAGACTCATCACATTTTCAGTATTACCTGTACCGAGAAAACTTAACATAACATTTTCTTGGGAAACCTATATTCGTTGATATAACAATGGAATGTGCATGCTTTTTATATTATCATTATCTGATGATTTAAATAAATACCAATTTCCCTTAGATTAACAAATTTAATTTTCAATATAACCGTAATTATTTTACGAACAAAACTTTTTTATTGTATTAAGGTCGTGAAAATGTTGCAGCCACGTATAACAAGAAGAAGAATGCTCCAGCTTGCCCCGCTTAGACAATACCGATATTTATTACCTATAGCAGCACTTCGGAAGACTTTAAGCTTTTTAGTCTTCATTTCAATTCTAATGAATTCTCCATCTTATGGCGTTACACAAGCTACTGGTAAGTTCCAATAATCATGCGTACATTATTCTTGCTATCAAAAAAGGCAACATTCAAGACTATTTCCAGTCATTGTTGTATAGATTCTGCGAGTTAAAACTTCATGGATTGTTATTTGCATTGGTTGAATGAATCTAGTTTTTTTTATTACTAAAAAGCAGGCAACAGAAGAGAAAGCTGATTGGTGGTTTGCTGACTGAATGAATGTTGAAACGTATAAAATGAAAAAGAAACACAGTCCGGAATCAATATACCTTATACACATGGACCATAGTCTTCTTGTTAGTGGGTTATGGAATGAATATAACTCATGTTTGCTATTTCAAAGTAGAAGGGCACACATAGACATTGATTAAAAAGCTTCGTAAAATAATAGCAGAGACAAAATCATTGACTTGTGTACTAGAGTTGGCATCAGTGTCCGCTTTTGGGTTTAGAGTTAGTGTGGTCAGTCAGTTGGGGTACCAACGTCTAATACACAATTTCAATCAAGATATGCGAAATATTTCCATGGTATGCCAAACTTATACTATTTGCAGCAGCATATACGATTGTTGTAACACTGGCTGACACGACGACAATGGTGCAGACCCAAAGCACGATCACAGCATTCACAGCTACAAGAATTAATATCGCAGCTCAAACAGCTTTCACAATGTGAAGAAAATATACACGGCATCTCAGCAGCCAGAGTATATATATAAATAAACATACAAATATATAAATGCATAGATATAAATGTATACAAACAAGTGCCACAAAGGGAGGTGAAAAACAAATAATTTGGGTCATTGGGTGAAGATGACTTTACATTCTCGAATCGCGTACTTGGCAAAATATAGGTGGAAACAAAGCTAATAAATTTATTTGTTATATGCATATACACCTGCGTGAATATTTACATATATATTTTGAATTAGATTAATAATAATTTGACATAGTGAATGAAAAAAATCTGTTTCCAACGATTAGTTTCCAAGAGTATTTAAAAATCGCCCATTGTATTTTTTGTTTCCTTTTGTTATTTTGCCTCTTCTGCATATATAGAGGTTGCGGATGCTGAATTTTGTTAGTTGGTGATGGTGTCATTTTTTTCTTTTCTTTTTTTGCTTACCATTATAGTTGTTTTCTTCTGTGTTTGTTTTTGTGCTCGTCAATGGCATTGCTGGGGAAGTAGGGAAGCTACTGATGAAAACTTTCAAAAATACCTGTTATTTGCTTGGCTATAAAAACTTTCCACGTGTATTATAACCAATAAGATCATCAGAATTCAAATTCCAAGCAACTGATAATGTGTGCAATCCTTAATTTTGCTATGGTTGATGCTGCCATATATGCCATATATTAATATTAAAGTTGGTTTCACAGCCGAACTCTCACCTGCCTCAAAAATGAGCGAATATGATATACATGCATACATATTCATATAAAATTAACATTTTGTCTATTGAGTACCGAAAAAATATCTGCATTAAGGATTCAGTTATAGTTGAAGATCGTGGAAACCCTGGATATCATTTTTTTTTTTTTTCGAATACCAAACATAGACAGTTTAAAATAAGTGTAGGTTTAGACTGGAAACCAGTTTATGATAGCATTTATATTGGGCAAATGTAGTTATGAAGTCATCAGGTTTTTGAAATTCTGCATAAATTTACGCTATATAAATCTATATATATAATTAATAAAACATTTTGATTGTTGGTACTGATATAACCTTGGGTGAAAAATAAGACCCGAATTTATTTAATATAGAGGAGCTTCTGCAGATCTTCCACAGTTGGTACGACTAGACAAATCAATATGCAGGGTATGCACATAAGTTTAAATCTAATTAGATTTCTCTAAGGCGTATGAATGTATTTTTAGATAACTCGATATTTCACCTGGGTAGCACGATTATATCGGCTTCATACAACCCAAAACTGCTTTTTGTTATTGTACGGATACATATTTGAATGTAATAAATGCAAATTGAAACCCTTATATAAACTCCAGTAATTTGTTTTATTTTAACTATTTTAAATTTCGTAATGAAAGCTAAACTCTTTTAGGTAGTTTATGTTCAGATGCATATTTTTTTTAAAATCTATTATCTTTGGAAATATATCTTTCATTAGTTTGTATTTTTTGACATTGTGTAACTCTTTTCGAAGAAACCAGTATATTTATTTTGTTCTGATATTCGTAACACACAAAGCAACGCATTGTATACTCTTTAAAGTTAATACCAAATTGGTCAGTATCACTAGATAAATCTATTGAACCATTTCTGTCTGTCTGACCCTCTATTTAAATGCAAAAAAGCTATAAAGCTAGCGTGATTAAATGTGTAGCACATTTGGCGGATTCGACCACTATATCATACAACTGTCATACGAACCTAAATCGGTTCTAGAAATATCTTTAGCAATTATTAACTGATCTCAATAAAATTTAGATTTATATATGAAAGCTTACATGTGTGCAAATTTTAGTCAGATCTACCATACATATAGCTGATACATAGATCAACCCAAATTGTTCTTAGGTATATCTGCGGTGCTTACGGACCAATCCCGTTTATATGATTTATGACTGAAAAAAAACTTCGAAAAGAGTTTTTAATCTACGGCGCCCAGCAAATAACTTTGTATTTTTTTTATTTCCAGATGAGATGTATGCCGTTCGACCGACGCCAGCGTTGCGTGGGGGTGTTGATGGTAAGCAATTATTGTGTTGATCAACTCATACAAATATGAATGATCTGATCTTATTATAACAGTTAATGTTCATATCAGTTTCTATTTTGCTTTAGTTAAATTGTTTAATGTATATTTATATTATACTTTTTATATTACAAAATACTGTACAAAATATTTATATATTATTTAGATTATATTAAATATATATATATATTTAGATATATACATATAAATTGTTTTTAATAGCTTACTTCATTTATTTTATACATATATGTATAATTATTTCCAATTTGATTGTTATATTGGATCTTTATGCTTACTCTATTTGTTCCTTCTCTTTCTTTCTTTTTATGTAATTGATTTCACATACTTTTTGCTGTACATTCTGGACGTGTCACTCTATTAACTCTTCCTACTCGTTTTATATTTCTGAATTTATGTATAATTATTTTACATTATATTATATTAATTTAATTAATAATTTTGTAAATAATTGCTCCTCTGTCCATATTTTATTTGATTCACATCTTTATTTTATTTGGATACAAAATATTAATCATTTTTAAAACTGGTTCATTGCAAAAAGATCTTACAACAGTACTATTAGTAAATAACGAGAACGACCGTGTAGGTGACACATACGGACGTTTTCTGTCAGTTCGCCCAGAAATTGGTCTCTTGACCTCTACTGCACGCACTTTTATACAAGAAGGTACTACCACGGAATTCGCTACCCAGGTTGTTGGAACAACTCTTGAAAACGGACGCCTATATGCTCAGTATTTGAAAAAGAGCTCTCGTGTTCTATTTGAAAATGGGCAAGGACATATCGGACCTTCCGTAGTGACAAGTTGGGTTGGCGAGGGAGACACTGTGGTCAACACTCGTTCTATTTTACAAAGCCATAATGACTTGATAAATGCCGATTCTCCCGACTGGCATGATATAGATGATCATTTAGGCCCTAAACGACCAAAATTTGTGGGAAATACCGATTTTGTAAGGGTATCGCCAACTGAAGAAAAAGAAACAAGCTTTTCTATTTCCAGTTCGACTGAACGCTCGACAAAAAAAATACCAATTGTAAAAGTAACAGGCCGTTCCGGACAAGGAGATGATGATGCTCGAAAGCTAGCAGCGCAAAAAGTGTTACCAATTGGCGATTTACCCACATATACAGTGAAAAACTATTTTGAACAGGAGATATTCTTACAGCCAGATAATACGGCAAATGGAAAATCAATTGACAATGATTTTTATGACGATAGCCGATCACCAAAGGTTTATTATAATCAAAATAATGCATCGTTTTCAACGGTATCCGGCGAAACATCCTTCAGGGTACAGCCCTTATCAAAACGAGTTCTTTCGACAGTAACTTACTACGGCTTTGCTCATTTTACAACAACTGTTGGAGATAGCGCGATTGTTTTCTCGCCATCGCCTAACACCGCTCAATTAAATGCAAATATGGGACATGTTACTTCAATCAAGGGTAAGGCAACATTAAATTCCGATATATTTAAAACGAGTGAGGCAGAAGTTCTGCAAATTGAACCAACAAAAATAAGTTCTCAGACCACTGTTACACAACCGTCAAGTGTTTTAAATAAGATTATATTGGAAAACACGTATGAACACCCCGACAGTTTATCCTCTATAGTGTCAAATGCGATTTCGTCTTATAACACACCTCTCCAGGGAAACATACAAGAAACTGAAATGAAAGCTTTCAAAACTACTTCAACTGAAGAGAAAAAACCCATGTTATCTCTTCCAACTCCTGAAGAAATATTAAAAATTTACGCATCTTTGTCAAAAGTTCAATCTCAGCCGAACTCCACACAAAACAATAGTATTTCGTCTCAATTTCAGTCCCTCTCCATACAAAACAGTAGTATTCCATCGGAAGTAACTCTTAGTGAATCTGAATCAGGTCTGAGTACTCAAGGCGGTGCTACAACAATATTCTTTGAAGATGATCCGTTTATCGATTTTGTTCATATAACGCCGGCAACACCAATAACCCCGCAGTCTACTGTTATATCGATGTCGACATCTGTAGAGAAAGTCCCTATTAAAGCTCCAACTACAAACCCTGCTGATGAACTAGAAATTTTAACAACCACCGAAAGCCTAGATGTTTATGTAGATTTGGAAAAGGCAAAAAATGTCAAGTTGCAACAACATAATTATAATAGTAGCGGAAATGCATGTAGCCAAACATCACAAGCATTTTTCACTCAACTTCCTAAGGAACTAACAATACTGCAAACTGTACCTTTGGATTCATTGGATAATAATGGGGAAAAACTTGCAACCATCAATACAAACATACTCTCTACTTATGAAATTGTGGAGACAACGAAATACTATTGCATTGAAGCGTCAAAAAATACAATCGAAAACCAAGAGAATCAGAGTACTTATCTGCTACAGCTAGACCCAAAGGACACAGAAGTTATGCACGATAACACGGACATGTCAAGTGTGGGTACTACGGAATTAATGTTAAATGAGGAACAAATCATTGAAAAAACTCCACAACCAATCAGTAAGGAGGACTTGGATCAATCCGGCTTATCTTTGTCTAATAACACTGACAAAGATCTAGATTATGAACTCGAAATGGACGATTACGAAGACTTTGAAAATGCTACAGACGATGAAGTAGATGTTATTTTTAAGACTCTTTACACCACATACACATATCTAACGACATTTTTCCAAGGCGACTCGAGCACAGTTTCGAGTCATTCTGAAATTTTAACAAATATTATAACATCTACAATCAAAGGCGATGAAGAAAAAGATATAAGGGCCACTAGCATAGTGGATCAATTTTTAGATAATACTATATCTGCAACAAGTAAACAAAATACGGATGTGAAAACTACGGCTGTGGTACCTGCTCCAAAATTTATAATACCAGATGGAATAGAAAGTCTTATAATCGAAGATGATTCCTCTGATGGGAAAGTAAATGACATTAACAATGATACAAGCAATATACAAACCACTTATCTTAATGATACCAAGTATACGCAAACACTATTGACTACTTACACATATTATACAACTATATTTGCAGATGGTGAGACAGAAATAATGTCTCGTACTGAAGTTGTTAAAAATTATATTACAAAAGCAGAGCATTTACCAATAAATTCAGTAGCGGCAGATGTATTGTTTGCCACGGAGCCTTTGAATTCTGTGTCAGAAAACAATCAAATTTTAAAAAGTAATCTATCTTCTGTGTCGTCTGCGTTAGAAAATCAATTTCAAATCCTATCATCTTCTAATATTGAAGTCATTGATAGTGCTCAAGTAGATGCGGCAATAACCTTAGAACGTGTTACTTTGGTAACGGACATAAGGTCCACAAGTTCCAGTGGAGACCATCAACTAGTTCCCCAGCAACATGAGATCATTGATGATCAAGTTAGTTCAGAAAGCAATACAGACGAGATTATTCCGTCCGCTACATTGTTATTACAAACAAGTTTTACTACTTTTACCTTCTATACAACAATGTACGTTAGTGATAAAACTAATGTAATCAGTAGGCTGGAAACTATAACAAATGTTGCAACGGAAACTCTTCAACCTACCAACGTTATCTCCGTTGAAGAGTCTACACTACCTATAACTTATTTCACCACATTTACCTACTGGACTAAGTTGGCGAAAGATGGAGAAATAACGACAATAAGCAGGGAGGAAACTATATCAAATGTAGTTAGTCCCACAAACTTAATTGCCGCACGGCCGAGTATTGAAACTACAGAGAACTTTTCAGCAGTAGATGGAGCAGATAGTATAAAACCAAATCTGAATTTGAATTTAACTACCAGTGTCTCAGATTCTAATTCTGACTTGACGACATTTTATACCACATACACATATTTCACCACCTTATATGATAATAACAAGACTATTACGGACTCTCGATTTGAAACTGTTACCAGAGTGGTTACACCACTTGATTCTACAGCTTCAGTCATAGAAAGTCTTACTTCAAGCCTTCAAATGAATGAGATTTCTGTTATGACTAATTCAATTACTTCCAGCTTAGTTCTTCAAGACTACAAGCATATTATTGATGCAGAAGGTGTGAGTACATTGTTTTTTACAACTTTAATCATATCGACACAAGATTTTAATGGTAATGCAATTGAAGTTACTAGTAGCACGTCCAGTCTGTACATTGATGAGACGAAAAAATTAAATATCAATACCCCGGCATTGCCAAGTGATGCAACTGGCATAGAGGGTTCGTCATCTATGCGTCAATATAAAACAGGCTTGGTTCGACTTATTGAAGGAACGAGAATTGGTAATCGGACCACAACATTGTATGAATCAAAGGTTATTGGCACCATCATTGAAAACCGATACGCACAAATAATTGAGAGTACATCAAGCTTTCTCATTGAAAAGACAAGTGCTCCTGAATTAATCGAAGCAACAATTTCGCCAACAGCAACATCTGATAATTCCATAATTCCTACGAAGCAAGTTAATATGAATGAAGGTACTATCGTAACTGTTGAGGGCAGTATTGTTGGTGATGATGGTACTCTTATTGGAAATGAAAAAGTAGAATCGGCTACAACTGAATCAGAAGTGAATGATGACAAAGATGAAGACGAAAGCAAAGCTAAATCACCTTACCTATCGAAAAAGCGTACTTTTGCCCCAGTTATAAGACCTTTCGCTTCGCGCAATAGACCAACATTTGCACCAAAGCAGAAGACTGTGAGTCCAAGCAGCGCAACGATTATAACAAGGTCTGATATAACGCCAACCATAACAGCGACACCTGCTATGAAATCAATTGGTAAATATAGTAGTTCCAGAAAGGGGTCTATTTCAAATGCACCTATAAATATCAGTGAAGGTTCATCCGCTTCATCGCGACGCATCTTTGGTCGTCCAAATAAATCCCAGAGTGGGTCTTATATATCAGGAGGGCTATTACCATCTTCTTCTGGTTTTGCACCAAGTCGGAATAGGCTTGCTTCATCATCTCGTATTTCCCCAATTTCAACTTCAAGACGTAATAATGTATCTTTCCGGCCGTCCTCAGCATTAGGCTTTCGAGCTGGACTTTCAAGCTTAAGCATTGGCAACGCTAGAACTCGTATAAAGGCAACTACGACTATTACTTTACCTCAGTCCTCCAATTCTTCAGTACCAAATCAATTTGAACCAGATAGTAGCACTGAAGAGGAGGCTTCAACACGTGATCAACTTGACGAAGAGGAGACTACTACCGAAAATTCTAGGCGGAACCAGAATCCACTATTGCGTTTTCGTAGACCCCTTAATAGACCTAGTGGATTTATAGCTCCTCGTTCTAATTCTAATAATTCGACTGCTGTTTCGACTAGAAAAAACCCACTTTCTGTTCGTAACAAACAACCTTCGACAACGGCACCTACATTAACAACAACAACCACGCCAAGACCCCGATCTCGTAGTTTTCTACGACCTACAATAGCAAGTATACAGTCAAGAACAAGACCGCAAAGCAATCTATTTCCACCACGTAAACTCTTTCAACAACAGCAAAAGTCACAATCCTCAGAAAATGAAAGTGATACTGACGCAGATTCTGAATACGATGATGAAGATGATGAGGGAGATGATGATGGTGAAGCTGGAACTGAATCAAGTCGCCGTAAGCGTAGATCACAAAATAAGGCTAAAGGAAAGAAAAGAGTTCGTCGACAAATAGAAAATGGTCCATCAAATAGGAGCAGATTTCGATTTAGGCGACCTAAAACTGTACCAACTGCAACAATATCAGATAATGATCAAGAATCAAAACAAAAAGGAGAAGTTGAAGAAAGCGAGTCAACAACTTTTAATACACGAAATAAAATTAATTCCCGATTTGGATCCAGATATCAAACTTCTTCGCCACATGGGCAATCAAGCTCAAGTAGTTCTACAACTACATCCAGTCATAGAGCTATACGCCCAACTAGACCAACGTCGCCTCGAACACAGTTTACCTTAAGGGAAAAGGATGCACCAGTCATCGGGGTATCACGACCTGGGTCTACATCGAATTTTAGACGGCAACAGCAGTCTCCCACCACTTCCCTTAGGCGATCCGCAGCCTCCTCTAGTGCAAGCAATAGGCGTCTAAAGAGCTATAGCAAAAAAAACAACAATAATGCTGATAGCTCTAATAGATCTTCCGGTGCTTCCCGTCCTCGTAACGCTAATATAGGACCCTCCACCAGAACCAGAGGGTCAGTGCGTGGAAGAAATCGAAATGACCCTGATCAACTTGCTTTAGAATTGGAAAGTGCCTCTATTACAATTACTCATGTTGTACCAGCAGAAGTCACCGTTCCAGTTGTGAACGGACAAGTAACAGAATATAAAAATATTATCACTGGTAAAACAAGTACAGAAATCTTGGGGCCTCACCAATACACAAATAGTATCGGTAAGAACGGTCAAACCTCGCTTTATTTAGTGCGAGAAGACACAAGTGTGAATTTCGCTGGTGCCACCGAAATAACACGCTATTTTCTTCATGACACTAGCACAACGACTGTAACTTTTACACCTACCACAATTCGAGGCCGGAAAACTTCATTTTCTCACATATTACCCTCGACTATATACTCTGTAGAAAATATTGTGTCAACATTGCAGCCACAAATATCTGCCAATGCACCCCTTGCAAATATTTTGCTGTCCCAACTTTTGTTGGGCAACATTAATTTGCCAGCAACAAATCCTTTGTTCGTGCAGCAAGCTGGGCCGACGACCAATCAGGTTTCGCAAATTCAAGCGACTCCTGTGACTGAATATCGCACACATTCGTCCACCTATGTAACAACAATATTTGACGGAAAATCGACTGTACTTCCCGTCACCTTTCAAGGTAAAAAAATTCTTACTACCGTCTACGATACAACAGCCCAAACTATCACAGCCACCGAATTTGTGACTGATACAATTGTTACTACCCCGACCCAGGTGCAACAGCCAAACCAGCTACAGTCAGCAAGCCAGGTCGCTCAAGTAAATAGCTTACTGCTTCAGCAATTGTTACTCCAACAACAGCAGCCAGTCTTGGAGCAATCTCAAAAAATTATGCCCACAACATTGCCTCAAATATATTTAAGTGATAATCTTCAGGAGCTTGAAGACGCAAATTCAGGCAAGGCTTCGAATAATATTCATGAGAATACTGATGAAATCGACGAATTCGTACCTCATATGGAAGAAAGAGCTTCAAATAAAAGCAGTCGTAAGAAGTCCCGAAAACCGGGTCATAAAAGTCATAAGAGAAATAAACAGAATGAACGTCAAAATCCTATCGAAACTGAAAGCGTGATCACTCTGTACGTATCAGGCCGCAGACCCGGTGAATTCAGTACTATATTATCTACAGTACAAAATAGCCATAAAGAACATTCCGCTTCCCTCTACAAGCGACAAATACATCCAGAAATTTTACAGACAACTTCCGCTGTTACTCCAGGAGACCTTTTTAAGACTGAAGGCAGTGAAGTTGTTCAATTGTACTTACCTATAGATCGAGACAACACCAATAAAATGTCAGATGAGCTAGATAAAAACACAATAATGTTAGATTTGGTATTAGATGAGCCGCAAAACACAGCTTCATTAGGCAGTATTGTAGGGGATGTAGAAGAGTGGTATACTAAGACTTCAAAACTATTCAATATTCAGACAAAAAATCCTTCAGAATTGGAAAGAAATCATACACTGAATTTTTTAGTGTAAATGGCCTCGCTGAGCTCTCCCCGCTTCAGTTGCAGGTCATTACCACCACAAATACCTGTTTTATTTCCATGCATACATTCTGTTCCCAGAGTCTCTCTTTCACTTTGATGGGGAAAACTAATAACTCATATCGTAGGTTTAGGCGTGAAGAAAATACGAGTAAAATAGATTTCAATGCGAAAACGTTAAGTCCGCATCGCGTACGCAAGGTACTTATTCGGCGTAAACCTGTCGACGTTAATGTTTCACTAGTCAAAACCAACAATAATAAAGCAATAAGCGACAGTCTACCAGCGCAACCGCAGAATTCGCAACCAAAGAGGCATCGTGTTAAAATACTCAAACATAAAATTTCAAAGAAAAACCAAATATCATTATTACCTGTGTCCAACATTTCTACCACGAAAACAACAGGAACGTCTAAAATGAAAACCCTAATCGAAAGCGGCAAGCACTTGGCCCCGAAAATACTTTCAAATATAGAGCATGTTGACGGTGATTTAAAGCAAAACAAGGAAAATAAATATGTTGTACCACCACAAGCCAAACCTGCATTTGAAGGTCACCAGGAATTTAAGATCAGCACAGCTCCGATTCAAGTTAACCAATTGATAGAACGTTCGAAATTGACACTACACACTCTTACAAATTCCATCCTATCCGAATATACTACTATAAATACGGAACTACTAACACGTACATTTACTTATATTGTAAATCGTGTTTACAACGATAAACATGAGATTCAGTCTAGTTCCACATTTGTCCGTATCGTTACCCGCACGTCACCGCAAATTCTTAAAATAACATCTACAGAATTCAAAGTAATTTCTATAGTACCCACATCAACCGCTGCTATTCTACTAGCAAGTGCTCAAGACAGAGTATAAGAATTGAGGGAGTGTAACTCTTGAATTTTTCGTATAGCTGAGAGCATCCAGGTTGTCTATAAAATTCTTAAATTGGTGTAAACGCGCAAATAATTTTGATTGAAAACAATATACAAGTATTCTACACATGGATTGAAATTCATTTACAAAATTGTTTACCCTTGGATAAAATATACATGCATCTGTTTGCATCTAGATACATCTGTACATACATATTTCAAATTAATAAATTTTTTTTTTTTTTTTTTAATACAGAATCTTATTTATATTATACATCCCCTGCTATCACACTAGCTTTAAATTTCAGATGATGATAAAGAAGACATCACAAATAGGTTTTTCTTTAACTACGAAACCTTTCTGTAAATGATGTATTTAAATATAAAATACTAAAGCTCCATATAATATGCGTCGGCGGTAAATTAGTAATATTATTATAATTTACAAACAATTTGTTTCTAAAGTTCAAATTGAATGATAATATTATTTTTATATTTTTCCAAAATCAAATGTGAGAGATTCGTATATATAATACTTTTCAAAGTTTTAAGTTAACATTTCTATATTTACAAATAAAAAAATTAAATTTTCTTATTTTTTTATAAGGGAAACACCATCTAAATATAACCAATTATCTTATATTGTTTTATTTTTATTTACTTAATTTTATTTGAAACATGTATATTCATTCATTTACAAATTGTTAATAGTTATGAATTTGGAATAACACTTACAAATATTTGTGAATATCTGATCGTAACAAAAATAAATATGTCTGCCAAAAAAAATTTTTTTTAAACTTTCTTTTAAAAACTGGAAACGTAATTTTGGTAAGGTCATTTTTGATAATGTATTTATATGTAGAATACAGCGTATCAATAATATTGAAACATGTATTTTTAACTTCGTTATCATTGATAGAACGAAATTGTTCTGCTTATATTTGCAACTCATCTAGAAATGTGAAATTTTATGGTTACAACTTTTTAAGCTCAACATATAAAATTTAAATAGCTCTCTTAGAAAAATTCAATCTGCAAAGTATATGAATAAACAATTTGTATAATTAATATTACAGGATGTAAAATATTTTTATTTTTTTATTTCAAATTATCGGATAACTTAAAATACAAAAATTCCTGTAAATAGTTGTACATTAACATAAAATTAAATAAAAAATAATGATGGTTTTTACCACCATTAAGTTTAACGCATACAACAACAACTTTGCCATCTCTGTAATCAATCCAGGCAACAGTATTAAGAACGTGAAACATAATACACAGAACACAAAAAGTATACCTATTGATTCAAGATACAAGCCTTTGTTACTGTCTCATTTAATTGAGGAGTTCAGCTCCCAGTACCCAAGTATCGAAGAAGCCAGGTATAATCTCGCTACACATGTTATGTCAAATGGAGTGGAATTAATAATTGCCAGTGATAAGCTTAAGTTCAGCGAAAGGTCAACTCCCAAAGTCAGTAGTCTATATGCGCAAACACAAAAGCCGGTTACTCTGGCACCCAGTACATTAAAAAACCATATGATATTAGCGCTGCCTTCCTTTAAGCAGGTATGTCAAGTTCAAGGAATTCCATTTAAAGGTATTGATTGAATATTTGTTTATGCTAGGCAAATTTTACGATACCAATAAATGACAATCAGTTCATAACTAAAACTTGTATGACCACTTATACTTATCGAACAACATATCTGGAAAACGGTAGCACCACCATAGAGAGTCGGAAGAAAATCATATCAAACATAGCTACAGAAGAACGAAACTACTTGCGTTCTAACAGTGGACTTCAATTGGGAGTGACACTATCCCGGGTAAGTTTTAGAAAATGAGCAAGCGTAAGCTACATTTTTTGTATTATTTGTAGTCCTTTAAAGCCCTTGGCAGAGCTAACAGAGTTAGCTAAAGTTTGAAGCTGTTTAAAATTTTTGATACAAAAATATCCATAAATCCCGTGCTTCGAATTTTTGGAACACACGAGTTTTCTTTACATTTTAATAAGGTTTGATATTTATACTCTGTACCACAAGGTACAACGGTATATTAAGCTTGAGCAAATGTATGTAACACAGAAGGAGACGTCAGAGATGACCCAAAGTTCCTTAAAGTATGATAAAGGTTCTTAGTCAAATGGATCTGGCCATCTCCGTCTATCTGTGTGTCGGCCTGCCAAGATCTCAGAGATGACAAGAGCTAGAATGTTTCGGCTTGGTGCTTATAAAAACGTATTCTGCAGTTAATCCGAACAATTTGCAAAATTGTAATGATTTCGTATATCTATATTATTTAGTTCCCAAAGGCCTAAACGAACAAAAAAACCACAATTTTGTGAACTACTTATACACGAATCGCAACCAAATATAGAACAAAACTAGGGGGCTTCGTCTCCTGATTGCTCGCTTCGCTCGCAATCCACCCCCAGTGGGGTGCGTGGAAAATTGTGGACGGGATGAGATCAGTTTTTCTGTAATACTTTTCTATCTCTGGACCAAATTCGGGCTTTCCCGAAATTAAAATACCCTGTACCGCTGAAGCCTGCAAATTTTTTTTTTACATTTTTGCAAATTTTGAAAATAATTTTTTTTCAAAATTTTGTGATTCTATACACAAAATTTCATAGCTCTAGCTTTTATAGTTTGCGAGATATTTGAGATTAAGCAATGAATGGGACTGCAGAAAAAGAGAGGGAGGAGTGAGGGGCTATCAATACTTTTACTAATAACTTCTGCGTTTATGGTCCGATTTTACTCATCTAAGTGTCAAAGGTATTTTTATTGCGCATATTTGGTTGGAACTAATAAATACTGTCAGCTTAAAGCTGCAAAAAGTACAGCGCTCTGAAGTTATAATAGGTATATTGTAGAGGAGGGTGGGGAGCTTTACCAATTAAAGCTTTAAATTACCAAGTTCAATGAAAATATATCTAAAAATGTTTTTTTTTTTGGTGAAACAGTTGTATTGGAGCTATACGATATAGTCGTCTGATCAAATTGTAACTTCACATCATTGTTAAAAACAAATAAGAAGTAATAAGCTGTAAGTTTGGTTTCAATATACATAATAGTAAATATAAAGGTTTTAGTTATTCTGAGGCAGTTGTGGTTTTTATTCCGAACCTAAATCGGATATCGAAAAAATTTAATAAACTTGATCTAACCTGCAGAATATGTGATTAATAATAACCAGCCGGAACTTTCTAGCCCTTACCATCTCTGAGAACTAGACATGAATTCAGACGGACAGATAGGTAGATATGGCTTAATCGGTTTCTCTAGTCGCCCTTATTATACCCTGTACCTTAAATGACACTGCATAAAAATCTAATAAATTTTGATATGAAGTCTTAAATGTGTCAGTTAGATAGAAAATAAAATTGATATATTGAATGTTTTACTATTTTTAGACTCCAGAACTGATAGTTGGAGTTTTTCCAACCACTTATCACTACTTCAATACTCTAATTGATGAACAAGGCGTGCCATTAGTAGCGACGTCTTCCTATACAGTGGTCAATACAGTTACTGGCCCAGATGACCACATATCATTTTTACAGCCCTCGGAACAGGCTACACCAACTCAAGATACAAATACCTATTACAGTCGCATTACTCAAACGAAAACTGTGTACCAATCCGAACTGAAAGAACTGGAAACGGTTGAAAAAATTTTGACTCAAGTTGTTGTAACGGAATCATTGCCAGCGCGTAGCACAACGGTTTTGAAATACAATTTCATCACAAATAATACGAGCAAAACTGATGTAAAAAGCATAATTGCGTATGATAATGATTTCGATATTTATACTAGCAGCAGTGACTTTACAAGAACGTCTGATGATAATGACGTGCATATATATGCAACGAAGACCTTTTTAACCACACTAACGTATTTTACTACAACTGTATCAAAAAGCTTGGATAAAATGATGAGTACATCTTTAAAAGGTGATCATAAGTCCGATAAACTAAATATCCTATCGCAACTTTCTTTCAATGACAACGTTAAATACCATACCAAGGTTATAGAAAACATTATCACAGACATTGTACCGTACTCATTGTTAAAGTCGGAAACCATATCAAAATTTCGAAAAGAACTAAGTCACAAAAAAGGGAAAAATGATCGCAAAGTTATTGTCACTATAGCTACTTTGTTGGGCGGTGAAACTTTAGAAGTAACTGCTGTTCAATTGTTGAAGCCGACAACAACGAAATATGCAAAAGAAAGAGACACCAACCACAAATTGTTCGCAAATCACGAATTAAATACACATTTGGCATCTCAAGAAAAAACTTCTTCCACTGGTACAATAAAGCCGACCACTTCATATACAAAGATACAAAATAACATAAAATCAACCTCTAAAATTGATCTCACTGCTGATGAGTCTGGACAAAATAGTGCTTTGGAGTCACTAAATCCAGGAGGTTCCTCCACCTCCCTCAGTTCAGAGCCTTTAACTGATGATAATTTGGGATCATTTACATTTCAGAATTTTCGACCTGTGTTCAACGTTGTGGCTGACTTGCTTCAGAAAAATATTTTAATCAAGCGACCTTTGACATCTGACCTAAAGCCAAATAATAATATCGAAAATCCCACAACTACTATTCATACGCATAATAGCCCCAGTACTTCTTCCATAATATCGAACGGACCGATTTATATTCCAGTAAAAGGAACTGAAAGTGAGCAAGCTAATTCTTATGAGGATGCTATTGGCAATAACAAATTGACGAAACATAGCTTACATATTTTGCCACCTGTATTTGAATTAGCTGAATCGGTAAAACAAAATAATTTACCAAAAGAATCACAAATAAAGCACAAATCGTACAGCAATATGTCTTTCAGGAAATCTGCAGAAACTTTATCTAGATACCAGACTATATTATTAAATAACGGTATTCCTATTCGGCCTGGTGAAATTATAACAGCAAACACTGATGTCATTATTGGAAAACCAAACGGCATTCAGTTTTCAGAGATCTCTTCGACTCCTAGCTCAGATGTTAGCCTCTTCAAAAACGTTTCAAGTCAACCGGATACTTCAAATAACAAGGCTGTAACTGTACAAAAAAATATACTGTCATTCAATAACAAAGCTTGGCTCCACCATACACAAAATTTAACACCTCCAAAACCTTCGCGAATCATGTACCTGGGCTCGGCTTTAAAAAGCCGCGATGAAAATTACGATCTAATTTTGAAGCCACCAGCACCTCCACATCAATTTTATCAGCGGCACCCAGTTCCAATCAAGGCCCAGATGAACCACTTGTCTACAAGTCCAACAGAACAACCCTCTCACATCAAGTTGGCTGTTACCCTACCAAGTTATAGGCATAATATACGGCAGATTCAAAACCTTAACTCCAATTTGAATAAAAATGAAATCCTTGAAATAAAGCGAATACCAGAAGTATTCAGCACTACATTACCATCTGACAGCGTACAATTTTCTTCTGGGTACAGCCGCTACAATCAAGAACAGGTCCCTGTAGCTCAAGCTTCGTATTTTGCTCACCAGCACATTAACTTACAAACAAATATGCTGAGTCAAAACGTAAAAATGCATCTTCCACCTATTACTTTTAAGAAAGAAGTTGAAGATTTTCCGTACGCCACCGCTGTAAATGGTCACATTGATGTACCAGCATTACCATTGGTTAAAATACCTCACAGCGAAACCAAGGTGGAAGTGAATTTGACGCCAGAATTTAATGGGCTAATTCTTGTAGCCAATAAGCCCAATATAAATATGAATCAAAACCGTGAAACGAAATTTTCATCTACAGAGTCACTTAAAGAAAGAAATCAAAACGTATTGCAAGCGAATAATAAACATAGTGCTTTTGAGGCGTCACACAACAATGATCGGATTAAAAGCACAAGTTCCCATAAAAGACCTTATAATATTTTATCAGCACCTTCATACATTGGACTTCCGAATGAAATGAATCATTTAACAACTTTAACAGCCCCGACAGAAGTTATGGACTCGGACATTGCTGAAAGATATAAAAAAAATGAACACTATGCCTTGGGAAATGTAACAATGCCTCAAGGACCATATTCTTCTGAAATATTAAATCCTGATCCGTTCCTTTCTCCTTCCAAATATCATAGTGCTAAGCATTCACATAATAAAATATTAAAAGATACCGATAAACTACCATTCTTTCAACAGGACCAAAATGCAGACTTCGCAACATACAATCTTCATATGTCAAACGCAGTCAATGAATTTTCCAAATCGTATCCAGCAGTGTTGTTAAATAATAAACTTTCGGAGCAGAGTCATGGGAGCTCCATATACAACACTACAACAAGTCCAACGGTAAAATATTCTCAACCTAATGACTGGATTTCGGTACCTAAGACGAGCAATTCCACAATCAAAATGGTATTACATCCCGACTCCCGGAATCAATCAGGCACTGAAAACACTCATTTAAAAAACAATGATGGAGATACTTATACGTATGTGGCACTAGAAAGATTTTCTGAATTGTCAATTCCTAAGTTGCAAGCTTTAACAAAAGGATCAAAACCATTTACTCAAACGGCCTTTAAATTAAATAAAAGTATTGCTGCTAGGCCGTTTGGTTCGTCTATAGAAAATTCCTTAACTAAAATTTTTAAATCGAAAGTTCGAACCGATAACGAAAATATTTTTGGAGTGGTATCACCCCCATCATTGCCAAAGGTTTCGTTTTCACGAGCTCAGCCTATTACATCTTCAATAAACTATAGTAATGCGATTATAGGTTCTCGACATAAAAGCTCCATTGATATAAGTAATATTCTCCACCCACATCATCGTATTACTGTATCAAAAAGCTCGACACTAATTGGAAAACCAATGCAAACCATCACAAATGCAACTTCCTTTCATTTTTTAATGGCGACTTCATTAGATTCTGAACTAAAAACAATTAAATCTACTCAAATAAGTACAATGGGCGAAAAGCACAGAAAGTCAAATGTAACAAAGCTTGTTTTGTCTCCAACTTCCTTGAATTATACGTCTTCAGTGAATCCAACAAGAACACAAATCGAAGTATTACATAAAACCACAGACAGCTACACTCCATTGCACAGACTCATATTTACATTGGAATCATCTGAAGCGACGACTGTGAACTACACGAAGCCTATGAACTCTGGGACTATTTTAAAGACTACAGCTCGTCAACCGAGACCTTTCCAAAATCAACATTTATCACATCATGGCTATGTAAGGGGTCAACTAAATATATCCACAAGTCAAATTTTAAATACCAGTCCAATTGACAATTCACTTTCAAAAACTCATCCGAGTACAATGTTAATTTCACTGGAAAATTCACATAGTTTCGAAGGCACCAAGCAATTTGAAAATCATGATCCAAAGGAATTACAAACGGTACTATTCTTACAAGGAAATTCTAAAATTCATCATAATAAACAAAAACCAAATTTACCAGAAAATATTTCAAGCAAGGTTTATATAAGTGAACATAGTGAAGACTCAATGAAATTTTTATTAAGACCATCACTTTCTACCGCAATGAAATCAACATTCACTCATGTACCTGAATTAGCTACACTAATGGGAACACTTGATGCTGAGAATCGACTTCAATATTCGCAGAAAATCTCATCATCAAAAGACTTGAATAAGAATGCAAAGTCCTTTTTAGAATCTTCAAGCATTGTTGTGATGATAAGCAAAGGGAATTTTAATAAGGATTTGAATTCCACGATTGAGGTGCCACTGTCTATGGACTATAATTTTGATATTCCCATAGATTTTCCCACACGAGATGAAGAAGTTGTCTCTCCCATGGAATCAAATAATATTCTTCTGGGTGGTGTTTTAATTGCAACTTCATCAAAAAGCGAAAATATAAATATGTCAGTAGAGGCATGCAATCCAGCATGCAAAGCTACCAAAAATGAAATATGTACAATTGCATTAAAGGAACGGAAAGGTGCATGTGAATGCCGACCGGGCTTTGCAAGGTTGTTTCCAGATCGGCCCTGCAAGCGTAAGTCCTATATTTTACTTATTTGTATTTATTTATTTTTTTTTAATGGCTAAAAACGGAATACTTATAAAAATACTAAAGTGCTAAATTTCTGATTATGGTATTTGAAATTTTCTCACTCTCACACTTGAATTGTTAAGTTAAGAACTTTAAGCAAAGTTCAAGAACTCAAAGGAAAAACTTAGCATTATTCAATTATTAAAACAAAAGAAAAACAGATGCGAAATGTCAATGAAAAACTGCAAAAATGCAGTCAAAAACTCTAAACAGAACGCACTCTCATCAGTATATTTGAATTTTTACAATAAAAATAATTTAATTTTTTTAATATATTATTATTGTTATTGAATTTTTAAATATAGCCACTTACATATACGAGATGGAAGTTCAGTCTAACCGAGTTGGAAATTATTTGTTAAAATTCAACGATCAGCTTAGGAGTAATTTCTCAAATGAGTACCGTCATTTAAGCTCAATAATTATTGATGCAGTTGATCGATTGATTATGCAGTCAGATTTACGAGATATCTATTATTCCGTTCGACTTAAAACATTTAAGAGTGATTCGAATGGTGCAATAATCGGAAAATTTCTCTTGCAGGTAAGTTATTGAGTTAATAAAATTTTTATTCCAACATCAAATCAAATTGCATTTCCAGTTATCTGATAAAACTGACGAAACTCGCTTGGAAACTGTTATTAAAAAGCACATACGTAAAAGTAATTACAGCATAGGTGGGACAGAATTGTACACGACTAAGGAAGGCTTAGAATTACTTTTAATCAGAGGTAATTATATTTACTGGCTAAATGTTGATTGATTTAACATGAATGCATTCCATTGTATAGATTTTGACGAATGTGCCGATGAACGCTACCACGATTGTTCTCCGCTCGCACGGTGCTTCAATTTGGAAGGGAGCTATACTTGTAGTTGCCAAGATGGGTATACCGATTTATCCGAAAACTCAATATATCCTGGTCGGAAATGTTCTAATCAAATGATTGGCTGCCAATCGTGCAATTTTCATGGAAACTGTATCGTTTCAAAGGAAAAAACTAATACCGTAGTGTGCAATTGTTTTGCATGGCACGCTGGCGGAGCTTGCCAAGTCAACCTTAAGATTTTTCTAATGTGCTTAATTGCAATTGGGACAATCTTATTTATTTTACTTTTGTTTTTTATTATGTTAATGTATATTAGGAAGAAAAAGCGCGAACGCCGTTTTCCAAAATGCAATTCTGTATTCATTACTTCAAGCATAAACCCCAGTATGCTGTCAAAGTCGCTTTCTGCGTCCCTTATTCAAAGGTCTAGTAATGAAATTGATGCAATACTTAAGGAATGCAGTAGCGAGTCAAGCCAGAGTTCTGTTCCCTACATACTTAAGGTTATTATTTTATATACTATATATATATTCCCAAAATTGCACTTCATACAATTAAATGTAGTTTTATAAAATAAAATTATAAATCATTTAGTTAAAAATTGCACAATAGTGTAAACGTTAATTTGAAATAAATAATTTAAGTTTTTTAAAAATTGAGACACCACAGATATTAAAAACTGTATTAACATATAATTATTTTTAGGATACTACTACCCATGTCGACAGTTTCGATGCTGAAAAATTAAAGTCAAAGCCTCCAAATCTTCAAATTAATTCTTTTGGAAACAAAAACGAAGATACTGAAGCTTCTGAGAAGCAAAGTTTACATGCACTGTCTACCAAATATATAAATCTTAGGACTGTGGTGGTCGATACAGATCAATCCGACCGATCATTAACCGTCATGATACCAAGAGCGAAACTTTATCATCCAACAGTCTTACCCCATACCCAATTAATGCATCAACAGCTCACAATTGAAAACCCTAGTGGATTCCAGGGATTCGAAAATGACAGACAAAATTGCGTTTCGAATGCGATACCCAACAATAAGCTTAACAATGTTTTTAACAGCGACAAAAAAATAAAGGTGATACATAATTATGTAATTATAGCACACTTAAAAAAGTAACTTTTTGTAAATCTCAAATTTCTTTGCTCATTAAGTAGAACTGAATATTTCAAAAACTTTCGAAATATTTTGATTTTTAAGCATCCCAGAGAAATTGCCCAGACACATAAGATTGGAGCGTTAATTTCGGCTGGATATGAGGTATCAGCTATTGTAAACAGCAATGTAGTCTTATCTAAGCCTATCGCTCAAAAGATGAGTGAGAATTGTCTAGAAAATGCAAATACAATTTCATCCGATGGCGAAAGATACACAACATCTAACAATAGGTTTGTTATACTCCAGCTAATTAAAATAGGTCCATAAGGGAATTTAACAATGATTTAATCTCTATGCTTCCAATTTTCTAGGAAAATGAGTTCGTGGATGAGTGAACATGCTAGTACCCGGTAAGTAAAATCTCTCAAATATTTGCATATATTTTACCTATTATATTATTGTAACTTTACAAACTTGCGCGAAATTCAAAATAATATGATACTAAAATGAAACTCTTGAACTTTTATTTATAGACGAATTGATGCCCGTTCATTCACAGAAACGACAGTTCAGCCAATTACCAAGTCGATGAATTTGGGTGTTGACTTCCAGCAGGGAACACATGTCAATACAATATATGTATGTAAAATCTGGTTAAGTGTATAAATATAGTAAGAAGTACATTAACCAAAAAAGTGAATTTTCAATTATTAGGAAGCAAACACAATGGCTGAGAGAGACTTGGGCTCTACATTTTTACTTCCACACACACATCTTTATAAGCCAGACAAGGTATGCTAAATTTAAATTTTTGTCTTTTATTATACAAATACAAATAAATAAAATCGTAATGTAAATCCAAAAATAACCAATGTCCCTTAATATGAAAATTTTTTCGTAGCATGACAGCGACGGTTCTGGCTCGGACTCTATTTGAAACAAATAAGTAAATATGGATTTATTAATGTTGTACAAAGATCTTATTACATTATAATATATTATACTATATTATATTATGTTATATTATATTATATTATATTATATTATATTATATTATATTATATCATATACCATATCGCTAATTGTTAATTTGACTATGCAGGACTTACGTCAATACTGATAGTGTTTTTATTTAATTGTTATGTGAAAAAAGTAAAAAGTCTTATGTGAAACAATAATATATACATTTAAATTTAACATATTTTTTATTGCATAAGCTTTAAGTCATACAAATAAATTTTTTGATTCTGCAAGTCTTCCATATATTTTATAACCAAACCAGTTTTATTTTAATATGAAACCGAACGTTAAACTCGGGCGCGACCGAGTTTGGGATACCCTGTACCTAGTCGAAGGAATTGAAAAAGAAAATATGGCAGTCCTAGCCTGGTAGTAGCCATGATGGGCTACATTCACATTGGCTCTATTCAACACATTGTTCGCAATACGGCATATACGCCATCTATCGGACTGTTCATTAGAAAGTTTGCTAGGTTTGCAAAGTGAATTAACATATTGACTCTGAATGTTTTTTTTATCTTATGTAAATTTAGTCCGATTTTAATCATGTTTGATATCAATCGAAAGATTTGATTTTGATCAACTGATCGGAAGCAGCTTATACTTAAATCCTTAAGCTGTAGAGGCTACAAGGCTTTAAAAAAGTGAAGGGATAGAAGGAAGAGCAAATGGAGAAAAAAAATTATCTTGACCACCTTACAGTCCAAGTCCCAAATTTGATTGCCTAAACTTGTTCATACGTACGGACAGACGAACGAATATGGCTATATCAATATGGCTATATCTAGTCACCCTGATCATATTGTGGGTAACTTTGAGAGTCTCCAACGTCTCCTTCTCTATGTAACATACTTTTGTACAAACATAATATTCCTTTAATACACCTTAAAATAATAAGGTACAGGGTATAATCAGTTAAGACTGTTTTTGTCGTGTCATACATATTTTATGTCCCAATATTCAACACTAAAAATATTACGAAACAAACTAAAAAAAAAAAAAATAGCATATTCCTGCTCAATTCATTATTTAGGAATTTCTAAAATATTTTTTATTTATTTTAAAATATTTAAAACGTCAAATTTCCTGTAGAAGTAAGTTCGAAAAGCTTATGTAATCTTTAGCACGGCAAAGATAGTCTGCATCAAATTGATTTTTTTTTTCAATTTATAAATAAATGTATATTTATTAATCATAAGTCATATTTTGTGCCAATTACGTAAAATAAAATTTGAAAGCATGTACGAACATAAGCAATCTTTTTTATTATGGGGTCGTATCATCTTCGCCGTTGGATTATTTTTTATCTGAATAGGATGGCGGAGGCGGGAGGAGAAAATAAAAATAAACTTGACCACCACACACACATAAGAAGTCCGAATCCTAAGTTTGGTTCTTCTATCTCTTATAGACTATAATCTAGGCGTTCACACGGACGGACGGACATGGCTATATCGATTTCTCTAGTCACTCTGATCATATTGTGGACATCTTTGGGGGGTCTACGACGTCTCCTTCTCTATATTACATACATTTGCATAAACTTAATATACCCTTAACCTTGAGGTATAGGGTATAATTAGATGACTTCGACCCAAGATTGCTTGCCTCATTCCCAATCCAACCCCATTGAGGTGCGTGGAAATTTATGTACGGGATAGGGTAAGTTTTTTTTTGCAACACTTTTCTTTCCCTGTATTAAATTCGGATTTTCCCGAACTTAATATACCCGGTAACACTATCTGCAATAGTTCACCACTGCCAATTAGGATCCACATACTAACATGCAAGATGGCAGCCCTGGCCTGCACACCTAAGAACATAAATAAATGGTAAAAATAAAACACCAGGGCGTAATTTAAAGGCAGAAAAGTATTCGGTGAAAGTCTGGGTTTTCGAGCACTTCTAATCTTTTGGATATTCACGATTATTCAAGCTTTAGCTTTTTTTCGGCCATATGAATGGAATTGGCCAGTAAATACCATACATATTCGAATACACCAATTTAGGTTTTTCGACGAAGTCTGGTTCTATGCGCTACAAATATCAGAACAAAATGTATAATAATTGGAACATTGTAGCTTAACCCCCCACAATATGGGGGTTCAGTTTGAGTTAGATTTTGTTCAAACAACTATTCTTAAAAAACATAAGATGGTAAGCCAAGGCTGGTGGTAGCCATAATCGGATACATTCACAAAAAGTTATTTTTCCAATATTCCTTTGAAATCAACAACACATTGTTGAGTGTTCATTAACCGCTCTGCCACATAGCTAAGGGAAATTAAAATCTGGACTTTTACAAAATGGTTTCCGTATAGTATTGTGATAGGAGGGTGATAATGAGTTCGATTTATGGGTAGCTTGATTATCCCACGGTCAGGAAATATTTGTTTTTGAAGGGCAATACACCTGCGCAAGACAAAATCGAGTTGGACGCAACCTACAATTTACATTTACATTTACAACTGTTAAATTTTGGGCTGGTGAGTTAAAACGTGGACGCTCGAACTTATGTGAACTTAGGTGATAATCCACATCAAGAACGTGAAAAATAGTCATTAAACGGTTTTGGACGATCGCTGAATCAAAGATAGGGAGATAGTTAATATTACCAATATGTCCAAAGAACACGTTTGTCACATTTTGAGCAACGAATTGAACACGAAAAAGCTATCAATCCGTGCTCGAATAACCTATTGCAAGTCGCTCTTTTGTGATGCTTAGCGTAATAAATTAGAGTTTTAGAGCCGACCCATAGCTGCGGACGAAACATGGATACACCACTATTCTCCAAAAACAAAATCTTTATTAATACTGTGGACTAAAAAGGAATGCCCGCCACCTACAAATAGCGACAATATTTTTGGGATTCTCACGGATGTAAATGTATAACGAATACTTGGAGAAAGGAGAATCGATCACCAAAGCCTAATACGCGTCACTCTTGGATAGGTTAAATTTTCAAAGAAACAAAATCAGCATAATGCGGCCTCCCAGTTGCTATGACAAAAATTCATGAATTACATTTTGATCTGTTTCAACATTCCTGTTATTTTTCAGATTTCTCTATCTATCTATCCGACTGCCCGTTTGTCTGACTGTCCGTCCGAATGAACCTCTAGATCTTAGAAACTAAGAGCTAGGACAACCAATCTTGGGATTCGGACTACTTATGTGTGTATACTGGTCAAGGTTTTTTTTTCTCTTCCGATCTTCCTTCTACCACATCACAAGTCCTATAAAACCTATTGTCTTAGGATTTTAGTATAAGTTGTTAGGAAGCCAAAAAACTTCCGATTGATATCAAACATGACTAAAATTGGACCTTATTTTTATGAGATATACAAAAAACACAATTTCAGAGCCAATATTTCAATTCGCCTTGACTACCACCTGGTAAATATTGCCACGTTTTCCTTTTAAAAATCTGTCTACAAGGTACAGGGTATCCCAAACTCGGCCGCTCCAGAAGTTTGTAAACAGCAATTTTGGAAACAAGACGCTGATTATTATACCCTGTGCCCAAAGGGTATACTGTAAAGCTGTGCATGTATGTAACACCCAGAAGAAGACGTCGGAGACCCCTCAAAGTTACCTAGATATCCAGATATATGATCTGGATGACTAGAGAAATCGATCTGGCCATGTCCGACGGATTGTCCGTCTATCCGTCTGTATGAACCAAGGATCTCAGAAACTACAAAAGCTAGAATTATGAAATTTTGTGTGAAGAATCTGTAAGACATGGAAAAGGGCATTAGTAAAACTAAACTTGGGCCGAATACTGTATTTTTAGCAAGGAAAAGTTAGTCGGAAAATTTTCTACTGGAGAGCTCTCTACTCCTCCACAATAAATTATTACTCAGAGCCCAGTACTTTTTATACTCTTTTCGCAGAAAAAAGAGTATATTTATTTTGCTCTGATGTTTGTAACGCACAGAACCAAACATCGTAGACCCACAAAAGTTACATCTAGAATACTTAGAATCACTAGAGGAGTCGATATAGCCATGTCCGTCTGTCCGTCTGTTTCTATGCAATTTACTCCGTCGTCTTAAAAGCTATTTTGCTGAAACTTGGTACTTAGTCTTCTTTTTTACCTAGGTAGTACACTAGTTTGAATCGGTCGGATCGGACCACTATATCTTATAGCTGTCATACGAACCTAAATCGGTTTAGGCAATAACTCGCACATTTATTGACTGATCTCTTCAAAACTCGGCGAACACTTTTTTTTACATAAATATACGCGTTTGTGCTGAATTTTATTAAAATCGGACTACTATATCATATATCTGTCATACAAATCGAAATCGGCTCTATTCACTGAAAAACACCGTTCATGTGATTTACGGCAAAAACAACTGCGAAAAGAGTCTGTAATCTTCGGCAACCCGAAGATAACGTTGGGATTTTTATTAGTTAAAATATGTGAGCACATCAGAGTTACCACCCTACTCATTAGTGGCGTCTCAGTGGAAGTGGTGATTTATTAGAATTATTTTACTGTTCAGGAAATTTGGATTTCGGCAATTTCCTATTTTTAGTCTAGGGATAAAAGCAAAACTGATCTGATCCCGTATACAAATTTCCACACACCTCAAAGGGAGTTGGCGAAACCATTTCGATTCTTGTATTACTATAACTCTAAAAAATTATAAGACAGACCTACTACTCAAAAAACTCGAATTTTTAATGCAGAAAATAACGCAGAGCGCCATCTATCGGATTATGTTAAACAATATTTTTATTAATATATTGCTTATAAAATAGTTCTTGTGAGATTTGATTCATAACTGTTTTAAAAAGGAATTTTGCATAGGAAGCTCAAATCCCAATTTACATACGAACAAATTAAGGAATTTATTGTCTCACACCTTAGAGCATGAGCACATATTTCAGTAACTGAAAAAAAAAAAAATGTTGCTTATTGTATTTTAGTCACGTTTGGTCACTTTTGCTGAACTTTCCTGACCAATTAAAAATTTTCGAAATAGTTACCTCTGTGTATACACAAAAAATTTAATTGAACTTAAATTAAGATTAAGGGTATTTATGAGATCGAATGATAATGATTTTCAATTGGATTCGACCTTATCAAATATTCAACCTTAAAATAACTCGAAAGTAGTGGTGGTCACTAATATAAAAATGAGGTGTAACTACAGGTGTAGTTCAAGCTGTCATGATGTCGCAACGTTGTTTTAAAGGTTCCATATATTAAGGGTTGGTATTTTTATACTCTTTTCGCAGAAAAAAGAGTATATTCATTTTGCTCTGATGCTTGTAACGCACAGAACCAAACATCGTAGACCCACAAAAGTTACATCTAGAATACTTAGAATCACTAGAGGAGTCGATGTAGCCATGTCCGTCTGTCCGTCTGTCCGTCTGTTTCTATGCGATTTACTCCGCCAGTTTAAAAGCCATTTTGCTGAAACTTGGTATATAGCTTTCTTTTTTACCTAGGTAGTACACAATCGGTCGGATCGGACCACTATATCTTATAGCTGCCATACGAACCTAAATCGGTTTTAAGAATAACTCGCACATTTATTGACTGATCTCTTCAAAACTCGGCAAACTCGTTTTTTACATAAATATACGCGTTTGTGCTGAATTTTATTAAAATCGGACTTCTATATCATATATCTGACCAACACCGTTCATGTGATTTACGGCAGAAATAACTGCGAAAAGGGTCTGTAATCTTCGGCACCCCGAAGATAACGTTGGGATTTTTACAGATGAATTTCGACCGTCACAATGTTGAACGAAAACGTGGTCGATGGTCCTTCGGTTTGAAACTACTCGGGTATCCCGAATGTAAATTGATCTATTAGTGCACTATGCATACGCTAGTACATTCTTAGAAAGGGATGGAAAGTTACCATTTGTATGTATTCTCAGCCCCTGAAACATTCTGAACACCTTATACAAGTTTTGAGTGTTCGTTACTCGATGACCGCTACAGATACTAGAATAATTCTACCACTATTCGGCTATTTCAAACATGACCCGGAAGGGGTTGAAGTTCGTTAAGCGGCTGACCACGAACGCAGGTGTATTTGTGAGTACAGTAACTCTTAAACAGTTCAACAGAAACAGTTGGTTAAAATATTTTATAACATACGGAACATAAGCCCGAATAAAAAATATTTTTTGGGATCAGATAAAATGCAAAAAAAAAATTTCATACGATATTTCTTTAAAATTTATATTTGAGGCTTAAACAGTCGCTTTAATCATATCCCATGTCATACAAATGGTGAGTTTCCGAATATTATATCATAACTTTCGCTAATATTATAAAAAAATTAAAAAACAAATAGTGCATTTGTAAAATAATCTTAATTGAACCATATATATAATTTTAATTTAAACAGAGAGGTTTTCTAAAACGCTATTTGAGCTTCGGAGTGTGACTCAGGGAATCATATGCCATAAGCAGCAATTTCCAGCTTAAAAAAGGGTGATTCTTGCACTCTACTCACACTACTTCTTTATTTACAGCCAATCACGTCACGACTTTTATGTCCTTCTGCCTTTCCTTCCAATCAGATTTTTAGGCCAATAGCCCAAATGTTATACGCAGGTTCTAGAGGCGAAAAATGCGCCAATAGTATTTTACGACAACTATTTTATGTTGTTTTTTTCAGTTAGTAATAATATAGTGATGCAAATATTTTAAAGATATGTGGAATATGGCATTACATCGCTTTATAGGTGGAAATATCGATATATCTAGTTTGAGCACCAAAATAGTCTTAGTTTTAACTTTATCGTGATGAAACTTGGTACACAGACTTTTTCTTTGTGTGCACGCAGGACATTTGTCAGAACTGATCGGATCGGACCATTATATCATATAACTGTCTTAGGAATAATTTTCACATATATAGACTGATCCAATTCACAAATTTAATAAATGAACAACATTTATTAACGAATCTCAATAAAATTTTGATTTATTATGGATTTATTTATGGCAGCTTACATATTTGACAAACGAACCGTGTTAATATATCATACAGCTGCCAACCTAAATTGGTCTTAGGAATATCTGTGGCGCTTACTTACCAATCCTATTCATATGAATTACTACAGAAAAAACAAATCAAAAAGGGTTAGAATTTTTTTATTTCTTATCACTTATTATCATCTTTGCAAAGAAGAAAGAGTATAGGTATTGTGTGTTTTCTGATGACCGTAACGAGCATAGCCAAACATCACAGGCCCCAAAAAAGTTACTTTTATGTTTATCATTACCAATACACAAAATATGGATACATTATACCCTGTACCGTAAGGTAAAGGTTAAGGTTTGTGCAAATGTATGTAACATAGAGAAGGAGACGTCGGAGACCCCCCAAAGTTACCCACAATATAAACAGGGTGACTAGAGAAATCAATATAGCCATGTCAGTCCATCTGTCCGTCGGTCCGTATGAACGCCTGATCTTAGAGACTGTAAGAGCTAGGACAACTAATCTAGGTATTCGGACTTCTTGTGTGTGTGGTGGTCACTTTTTTTTCTCTGAAAAGTTGTTAGGAATCCAAAAATCTTTCGATTGATATTAAACATGAAAAAAACTCACGGATCATATATTACTCAGATATACAAAAAACACGTTTTCGAGTCAAAATTTTAATTCCCCTTGACTAAGTGGCAAACGGTCGAATGAATAGTCCGGTAGATGGAGTGCTTGCTTTAAGCTGAACATTGTGTTGTTGGATAGGAAATTTAATATTAATACCAGAGGTTTTATGTGAATGGAGCCGCATAGGGTTATCACTCGACTAGGATTACATATACAGGGTATTCTAAACTCGCCCGCGACCGAGTTTAACTTTAGGCTTCATTATACCCTGTACGTTACAAGGTACAAGGGTATATTAAGTTTGTGAAATATGTGTAACATAGGGAAGGAGACGTCGCAGATCCCCCTAAGTTACATAAAGTCTGATCAGGGTGACTAGAGAAAGCGATCTAGCCATGTCCGTCCGGCTGTCTGTCTGTTCGTCTTTATGAACACCTCGATCTCGATGTAGAAAGTGATCTGCGGGTTAGATCAAGTTTATTAAATTTTTCCGATATCCGATTTAGGTTCGAAATAAAAAGAATAAAACCGCAACTACCTCAAAAAAGTAAAAAGTTTATAGATCATAACTTTTTTGCTTTGAAATTTGGCAAGTATAATTTATTATATGTTCTCAAGAAATATGTGAAGTTTCAGGCTGACTACTATTTCATATAGCTCCCATAGGGCCGATCGTAAGTGCAAAAATCGCTTAAACGTATTTTTTCTTTGTTCTAAAAATATTTTATTTAAATTGAGAAATAATGTGACTTTTAGAATAGCAGAGAGTTGTGAAAAGTTTTAATGAATTTGGACAGCTATATCATATAGCTTCCAAAAAGTTAATCGGTCAAAAAAACCGATTTCTGCGCTTTTAATGTCAGAAAACGGATTATTTATGAACCAATTGCAACCAAATTAGGCACAAGACAGTTTTTAGTATAGGTTTTTAATAACATCAAATATTATTTAAGTCGGGTGACTATATCACATAGCTCCCATACATCTGTTTCACAAAAAAATCATTTGAAATGGCTTATTCACACATTTTTATACCCTGTACCTTATGGTAAAGGGTATATTAAGTTTAAGTTTAATGTATATAACATAAAGAAGAAGACGTCGCAGGCCATCCAAAGTTACCCACAATATGATCAGGGTGACTAGATACAGCCTTGTCCGTCCGTCTGTCCGTTCGTGTGAACGCCTAGATCTTAGAGACTATGAGAGCTAGGATAACCAAGCTTGGTATTCGGACTCCTCCACCACCACACTTTTTTAAAGCCTTGTAATTTCTACAACTTTAGGATTTTGGTTGTAGTTGCTTCTGAAAATGGAAAAATCCTTCGAGATAATTCTGAGACATACAAAAATCAAGTTTTTAGAGTGAAGATTTCAATTTCCCTTGACTAAGTTTCAAACGGTCGAATAAACAGTCCGTTAGATTGCGTGCTTGCATTATTGTGAACATTGTGCTGTTGGATTTAAAGAAATGATAAGACTAGAGGTTTTATGTGAATGTAGACGACCAGGGCTACCACCTTTCGTTTTTCATTTCCGTTTACTAGGTACAGGGTATCCCAAACTCGACAGCGCCCGAGCTTAACGTTCGGCTTCATTTTAGAGATATTTTTACTGAACTTGGTAATTGGAAGGCTTAATTAATATTAAAGCGCGTAAATAATTTTAGGTTTAACTATATGGGGTAACCCCCTAGAACAAATCGATAGAAAATGCCGATTTAGGCCCCTATAGGTACAGGGTATCTTAAACTTGGCTGCGCCCGAATTTAACGTTCCGACTTTTTTTAAAATAACCTTTTCATTTAAAGATTGATTACTTTTAAATTAAATACTTAAAAACAGTTGCATCTCGCTTCTGTTAGTTTATCTTCTATAATTATGGTACGAGCTTATGTTGGCATTAATAGAGAAGGAAAAAATGCATGTACAGCATGCGAGTATAAGAAGTCAAAACCCAAGTTTCATCTAAGAATTCAAACTAACGGACAGACATGATCATAACATTGTGTGTGTTCATCTCTATGTTACATACATTTGCTTTATTTTTTAAGTACAGTCAATAATTAATAGCATTTAGGTAAAATTATCAACAATGATTTCGTTAAACAAAAATCAATGTTCTTCGGTGCCCCAAAGGTATCTTTCGTATCAGTTTCTAATAACAACTATTAAAATTTACAGAATTAATAATGACTGCATTGAAAATTAGTAACCACTTTGAAAGAGGCGAGACCCGAGTGATACAAAAGGAGCACGATGAATCAGATGATGAGAAAGAACTCACTAATCTTAATTGGTTGCTGCGAAATCATAGTTTAAAGTGGCCGGAAACAATAGTCGCAAATTTGGAAGAATGTGAAAATAGCTCGCACACCGATGATATACATGTATCAGATAGAAATCGTTTAAAGCCACAGGATCACCGCAACGTACTGTTACACCAAAGAAAATATCATCATGTTAGAAAAACTAATAGGACCCCTATGGATTCTGCATTCACAAATACAATTGCGAAACGTCCAACTCCAGCTGAGCGGTTCGATATATTTATTGGGAAGATCAAACGGTATGCCTTCCAATTTTGTAATATGGTTTGTTTTGTTGTTATTTTTTTTAATGATACAAGTCTATTTTATATATTTTTTAATCCTTCAGTTTTTTTATATTTGTTTGTGGACTTGATCGAAGATGAAAATTTCAGAATGAGCTTAACTTAAAGTACTGTAGAGTCCATGTTTGGTTGATCTATTTCTTAAAAACTCTGTAAGAGACAAGGCACAGTTTTATATTGTCAATATATAATGCTCTAACAAATTTATCCTGCTGTGTCTTATATAATAATACCGTGCCTTGCACATTATATTCAACAATTTTTTCTAAATGAAAATTAAATTTATTAAAAAAATGCGTAAAAAAATATAACGTTTTCTAGGTATTTGTGACCATTACTACAATTTTTGGTATATTTATAAATAAATTGATAGTAAATAACAATTTAACCAATCCAAATTTTTTTCACAGTGACTTAGCAGATTATAAAAAATTGTCTGTTAGCTATAAAACCGATGCAACAGAAAAGCCTCCGTTCAACTATTCTCACATTATTGGAATGGCTATGCTCGAAAACGGGAGAGTAACTTTGCAGCAAATCTGTTCCTGGATTGAATCAAAATTTGCTTTTTTTCGAGTACGCAAAAAATGGAATGTAAGTGATAAATATCTAAAAAGAAATAACAAATAAAAACAAAAACATATTTTAAAAACTAATATAAGATATCGCTAAAAAGATTTGAGCCATATCATTTTACACACGAATTATGAATAAGATTGAAAGTAAATATCCGAAATGCTCCTTAAATTAATGGCAGCAAGTTGGCCAGCCCTAATGAAATTTCGCTACATATATTTACATATTCTCGTAGCAATTGTGAATGAGATCAATGACTCCTGCAGTGAAGTCGCTGTGTTGGAGGAGTGCAATAGTTTCATTTTGTAATATGAGTGCGCTTCTGGTAAAAGCCATAATGATTAAGTCTCTCCTAGACCCCTGGCTACTTGCATTTCCTGCACCCGTCATCAATTGCTAGTCCTAGCTTCTTTGATTGAGATGCCATTAGGCAGTGTGCTTTTAAAAGACCTTCTAGCCTTCTGCAGTCATTCCTATGCAGATTCAGCAACAATTTTGTCAGTGCCTTGAGATTCTGCAGTCTGTGGTCATAAACCATCGGTGATCCATCTTGGTTTTCGCTTCTTGTTCTCTGATGTATTATAAATCGCTTCCCTCAAAGCCTTCATGACTCGGTATCCAGTATATGCTTGATGTTAGTTTAGCGTATCTAGCGCTAGTCTGCTCCTTTGTGCACACTAGGAGCTCATTCAGTGAGATTGTAGGGCTTTGATGATTTCCTGACTATCCACAAATATGTTTATTCAATCCCAACAAGCGTTCTCCGATTTACCAATCTTCGCAGCTTTCTCTATTGGGAATAGTTCAGCTTGGATGATGCTACAGATATCTAAAAGCTTGAAGGACGTTCCTAAGGGGCGGGGGCGGAACTTTACACAGCCACCCCAACCCTCTTATCCATCTTTGATCCATCTGTATAGATTTAAGTTGCATCCTGTCTCTTAGCAGATTACCCATCGTTTACCCCAAGCAAGGTGGGTATCCTGTTAGAGTTTGTTATCGAGGTCATATAGCCTGTTTCGACTTATGAGACCCTCTTTATTGAGCTATGTAAATAGCCAAAAGTTACAAAATTTCCTGTACTGCACAGCCGTTGTACTGTTTTCTATGCTGTGAGACAAGTCTGAATGTCAAACAGGTTTACACGCAGTATGGCCTATAAATCCTTTTTCGGCGTTGTTCTTGGCACCCCTGATAGCTCTAGGCTTTTTCCATTATTTTTAGATATGTGGATTTCTCTATAGCTTGCTACCATATGAGAGGCCCCATCTTCTGCAATTCATAGGAGGTGTTGGTAGCCTTTTTCACCCTTTTCGCTCCAGACAATCTCTTCCTGCAAAGAATTCCGGTACCTCTTTCCTTAGTCCTTTCGGCGCTTTTGCTGCTGGATTTTTTACCCGATTTCACATACTACTGCATCAGAGTATTTTGGACCATCTTCACTGACATCTCAATTTCATCGGTTAAAGTGGTCTCCTTGATTTTGGGCAGTGGATTTGTGACTGTTTTGAAACCGTTCGAAAATTTACTGCTCAGAAAAGAGGAACTTGATTTTGAAATTTTGTTTTTTGAAATAAGGGTTGAGGGAGAAAAAAATTAACTTGACCAGCGTGCACCCATAAGGAATCCGAATTGGTTGTCCTAGCTCTTATCGATTTCTCTAGTCACCCTGGTCATATTTTCTTGAACTTTGTGGGTCTCCGACAGGGTATAAAAATGTGTAAATATTATCTCTGTTGTGTAAATATCATCTTCACATTCAAGTATTTAGTACGCTACAAATCGAGCTCTTCTAATGTTGTCAAATAATTTAGGTGATATATTTGTTTCCTCTTTAATAACACTTCTTTATAAGTACCCACTTACTTCGAATAAAATCACTAGCCTCATGGGGATACAAATTTTTAGCAAAAACGTACCAAAATAATGGGAAATTCAAATTACCGTTATTCGCAGGATATATAAGTTAAAAAACGATTTATTGAATTTATATAAAAAAAATATAATTTTTATTTATCCAAAGGTCTAGGTGACCACTCGTTTTGATTACAATTTTAAGACTAATTAATTTAAAGTAAGCTAGCCCTAATGAAAGCAGTGTCGCCGGCGTTGGTCGCGGCAGAGGCTTCGTTTCTGAAGATTCGCGGAAACAATGCAGACGTTGGGTCAGCACATTTGGGAAGGTGCATAATATGTAGAGCGGATACTCGTGTGGGAATTAATATGCGCATGCTTGCGTAAGAGCGGGTGTCAGGTGATTGACTCTTGAAGTTGTTGGCCAATTGTTTATCATATTGAGTTTTATGTGGCGATAACTTATGTTAAGTTAACTCTTCCCCCTTTATTTGGCGCTTGTCCTCAAGTGTTAGAAGTAAGGTAGGTCGTTGAAACGAGGTACTCGTATGACCATTGGGACTGATGGTGGCTGGCTTTCCAATTGTTTAGGCTCGGGGGGAGCTACTTGTAGTATGACCTTCTCTTGTCTCTTTCTGCGTTGGAAGCAGGCACCTGTTATAATCAGTGAGATGCCAAATAGAATTAAAAGTGTGCTTCTGTTGAGAATGGTGTCAGTTTTGAGTTTCTGTAGCCGCTTCGTGTTTTTGATGTGCAGGCTCTCTAATCTTTGCAGGGAAACTACTTTGATTCTTTCCGTCTCTTCTGGTGTTAACTGTATAAGTGGTGCACTCGGTTTCATTAGTATCGCTTCGTTATTGTCAAATTCCACATCGTCTATCTTCAGGGTTTCGTTGAAGAAGCTGATGACATATGACCCCTCCAAAAGTTTCTGTTCATTGTTCCATTTCAGCGTGCCATTGAAGTTGTTCAGCATTAGTAATCCGTTGTCGATTTCTTCCACTGTCTTGATGTGGTCTGCATTGCTGAATACGCATTGCGATTTCTCTCCTATCAACAGCTTGGGCAAACAAAATGTCTTACTTAGATTTAAAATTTCATTCTTATTACAAATCTTAATGTCGTTATAAGTTTTACAATTTTTGATTATTCCAAATATTTCCTTTTTATTTTTTAGTATTTCATTAAATTTAACATTGATGATAGAGTTGTTTTTGACAATTGGTTTAATTAGAATATTTTCGTATGTTTCTCTTTCTAAATTTGGAATCTTAATAACATATAAAAGTGTGGTTTTATTATGTAATACAGAAATGTCTGAAAAACTTAGCATCTCCTCACTGGATAATGATGTTAAGTTTCCAGACTCAAAAATTTTGTGAATTTCTTGAACTTCGTTGTCTCCTAATAAAAATGTGTTTATTACATTAAATTTTGCCCATTGTATGGCATATTTTATATTCATTATTTCTTCTTTAATAAGTCTAACCTGATTCTGTAGATTGAGTGTTATCTCTTCCGGTCAGCGCCCCTAGGGTCAGTATTCTGTGGAAAGGTTTAGTTATTTTTAATATTGCTTTTATGAACTATTTTGCCTGTTTCTATTAATATGGTGGTGTCCTTGTCCTCTTTAACTATCTCCTTTTTAAATTTGGGTGATAATTTCGAACCTAATCTAACGTTGATTTTCACATAGACTTCGTCTCCTGGTTTGTATGTTTTGATGGGTTTCCGTTTCTTGTTATGGTGTCGTAGGTCCTGGTCTTGCTTCTGTTTCAATCTGTCTATATTGTCTTGCCTAGTTTTCTCGTAATCTTCGGGACTGATTGTCGATACTCTACCAAAGAAAACCTCGAGTGGTTTTTTTCCTGTGACCGATTGAATTGTGTAGTTGTACTCGTACACAGCCCTATCTAGGAGCTCCTCAAAATTCCTATGAGCTCCATTTTTCTTAATACATCTCATTATTTCAGAGAGTGTAGAATGGAATCTCTCAATTTGCCCGTTGACCGTACTTTTGTATGGTGGCGTTTGAAAGACTTCGATGTTCAGTTGATCTTTGAGCATGAAGATAATTGAGGCTGAATTGAGGGCTTTTTCATTGTCCATTATGACGTTTTTGGGGACACCGAAATAAAAGACGAGTTCTCTTAAAGGGAGTCGTATATCTTCTACCGCCTTTGACTTTATTATTCGTACTTGGGCTAATTTTAAAAATTTATCAATTGCGGTCAGTACTAATTTCTTTTCTGTGGAATATATGTCTCCGTGAATAATTTGACCTGGATAATCTGGGATTGGTGTTTGTTTCAATTCTGGATTTGGGGGATGTCTATCGTACTTTCCTTCATTACAGGTCTTGCACTGTTGGACTATTGAATCAATTTTAGCCTTCATCTTTGGGAAGTAGAACTTTTCGGACAGCTGGAGTTTGTTTTCTTGTGAATTTCTATGGGCTCTATTATGAATTTTTAGTATCTGCTCAACTTGGTCGTTTTCGTTTCGTTTTGGGTGAAACGAATTTTGTATTTACTAAAATGAGCTGGGTATATCTCCTGGATTCTTCCCATTATTGGTTCTGCGGTTTGTATGCCATTAATGACGGATGGGTTGAGATATGTTTTTAGGACTTTAATTAGTTCTTCATTGGAATATTGTTGCCTGTGCACCTCGTGTCTGTGAAATGTGGGAAAGGGTATACTGAACTTATAGTCTCACGATTCTGAGGTGAAAAGAAGAATTTGGTTTTTAAACGCGTTTATCGGGACTTCCATACTAGGAATAAGGTCATGAGCTGAGCTCTCTGCACTATGTTGGGTTGAGGCTACTGAGTTAATCTGGTTGAAGGGAGCTCGAGACAGAGCATCTGCCACTACATTTGCTTTACCGGGCTTATACTCTAACTCGTAGTCATACTCTTCTAAAGTCGCCTTCCACCTTTTGATTCTTGCGTTGCCATTCCAATTACTCAAGGAATGGGTCAAGGCTTGGTGATCGGTATATATTTTGACTTTAGCTCTACCATATAAGTAGTTCCTAAGAGTTTTCAATCCCCATACTATGGCCAGCATTTCTTTCTCGTTGGCTGCATAGTTTTCTTCCGCTCTTGTCAGTGTTCTGGGCAAGAAGGATATGGGTTTATCGTCCTGTGATAGTACGACTCCCAAAGCGTAATTGGAGGCATCTGTTGTTAATTGGAAAACCTTTTTGAAATCGGGATAACTAAGAATGACCTCTTTTGAGATTAAGGCATTCTTTAGTTTTTTAAAAGCCTGTAGGCCTTCTTCGTCAAGTTCTATTGGTCTATTTTTTGATTGGTTTTTGGACACACGTCCATCTTCCCCTCTTAAAAGCGAGGTTAGGGGTTTCGCGAGCCTAGCGTAGTCCTTTATGAACCTTCTATAGTACCCTGATAAACCGAGAAACGATCTTAAGTCTTTCAAGGTTTTTGGGTTTGGGAAGTCGCCAATCGCTGCGACTTTGGCCGGATTGGCCTCAATCCCTTTGTCAGAGATTATAAATCCGAGGAATTCCACCTTAGATTTGAAAAATTCGCATTTGTCTAGCTGGCATTTCATGTTAGCATTGTTGAGAGTTTTGAAAATCGTTTCTAAGTTCTGCGCATGTGATTTTATGTCTTTACTGAAGACCACTATGTCATCTATATAGATGTAACATATTTTCCCTATGTGGTCTCTTAGAACATCGTCTAAGGCGCGTTGAAAAATAGATGGAGCATTTTTTAGTCCGAAGGGGAGTCGTGTAAACTCATATTTTCCATTATTGACAGAAAACGCCGTTTTCTCAATGTCACGTGCCCTTAGTGGTATTTGGTGGAAACCACTTTTGAGATCTAGTACGGAAAACAATTTATTGTTTCCAAGTTGCGCAAGTACTTCGTTGATCTCAGGTATAGGGTATTTGTCTGCTATGGTTACTTTGTTTAGCTTGCGGTAGTCTATAACCATCCTATACTTTCTCTCTCCCGATGCATCGGCTTTTTTTGGGACAATCCACACTGGTGAATTATAGGGTGACCTTGAGGGTCGAATTATGCCATCGTTGAGGAGTTCTTTTACTTGTTTATCTACTTCGTCCTTGAGGGACATAGGGTATTGGTAGAATTTTGAATAGACAGGTTCGTCGGATTTAGTCCGTATGTCTGCCTTGACGTTAGTCACAAATGTCAACTTCTCGTCTGGCTTTGCGAAAAGCTGTGGGTATCTGTTAGTCAATCTGTTCAGTTCGTTAACCTGTTGTGGAGTCATATGGTCGGTACGGGGGTAGATGCTATTCACGGATTCCAGTTTTTTCTTTTTAATGTTTAGTTTGACACGGTCTTTTATTATCATTAAATTTTTATTAGTGAAAATTGTGGCTTGCAATTCTTTTAGACTGTCATTGCCTAGAATGGCATCGAAAGTTTTTAATGTTGGGAGTAAGAAAAATTTGATGGGGACATCAGAAATGTTGAATAAATTAGCCATCTTATAATGAGTGATTTTGATACTACCTCCTACTGAGATTGCATCGAATGGTGTGTCATTGGGTATCGGGTTGGAAACCCAGCGGGGTTGTATGTAATTTTTATTCGATCCCGTGTCTATTAGAATTTTCATTTTTTTCCCGCCCCCTACATTTGCTTCGAAATATGGCAAGGAGGAGCGGGTGATTCTAAAAAATGTAAGTCTGCAGGTTCCTCTGTCATGTCCGGTTCCAATACTTCTTCCCTATCTATGTATTCTTGTAGGGTCTCGTCGTATTGTTCTGCAGCATTTTCTTGTTCTATAGCTTGCATATATTGTTCCTCGGTCATGTCGGTTTGTTCGTTATCGAATGTCTGTATATTAAACTGTCTTGGTCTTTTGTCATTTGGTGCTTGATACTGTGCTGGTGGCCTTTTACCAAGCTCGAACCTGGGTCTATTCATATAATTAACCTGTTTGGTACGAATACTGGGGTCGACCTCCATCGGTTCAGGTCTTGGCAATGGTTTAGGAGCGAAGGGTCGTGGTGGTGGGTTTGGATACCCGTTATTGACAGCTATGGTTCTCGGGAAAAGTTGTGGTCTAAATTGTTGGTATGGCAACCTGTACTGGGGTGGACCTTGGTTTTAGAAAGGTTGGTGTAAATGCGTTTGTGGTCGCATCACCTGATCGACATAATTGTTTCTGTTTCTGGGCAGTGGTACGGGTGCTTTTTGTACCTGGGTTGATCTCATTCCCTGACTTTTAAAATGAGCGTGAGCCGTCCTGAAATTTTGGTTCTCTAATTTTAGACACAAATGTAGAGCCTGTGGAAGGTCTTGCGGTTCTTTGATACCGAGAAGTCTAGGTAGGTCACCTCTTAAACCTGTAACAAAGGTGTCTAAGGCCCTATCCCTGTAGAACTGAGTCATAACTCTTTCAGACTCCTTATGCAACCTACTTTATTAAGTATTAGAGAGATTTGATTGTAAATCTCCTGATAATATTCTTCTATGGTTTGATTGCCCTACGTCATCGTTGTCATCTGATGCTCTAAGGTATATACATCACGTTTATCTGCATAATGCAGAGTCAGGCACCTGGATATGGCTAACCAGTCTAGTGGCACATTATAGGACTCGAGTATCGCATCTGCGTGTCCTATGACTTTATTCCTTATCGTGTGCAGAATTCCAAAGTATTTTGGGCTACCTCTTGTTGACTCATAGGCACTCAAAACCCTTTCTACCGATTTCCTCCAAGAATTAAATTCACCGCGGTTCCCGGAAAATTCACGTAAACACTTGACTACGTCGGGTACCTTGTCAAGATCGTTCAAGTTTTGCCTCAAGTCTGGTCTGATTACTTCGTCAGTTGCGTCAGAGAAATTTCCGTATTTGTTACCTATTGACCTAGCTAGTGCAGGGATCTGCTCCTGCAATGTTTCTGCTACCACGCTGGTTATCCAGCTTTTTAGTTCGTTCATGTCTAAAGTGTTGCGTTGTCCTGCACTACTCGAGTTGGAAGTGGAAGCGTGAGGGCTTAGGGTCGGAGGTCTAACTAAGTTGCTTGGGTTTGACATAATAAAATTCTATTATCACCTTCACTGTTTGAAAAAGTTATCTTTCTTTTTTTTCTCAAATTATTATTCACTTTATATCGGAGGACACTCCTTTTATTCACAACGAGATAAAAAAAAATTTCTTAGATTTCTTTCTTATTATATTTTCGATTTCCTGTGTTATTTCTTTGAAATTTCTTTCTTTATTTTCTTAAAATTTTTTTTTTCTTAAAATTTTTTTTTTTTGAATTTTTTTCTTTTTTTTCTCAAATCTTAAATCTTTCTTAAATCACTATTTTCTTTTAATATTTGAATTCATTTAGATTTAGCTTACATTAGAATGTTGATCCGCATCCTTCCTGGTGGTCCAGAATTTATCCTCTTTGCCTTGGCTACTGGGGCGATTTTGCCTTTGAGGGAAGGTGATTAATTTCCCTTTTTTTTTATGTTTCTTTTATTTCGCGCCGACCGACTTATCTTTTGTTTAGTCGGGAGTCTGCTCGAACGCGAAAAAGAAAATATTATAGCCGTCACTGTGCAAACTGTTTGGCACTTAACACGAACTTAGTTTTGTCGAACGCTCGTGGCGGTCCCTGCTCGGGCGCCAGTTAAAAAACGATTTATTGAATTTATATAAAAAAAATATAATTTTTATTTATCCAAAGGTCTAGGTGACCACTCGTTTTGATTACAATTTTAAGACTAATTAATTTAAAGTAAGCTAGCCCTAATGAAAGCAGTGTCGCCGGCGTTGGTCGCGGCAGAGGCTTCGTTTCTGAAGATTCGCGGAAACAATGCAGACGTTGGGTCAGCACATTTGGGAAGGTGCATAATATGTAGAGCGGATACTCGTGTGGGAATTAATATGCGCTTATGGGCAAGTGCATTGCACTTATTATGTGGAGCGAATGCTTGCGTAAGAGCGGGTGTCAGGTGATTGACTCTTGAAGTTGTTGGCCAATTGTTTATCATATTGAGTTTTATGTGGCGATATCTTATGTTAAGTTAACTTATATACTCCATCTACATTTATTGTTTACATAACACACAGTTCAACAATGCAGTTAATCAATGAAATATTTTAGAATTCGTTAAATTATAAAGAAACTAGTTAACCTGAGATACAATAGCAGAGAAATTAGTTGCAATTTTATTTTTATTGAATACTATTTTCATTCAAGAAAAAAGTTAAGGTTCTTGTCTTTGACCTATTAATTAATCTGGATCCTATTTAATATATCTTAATTTATTTTTTAGAATTCAATTAGGCATAATCTGTCTTTGCATCATTGTTTTCGTAAGATCGGTCGAAAACGTGAAGAGAAGGGCAAAGGAGGCTACTGGGAGCTTGGCGTGGATCCCAAAAAATGTGATAGAAAACGGATTCGGAATCGCAAACCAGCTCAAGCTAAGTTGACTCAGAAAATTAAGAGTCATTCATTTCAACATATTGAGGACACTTTAACAAATACATTGAGTATTGAAAATCATCAAATTGGTCATATTGCCATTGAATCCAAGCAAATCAGTTACTCCGCCTATGATGAATCCAACAAACTGTCCTCGGGCACATGCACACTATCAACACATGACATTTCAGAATATTATAGAAAGCACTTAGAGCCGTCAAATCTGATTGCCACGGATGCGCCGTCAACGACACATACTACGAAATCGCTTACAATAGCAGAGATTGAATTGGCAACTCCTAACGATGTGGATATAGCAAATGACGGGATCTTATGCTGTTCAGTTGTTTCAACTGATCCCGAACACGAAGTCAGTCAGCTACAATCACAATATGAACTTGGCACCATTATCATAAGCGCAGCTGACATCAGTGAAGCCGATTCCGCCATTGTGGATGAAGAACGGCTACATCTTATTTCTGACAAGCTAGACTCTTCTAACTTGGTAAGAGTACTTGTTTATGCCAACTATATGGCTTATGTATTAATATTTTAAATTTAATTTTAGATTTACTCCGAAGGGGAAATACCTCCAGCAGGAGAAAATATAATCATATCATCTCATTTGTCCGCAGTGCTAACGGCGACACCTGGTGTCGATACGGATTCCTTTACTAGCAATGAACTGTCACGTTGTGTAGAGTCATTTCAAATATCATCTAATAGCACAAGTATTAATTGCGACTACAGTAATTTCCGTCCATACATGGACAGCATTGACGAACCCTATCAGTATTTTCATAATACAGAAATCAATAGGAGCGACGAAATTTTAGACAACTTACTTGATGTGTGCGTTAGAGATTATTAATGCTTTCGGAGTAGTCAATTTTTAAATAAGTTCATTATATTTATTTGTAAATGAGTACTAAAAAGTTTTCATAATGTATTCTGATGGGAGGGACGGAAGAGGAGGTGGTTCTATATATATATAAATATAATTTACAGCATATATATATATATAAATAGAATTTACAGCAAATCAAACTTCGAAAGAGGAACATACTTCAAAGACACACACACACACATGCTGTAAGTTCTATTTCTACCAATTGATTTGCCAATCGCTAGTAAGCAAGTAATAGCATGCCCCTAATACACTTAGATGTAGAATCATAATAAATTTACCAATGACGACAGTATGCTATATATTTCGATGTATGACGTGCGCGATAGCAAAGTTTATTTAACAGCGACTATAATTTCTTCTATTACGAGTATTACCCAGTTATTTATTTTCCTCCCCCGGTCTTCTTTCCATTTCTTCGTTTATTCAATGCCTTGTAATTTCAATAGCTTTAGGATTTTGGTAATAGCTGCTTCCGAATAATTCCTCAAAATCAAATCTTTCGATTGATGTCAAACATGACTAAAATCGGGCCATATTTACATTTCATATACGTAAATCAAAATTTCAGATTCAAGATTATGGTTATGGTTACCACAGATTATCAGATTATCCCAATTGCGGCCAAGCACGAACTTAACTTTCGGCTTAATATTTATACTTTTTTTTTATGTTCACATTTTTTTTTTATTATAATGTCTACATTATATTTTGAGGTGCACATGTCTCCATAACCTATCAACCAACAACTTTAGATATTTAGTACAATACAGCTTTTCCATTATAGCTATGATTTAAAAATCGAATAAAAGTAGAAAGCTTAATGCGTCTCAGAGCGAATGTCTTGAGTCCACACAGATATATTTTGAAAAGCATACCATATCAAATATTACAAAAATAACCACACCGTACCTCATTGCGACGTACACACTACTTTCTACAGCACATTATTTCATTTTACAACGACCTGTAAACTGAGTTTTATTAGATGAACAGAGATCATGATTTCTTAGTTTTTCGCAAAACACTGTACACTGGAAATTTACTGATCATTCTTGCTTTTTCGAACTTTATTAAAAATAGTAATTACATAATTACATTCATGTTTTAATATACTAGAAGAATATAAATATTCTACATATTTATAGTAAATTAAGGTATACTTTATACCTTTTAATTTTACGAACTACAATTTTTATGAATAAAACTGCACAAACGTATAGACACTTGTCCAAATTATTATGTATCCTAGGCTTTATAAATAGATTCATGAATTATTCTTATATTTATTTAATAATATAGCATTTAATTGGTTTCTAAATTGTAAATTGCCCAGATTATAAAGGTGGAACTAATAAATATTTGCACCAAAAAAAAGAAAAAAATATATATATATATATATATATAAATAAAAAGCATTAAAAAAAAAAACTGATTTTTTTCTAAGTTAAAGTATAAACAGTACTGAGTGCTACTCGAAGTGGTTTTGAACGTAAAATTTATGACTCTAATAAAACATAATATTTGTGTAAATCTATGGCCCGACAGGACAGCATTCGATTAGCGTGAGTTACATATGCCCGTTTTTTTTGAGATTAAATGCTTCACCGAGATTATTGGGCATATGGTGTAGATTCAGATAAATACGGAAGGACACGTGTTTCTTCACACAAAAAATATAAATATAAGTTTTAAAATATTTATATAAAACCTAAGCATGAATAAAAGATGATACATTTAAATCAATGCTTTTTTTCTTAGAAAAATTAATAAATACGAAAACTTATATCTCGTGTACCCAAATTTATATAATTGAGATTTCAGGCAATGGACTTACATAATTAGTGAGGACCTAGAGACCTTAGAAAGAAGAGATGCTCATTTCTAATTAATAAAATTGCTATGTAGTTGTTAATTTACCATTTCATATTTTCAAATATTTATATGTATGTACGCCACATAGATATACTTATATTTGCAAGTCAATATTCAAGGAATGATGAAGCCAAAACTTTTTTCAAATTCAAATTCGACCTAGAATAAGTCCAACATATGTATATATTGTGAATACTAGCATCTAGTCATAATGAATGTATTAGTTTGGACTATAGAATGAACACGTTTTATTGACAAGGTACTTTAAAATGCCAAATCCAAGTTACTTTAAATTGAAGCATTCAATCCAAAACTTCTATAAATTTATTGTACATATCACATGTTCTACAATACTATATTCATGTTTATACTATTCGAAGCTGATAAATATATTTTATTAATATTTATTTTATTTTATTTGATCAACTTGTGAAGTACCAGTATTTAATATTTAAATGGGTGTGTAATATTCGATTTTGGCAGTGCGTATTTCATTCAAAATGCCTTATATATTGTGCGCTTTTCTATATTCTTCATTAGGTTGAAGATCATATTCACTAATATATATTGGAAGATGATGTATTTGGGAAAACGACAGAATAATTTATTAAGCGTTTATAAATGTTCTATTATTCTATAACACTATACCCAATTTACACCAACTCGTTAAAAAAGAATCACTCCGAATAAAAAGCTGTTTTCGAAAATATGAAGAGAAAGTACATAAATGCTCTGTATGCTGTATAGAATTAAGAACTTAAAATAAATGAAAGCACTTCTTTTTATGTATATTTGGACATACACACTTGATTATTCATTATTAGTTTTGTGTTGCGTTTTGTATAAAATTCAGTCATTATTAAAACATTAATGAGAATGCTATGCAACTGTCTAGATTATAACCCTGATTATTATACATATAAATATTGGTTTATATCACCGTATCCATCAAGCCATCTAATTTCAATAGTAATTTGATTTTGATTTTTATATAATGGTAATTACAATAAAATATAGCAAATTGGCTTGATTCCCTAAAATAAAAAAAAAAAAAAACATTAAAATATTTTATTTTAAAATACTTCTGACCATTCAACGGGTCCGACTCACTTTTTGCAGTTTGTAATATTAATAGACTTTTAATATTAATTTTGGGCAGGTGTCAGATTCAGATGCTACTCTAAAAGGCGGCTGCCAACCATGCCGGATGTTCACAAACATACATACTCAGTTCTTCCATTAATCAGCAAACAATTAAAGAATCCGAGTTAACCTAAATACTTTCTTCCATTTGTAGTAAGTTTGAAAAAGAAAGGCAAAAATTAAATCGCATACTGCGCTTTGGGCCGAATTTAAGTTTTCTTGTCAGCAATTTGATGTGTCGTCGCCATCCAGTGTGCATCCCACACTTTCCAGCTTTCGAGGCAGGTGCATTTTTTTACAATTAATGTCCGACTCAAGAGCCTCCATTACCTAAAACCAAGCAAAAAAAAAAAAAAAAAAAAAAAAGAACATGATTGTTTGAAAATATATAATAAAACAAAAATTCATTTAAAAATTTCCTATTTCTTAAAAAAAATTCCAACGCTATCTTTAGGGTCCCGAAGTTTCGAAGTTCTTTTTTTTATATATACGGGATTGGTCTGTAAGCGGCGCAGATATTTCTAAGATCGATCTGGGTTGGAATGAAAGCTATACAACATAGTCTCATCTGACTAAAATTAAACACATGTAAACTTCCGTACATAAATCTTAAATACCAAATTTAATCACAATTGGTCTATAAATGTGTGAGTTATTCCTAAAACCGATTTCTTGAGATACCTCTATATAAGTAACCTGTATATTGAATTTGAACGAAATCAGTCAAGAAATGTTAATGGGAGTTATTTCTAAAACCGCATTTGGTTTGTATGACAGCTATATGATATTGAGGTTCGATCTCGACATTCTGACAAATGTGCTGTTTATTACGATAGCTGTTTCATTACGATAGCTTTAAAACTGAAAGACTAGTTTACATAGAAACCGACGACCATGTCCCAATCGATTCCTCTAGTTATACTACTAACTTGTCGGAACCGGCCGGATCGGACTACTATATTATATATAGCTATTATACCAACATCTGCGTCGCATACTGACCAATCGGCTTCATATGATTCTAGAAAAAAAAAACTTGGAAAAAACTAAGGAGATTTTTTTTTTCAATTCCTTTTCATGAAAAGTTTTCTGTCATAATGCATTTTGCTTAGAAAATGACCAGCAGATCTACTTCGATCTAAATAAACCCATTCAATAAACCAATGAATACCATATTTTAAGCCTTCCTTGACCATGGCAAGTTTATGTCTTTGCTAAAATACTTCTGAAGGCAAAAGATCCTTCTTTTTATACATGGGATTCCATCGTGTGGGTTTCACACCAGTGTTCTCTACTATTACCACTACTGCTGAATAATATTTACCTGTTGCCTATATTTTGTGATATATATATAGAGCTCCTTCAATGCTGATATAGTATCAAACTCCTCGTTTTGTTGAACTGATATTTGTTGCATGGCTGTGCTCATTTCTTGATCGCTGATTTGTGGTAGACGTGCAACATCCCGGTAGAACTCTTTTACCATTTTTCTGTATTGCGGAATATCCTGTAGTTAATTCAATAAAACGATTGAGATTTTTAAGAGAATTATATTTTCCAACGGTAGAGTTGTTCATTCAGCTCCCACAAAGTTTTAGTAGTTAAAGGATTGATCCCGATCATTTCACTCCGAAATATACAAATATTCCGATCTTATTTAACATATACTCTAGTTTAATTTTAGGGCATCTTTATTACATCTTACTTACTTTTGCAAATAGGAGCTTATTTGACGGCGAATCTTTTCCCAGACGGTGCTCCGCTGTTGAACAGGCATCCATAAACGTCTGTGCAATGACACTCAAGCAGGAGTCCACAGTGTATGTTTTATTGACATCAAAAATAAAATCTGGGTTTTTGATAAAGTTAACCCAGAATCGAAGCGGTAGACTATTGGACTTCCAAGCATGTAAAATATCCGAATCAGCAATATCGTGACGCCGGGCCGCCTCATCAAGCAAGTCAAATAACCACTTAACTGCCGGTGGCAGTTCCTCATTTACAGTCAATATCGTTGAGAAAAAGTCATCTACAAACTTCTGTATTGTGCCCTTGGTAGCTAGCAGTCGCGTCAAGTATACTTCAGGTATAGTTTTATTGCTTCGTTCACTGCCAATACCTATGGCAATTCCATTGCCACCAATGCAATGACCAGACGAAGGAACAGCCAAATTACCAGATATGGCCGTATTCTTAATGTTCATAAAATGATCAGGAATAATTGGTTTAACCAAATGATAGAGACGTGGCTGCTGCAATCCAGATTCAACTTCATTGTTAATGATTATATGACTCTGGGAATTGTTAATGTAGTAAACTGAAAGAGAATAATCCAATTTATTCTTAGTACCCCCACCGGACATTTAATACAAAAAGGCCAGAAAATATTTAATTCACTGGGGTTATAATTTTAAATATTTTGAAAAATACTCACAATTATGATATGGTGGATGATGTTTACTGTATGGCATGTTATAACTATCGGATTGCCGGGCAATCAGGGACATTACAGCCGATTCTTTAACACCGTAGTGGGCAAGTGTATTCAGTCGCTTCCAACCGTTTATGGTCTTGGTTGTGAGATCTTCATCTTGCAGAGTCAAGTGACCCCCGCGGCCGTGCCGCCATTCGAGGTCTACCTCATGAACAGAGGGCCGCATTGAAAATGGTGTGTTTTTAAATATGGCGTCGAGTATTTTAAGTTTTACCTGGGATATGGTATCCCAGTCGTTGACTCGACACTGCACCTTCTCGTCAAGGTCATCCTGGAGTATATGCAAAATGACAACGGAATGTGTAATCTGTTCATGTAGTAGATGCTCTTCGGAGAGAGAATACCGAGCATCATTTGTGATGGCGTCTATTAGACCCTTTTCCACCTGATGTTTAATCGCCTTAAATAACAGGAACAAACTGGATCCGGCGTACTCCTTTAAATAATCGTACATGCAAATTGCCAGGTAATTAGTTAACATCTTTTCAACTACACTCTCTGTGCGCCGCAACATTAACTGTGGATGTTTGCTACTGAGAGATTTATCAATCAAGCGAAGCAAAAGCGATTTCAAAATCTCAGTAGCATACTCCATTTTGTTCATAAGTACAATCATTAGCAAAGACGCCACATTGACTTTATCTCTTATATTAAATGATTTCTGACCCTCAAGGGTCTCGATAAAGGTTAGCACAAAATACTTGTTGTTTATGAGCTGCTCGAACTGCACCATGGCGAAATCATAATTTGTGTGTGGACTATTGCCACGCATTTTGGGGGAATTGAGGATGGGATGATCCGAGACACCAGGGAAAAAAACTTTCATAATATAATTTACATGATCCAAAGTCGGTATGCCTGTGCTCTCCAAATCCGCAGTCAAATCGGTCATATCGGTTTGCAGTTCAGCAAAAGCTTGTTTGCACTCAGATCGAACATTACTTTCAAGCGTTATCATTTGAATTTGTATCCGCTTATATTCCCGTTCAGCCTGGGTTGATTTCCGTCTAAATATAATAAGAACAATGATCAGCCCAATAACCAATATAGTTACAGTTAAAATTATGCCGAGCATAGCATGTGAAAAACCATACGGCTTATTTAAATCATATCGCAGATATCCAATGGCAAACCGCAAATTTCGTCCCACTTTTACCACTACCAGTGGTAGATCAATTGGTTGATCCACACCGTTCTCGTCAGTGGGAAGTGGCTGCTTCTCTGGAGGGTTGCAGAGAAGCTGGGAAAGCGTGAGACTGGTTATATTACACTGCGAAGTGCCAATAGTCACGTTAACGTCATATTCGTCGGCAGCAAGATTCAAAAGTTCCCCTTCAATGACCAAAGTGTCGCCTTTGTAGAGTTTAACACCGTCGTTGGGAAATGGAAAATAGTTAGGATCGGCTACATACACAATTGTACTGCGTATATCATGGAAATATTTATTCAAGTCGCGTACCAAATGCACGTTGTCCATGACAAAACTCAATTGCAGATTTAGTTGTGTCTCTCTAACTTTGACAAAGGCAGTTACATCTAAGTTATTGCTGTACGTATTATAGTTGGCAGTTGCGCCAGCATTACTCGTGGTCGTATAAATATGAAAGTTTTCATTAAAATGACTGTTACCAGCAGAGCGCTTTCTTAACGAATGGTTAATTGGGTCCTGCTTATTCGGCTCTCTATTATCTTGAGTATCCCCTATTTTGTATGCATTCTTGAGTAATTGGAATTTTGAATTTACGGGGGGCGATGGGCATTCCATTTGGTTTGTATTGATAACAACGCAAGCCGTTCTGTTCACCCGCTCACTATCAAAGTATACTTCGAGCTCGGGCTTTTGAATTGAATCTAAATACATTCCATGAACGGTGAGTACGCGTCCTCCACTAATAAAACTGCGCAACGGTTTGATCTGCATTATACGAGGATCCTGAGTATAGTTGAAAATCGAGCAGGGCCGTGGTGGTGGCATATGGTAGTGGTAGGCGTAATTTCCGCGTGACGACGACACAGCTTGATGATGCTGATCTGATGATACTAGTCGCGAACTGGGATATTGTTGTTGACATGTGTATGTACGATTTGCACCATCGACGGATAAGCGAAGAGTTCGAATTGGTTCTGGTTGTGTAGCCTCTGATGTGGTACAGGTAAGCCGTGAGGATGATGCTTGCGAGACGTTTATGAAACACTCGTATTCATCAAGAAAGGCCTTAATGTTTGACCCAATATTTAGGTATTTTCCTATTAGGGATAGCTGTGTACCACCAGATTTTGGGCCAACGGTTGGATATAGGCCTGTGAGTTTAATATCCTTGAAATGAAATTGAACACTGGATTCAGTGTATCCAGCTTCATTGGCGACCTTAATGGGAGCTGACATTTCTGTTTTGGCACTGCCTGTACGACATTCAATTTTTACGGAAATTTGATAGTTGATGAGCTCACAAGGCACACCTCCAATAGATATTTTTCCTCGGACGTCCTCCTCGCGTATGCCTAGATTGCTGCCTTCAATAGTGACCAACGTTCCACCTTCCACAGGTCCAGATAATGGCTTTATTATGTCAATCCTAGGGCGGGGGCATTCATTTTTACGTTGACGAAGGGAAACCATTCTAAAGCGGTCTCCACTGTCTAAATTTTCAGCAGTGTTTGCAAACGAGGGCATTCCCACACAAGTTTCGTTGTATACACATGAACTGCCACACCAAGCACATTGATATTTTGCATCCCTGGTAACACACAAGCTGCAGTCTGCATGTTCGCGATGAGATCCAAGAATGTCACACTTGTACAATATCACAATGGCCGTATCCACATAGTGCTGGCGATTCCATGTAATATCCACCTTGGCTTCATATTCGTGAGTATTTGTTTCATAATAGTACTCGGTCTTTTCGCATACCACTATTTTATTTGATTCTATTCGTGCAGGCAAGAGCATTTGGGCTGCTTCTATCTGGATATTACACAGGAAACCTGAGTGTGCACTTTTTGGTTTTGGTAAATTTTCTATCTCTAAGCGTATCTCCTTCGGCACCCGCACTGGGAGAAGAATAGGGTCACGAGTACGCTTGAAATGCGGACATTGTCCCTCTGAGCTGATTGCATTTTCCATATTACGGCACTGCTCTGACTTGTGAACACATTTGTTGTCAAAAATGCACCAATTGCAGCCCCACGAACTGCGAACACATGCATGGCAAGTCATGTGATGAGAGCAATCAAAGAACGCGAATGATCGAGACACAAAGTCCTTGTTGGTCTCTGAGCTTCGAACAGATAATGGTACAAGTACATGATCTGTATTACTGGCAATTATTGGTCGCTGATCAAGTGGTGGAGTTGTACATCCAAGTCCATTTTCCAAAATTTCTGCATCAATTGGAGTCGAATTTCCGAAGACACACCGATATTTTGCATTAAAAGGTTCGGGAAGCGTTCGTATCACAAGTTGTACACGGGTTAATACGGTAATTGGTATTTTGTCGGGAACGATGGACTCGAAATCAATGCACTGCTGTCCACTACCCAAAGATAGCCAACGCGATGCGGATGTGTCTCTTTGGCAAGTTGACCGCACCGTACAACGTTTTTCGAGGGAGCACCAACCACAGAATGGATCTCGAGACTCTAGACAAGCTGAACAATTAGCATATACTGAACAATGTTCGATTTTTAATTTAGAAATCTTTCGTTTGGATAAAACATAAAGGTAATCCTTTTTTGGTGACATCATAGTATTTGGAAGGATTGGGTTTCCTGGATCTACGACAATCTGCTCGTACTCTCCCGGGTTTTGTCCGGAAATCAAAACTTTTTTAATAATTCCCGTATCGGTGCCGAGAAAAGCTAGTGAATGCGGTCCAGTTGTGGTTGCAGTAACTGATGTCACCGAGACATTATCGAAATTAAAAAGTGCATGAGCCGTTATTGGTGCCACTCCACTTATTTTTAGACCCACATTGCAAAAATTGTAAATATTACCCAACGAGCCAACAATGGGACACCGCCCATCATTAATAGTGCCGGATATGTATCCAAGGTTGCGATCCTTAATAGTACCATTAAAGCACATATGAATATTTTCGATGAACACATCTTCTATATCCTTTAGACTATATATACACATTGCCGACTTGTCTGCCGGCTGATTTGTGATTTCCTTTGAGGGTGAGAACACCGTGACCAGTACATGGTCGTCACGTTTTATGCCCATCTGGTGGGCGAGTTTTTGGCTAGCGTTTGTGATTTTTGCGTCACGGAGAATATTATAATCTAAATGATCATCTGTAGCCGTACACTGAATAGTTATTTCCGTATAGCTGTCATAGTTTGGATCAGTAATACATATTCGAGCAAGCCGTGTAATATACCCAGCCTCATCGGCCAAATGAGACTTCTTCTGTACAATTACAAAATATGCATACTCTGAGGAATTGAAGCCGTAAACGTAGTCCACCAGAAAATGATCTCGATACTTCACATCAATATTGATAATAGATTGTTGAATGGAGAACTCTGCGTAGTTTAAATTATCCAATCGTCGTGAAGAAATAGCAGGCACATCATGACGGTAGTCACCTACATTTGTAAATGTAGTCCCCACATACAAAATATCTTCCGTTTTCCAAGAATATCGAGCAGGGCCCACAAAGGCATATGTAGAAGCAAATTCGTCGTTAGCTGCCAAAGGTACAGCATTAAATGGCTGCGCATTTGGAAATCGCGCTAGATTGTATATTTCACAGGCGCCTAATAAATAAAAAAATAATATTAATTAATATGATGAAAACTAATTCCATTTGTACATGCCTTGTCGAATACTTCCGCACGATATAAGAATGCCATCATTATGTGCATAACTTACAACCAGAATCTTATTATAATTGTTTACTAAAACAGTCTCGACATCATCAGGACAGCCACCAGCATGACATTGCGGAGCGTCGTGTTTTGGGCCAGTTATCGCTTGCGATAATACACGCAAGTTCTCGTTTAGCTTTAAGATCTTGTTCGTAGCTCCAGCGTACAATACGCTTTGCTTATAGTCGAAACTAAGATGCGTAAAATAGTTTTTTGACTGGGCATTGGCTGCCGAGCCTGTGGGTTCACCAGCTGTATTTGTAACATTGACAAAATTTGCTATTGTAGATGTGGATATTGCACTACCAACACCGGCTATTCCTGCCATAGGCGGCAAAGTGAATTGCTCAACTATATCATTGGATGGTACTAAATGCACTTCTGAATGAGCAAGTTGCGGAAGTAATGACGCTTTAAATAAGTAAATTAAAAATAAAAACTTAAACAATTTTGCGACAGCATTGCAGCACCAAAAATTTATTCTCCAGAACATCGTGTTGGTGGTGTTGATTGGTAATACAATCACAACTTTGGAATATTTCTTCCGATTCACTCCCTCAAGTAATGATGGCGAGGGCTGCCTTTTAATTCGTTCAAAATGTGCATGTTATTACTGATTTTAAATACGTCACTCGAATAGTTTTAATGTATTTGAATAAATCTTAACTAGTAATATCAAGTCGCAAGAAAATGAGATTTGAACAGAAAATTATATGTATACATATTTTGTAGCGTTTATGTTAGGGCTGCTGTCTCGATACATTTCAGAATCGATAACAAATGCAACCATACGTGTATTTACATAATACTATCGGAACAAATTGGAAATGCTGCTCAATGCAAGAATATTAACTACCAAATGGAACAGAAATTAAGAATTTTAATAATTTAGCGGCAGAAAGGATTATTATATACAGTAGCGTTCAAAAAAATCCGAGCACTATAAAGAAGGTTTTGGAAATTACTTTTGGTCCGTGTAATTTTGGATGGAAAATTTGATTTACTATTATGGCCTTACCAGAGTTATAACGAGGAGAATATTTTAAGCCAGAATTTTTTGAATTAACAAATACATATGTGTATATTCTTAGTTTCTGTTTTATAGTATTGTGCTTGAGCTTACTAAAATAACTCCTGGGAAACTCAGCCCTTTTATTGTACAATATGTTTTTTTTTTTTTACTTAGAAAGAAAAATGAAGTTCAAAAGAAAGAAAATTTTCAATACTTTTTAGATCGCCTTTTACTTATTATGCAAGTTAACAAACAGGAGATATCAATACTTTATTGGCTCCACTCGCATTAATTATTAATCTACCCTCGCTATAATTAAGCTTACTCAAATTTTTGGGGTCAGCACACTCAACAAGAGTGACCAACGACGGTAACCTGACACTTGCTGATACCGCAAGTGCTACGTTTTCGCCCATGGTATGCTGAGTCGTCTTGCTGACTCTAAGCATTGCATAAACATTTCCTCTTTTAGCTTTAGAATTCCACTTTATACATTTTGTACTTTTAGTTTTATATTGATCATATAACACCACAAGCTGAAAAATGTATTGCTCCGGCACTTGCCGTTAAAAATCGAAATATCTTTTATTGCTGAGTCCCTAGGCCAGTAATAAGGAGAGCCAGTTGCCCTCCCACCATATTCTTCATAATCTTCAGCTGCTGCTACCACATCCTGAAGTCTACCCGCCGTTAATAGGAACGGCCAACCACAAGCTGCTGTCCCTCAGAGATTACCCGTCGGAGGCAACAGTAAATCTTTAATTGGCGTCCAACGGAAAAGGATTCACACCTTAGAGAGTCAGGATTAGATTGTTCCAAAAAATGTAAGTTCAATCAGTGATCTCAAGTAAGAAATTCCAAAAAAAAAAAGAAAAAAAAAGTGAAATAAAATAAAAGCAAGTAATTGTGTGTAAAATAAAATTCTCTTACCCAAACAAAATTCACCAGTAATTTGTAGTCGGCTTAGCTAAAAATAATTGTGAAGTGTCAACCAACAGATCCTACGCGAGTAGCTCATGAGTTTTCCAGGTCCATACAGACCAGTAAAAGTAGAATACGACAGTGAGGATAGTTGGGATTCAAATCAAGACATTCAAGGAGTTAATTTGACAACGAACGACATGGACGTGAACCGGGTTCAGGCTCTAATCGAAACTGCTTTAGAGCAGCAAGAGAGGCGATTCCAGGCACAACTTAACACAATGAACGAACATTTACAACGTATAAGTATAGAAGTTCCACAAATAATCACGTATGAGAGAATAACTGCCAACCCAGCAATTGCTTGTGACCTTTCACTTGACATCATAAAATCGGTACCGGAATTTACTGGTACTCAGGAAGAATACGTGTCGTGGAGGCAGACAGCCACCGACTCATATGAAATTTTTAGACCATATAATGGAAGCAATGTCCATTATCAAGCTTTGACCATAATCAGGAACAAAATTAGGGGTTCAGCGAGAGCATTACTATTTTCACACAACACTGTTCTAAACTTTGATGCCATTATAGCAAGGTTGGATTGCACCTATGCTGATAAGACCTCATTACGCATGCTGCGCCAGGCATTAGACATGGTTACGATGAAGTCGAAAGAAAACTCACTTTAGTGACGAACAAAGTTATTATGACCCATGAACAAGAAGGCGCGAATTTGCTCAACGCAGAAGTCAGATCCGATGCACTTCATGCATTCGTATCTGGTTTAAAAAAATCTCTCAGATCAGTTGTTTTCTCGGCTCAGCCGAGAGACTTACCGTCTGCTCTGGCTTTAGCTAGGGAGGCAGAGGCGAGTATGGAGAGAAGCAATTTTGCAAACTCATACGCCAGAGCTGTCGAAGAACGAGCTCAGGCCAGCGAAAATAATAAAGGTCGCTCGCAGAGCAGATTATACAGAAATAACAGAGACGAGCAGGACCAGGATAAAACCCCGCATTATGTTAGGAAAAACAAAAACAACAGGCAAGAACCGAATAATAGGGAAAAACAAGAACAAGCCCTTGAACCTATGGAAGTAGATTCCTCGTCTAAGTTTAGACATCGAACGAATTTGACAAAATTCATACAAATGACCAATACGCACAGAAAAGAAGGAATTTGTCTGAACGCGTTACAGGCCAAAGACGCCAGCGTATAAATAATATAGTGCAGGCCCCCAAAACTTCCAAAGAACAGGAGGCAGAATATGAAAAGGCAGCTACTGCTGCAGTAAACGACATTGACGATGACAATAATGATGACTCACTAAATTTTTTAGGGAACGCTCCCAGTTGCCGTTTATCAAACGCCAATTGGCTGGGAGAATACTAAAAATAGTAATAGATACAGGGGCGGCCAAAAATTATGTAAAGCCCATAAAGGAGCTAAAAAACATAACGCCGGTCGCCAAACCTTTCACTGTTAGCTCAATACACGGCTCCTGTGACATTAAAAACAAGTGCTCAATGAGAGTATTTAACCGCACAAGCCCTTTCTTTCTACTAGACTCACTCGGCACATTTGACGCCATCAATACCAGGTTACAACAGAAAAATTACAATTTCACAGTTGTGACAGTGTGAACTTCACGGACGTTAATGATATAGTGGTTCCCGAGATAATAAAAAAGGAGTTCAGGAAAATGATCCTGAGAAACCTAAAAGCGTTTTCGACCTCTAACGAGGCATTACCATTTAACACCTCGGTCGTGGCCACGATGAGAACGGAAGATAATGAGCCAGTATTTACTAGGCTATATCCCCACCCTATGGGTGTCGCAGATTTTGTAAACAACGAAATCAAACAGCTACTGGAACAAGGCATAATTCGACCGTTCAGGTCCCCTTACAACAGCCCATCATGGGTTGTTGATAAAAAAGGTTTTGATGCCGATGGAAACAGGAACAAGCAGTAATTGATTTTAGGAAACTGAATGAAAAACAATCGCCGACCGATATCCAATGCCCAGTATTCCCATGATTCTCGCGAACTTGGGAAAACCAAAATTTTTCACAACCTTAGATTTAAAATCAGGATACCACCAGATTAACCTCGCAGAACAGGATCGTGAAAAGTCAGCGTTTTCGGTAAACGGGGGAAAGTATGAATTTTGCCGTCTACCATTTGGCCTCAAAAATGCAGGCAGCATTTTTCAAAGAGCCATAGATGATGTTCTGAGAGAACACATCGGGAAAATATGTTACGTCTATGTAGACGACGTAATAATATTCTCAGAAAGCGAAGCCGATCATCTCAGACATATTGAAATGATTTTAAAATGCTTGTGGTTTGAGGAATATAATATTTTTTAATTCTTTCGCGCCAAAACAAAGGGTGACAAATCCGTTTCCCGAATAAAATTTCGTACATAAAATTATAAGTCCGATTTATTTGTATTTTATATTAGCGTTTACAATTTATTGTTCTTCACTTAGAGCCTTTATTTATGCTGAAGCTTGGCCGAATACCTTGCTTGCATGTACCAACGAACGAACAAAAACTAATATAGATTATGCTGAAGCTGGGCCGATTGCCTAGCTTGCAATATACTAAAACGAGATAGAAACAAGATAAAAGCTCGTACAAGAGAACTTATGTGTAAGCTTAACCAAAAGTAAGCACAAAGAAGATAACAAATGTAGGCACTGCAATAACGCAATGATGCTGCTAATAGTGTGTACATATTGAACTAACTATAGTTTTAACAGTGCTTAGCGAGATATTTAAATGCGAAAATATTTATGATCGATTTGTTGTGGCTGGCCCGAACATACTCCCCCCGTTGAAACCCTGTGTTTCAACCGAATCCTTAAGGGGCAGGAGGCAGAGTTTGTGTACAGCCCTTTTGACTACACCAGACGCAGTTTTTTAATGAATTTGTAGATGAAGCCAAAAACTCTTAGTTCTGGATTCGCGTTCAATTTCCTCTCCAGACATTTGAAACGACGCAAGGCACGGTCGTATAAATCGCCAAGTTTCTCAAAACTGAATTTGGCTGGCAATTGCACAGAGTATTCGCCTGTTGGAAGTCTCACGCAATGCTGCTGGAAATGCTCTTCGTATATGGTGTCTTCATCTGTAGGCAGAGGCGAAGGGCCGCAGGAGCTGTCTACTTCACAGAAGCGTCTTAGGATGGTATCGATGTTCTCCTCCTTTGGCTTGACGGCGTCGATTCTTTGTTGTGCAGGCAATACTGTACGCCTTCCGCTACATCCAGCAAGCTCGCCTGCCACGATCCAGCCAAGTCGGGTTTTTTGCAGTAGTGGCAGATGGCCTGCAATTCGAATTTGACCACCACACAAAAGCTCATAGAAGAGCCCACCTCCAATTAGCAGATCGATGCGTTGACTTTTATAGAAGAGTGGATCTGCAAGAGTTAAGTTTTTAGGTATGCTCCAATCTTGAGGGTTAATATCGAAGTGAGGATGGGGATCTGTTATTGTGTTAATGATTGAGCAATTAAGGGATGTAGAGTACTCCGAATGACGAGATTCCACTGTCAAGTCAATTGATTTTCCGCTGAGAATGGTCGAACTCCCTACTCCCAGAATGGCCAGATTTGATTGCTTGGTGGAAAGCTTCAGTTGATTGGCGAGACGCGAGGTTACTAAGTTTAACTGTGCACATGAATCAAGAAGCGCTCGGCATGGTACGAATGATCCTGAACGTGTTCGGACTTTCACTATAGCTGTGCCGAGCAATACGTATCCAGGATTTATTGGCTTTCCGGTGATTTTTGGTGCGATCGTTGCGGTCAAGGCAGATGCTTGCGGCTGCGTAGCTTTTTCTGTCTGCACATGGCCGTTTGATGTGCTACTCAAGGACTCCATGTGTAATAGGGTATGATGCTTGGAAGGACAATGCTTGCAGTGGCTCGATTTGCACTGCTGGATGCCATGGCCCTTTCGAAGGCAATTTAAGCAAAGATTGTGCTTCTTAGCTTCTCTATATCGAAGAGTAGGAGTCATATCGAGAAATCTGGGGCATTTGATTAGAGAATGCTCCGCGGAATCACATAATATGCAAAGGGAATCGCCAGGGTTGGAGGGTGAAACAATCAGTGCACTACGGGTTAGTTTTTGACTACTTTTTCCCACCTGATTGCTTGGTGTCTGTATTACCATAGCATATTCCATATTTTCCATTGTGCGGCACCTTTTATCCAGAAAAGCTGACATGTCCGACCATCTTGGAAGCTTGTCGGAACTTAGAGATTCTTCCCATCTTTCGTGCGTTGGCCTATCGAGCTTGGATGAAATTAAGTGTGTCAACAGACCATCCGCGATTTCTTCGGTAGACGCCATGCTTTTGAGGGCTCTTAAATGAGAATTCATGTTGTCGCTGAGTTCTCTTAAAGCATATGCCGATCCCCTTTGGACGTTCTGAAAGCCGAAAATTGCTCTAATGTGGGCCTGGAAATGAAGCAACTTATTATCAAATCTTTTGATTAACAGATCCATGGCTATGTCAAAGTTATTTTCAGTTGGCTCGAGGGAACGAACAGTGTCCAGGGCAATACCACTCAGGCAGGAACGCAAGTGTTGAAGCTTCTCTATTTTGCTAAGCTCATCATTATTTCCTACCACTGAGCTATAAGTGGCAAAGAAATGTGGCCAATCCATGTATGAGCCACTAAATTTGGGAAGCTGGAGCTCAGGTATTCTAGTATTGCGCGACACATACCTGATATTACTACCATCATCAATAGTTCTTGGTAGTACAGTCGAATTAACTACGTGAGACCTACGATAGGCAGAAATCTCACGGGAGAGCTTTGATTTGACTGTGTAATAGACTTCAGTAAAATGTGTTCTCGTGTCGCTAGTTAATTCCATGAGATCCAGTTTTTCCAGAGAAGTTTGTGCTGCATCGAAGTCTGCATACATTTTCTCTACTCCCTCGAGGCGCACTTGCAAATCGCTTTCGTCGAAATCTTGAGGCTCGTCGGAATCTAGAAATTTATTTAAAGCACCAAGTTGACGCCATATAGATTGAGCCTTTGCTTTGAAGAAATCCAAGTCGTTTTGGACTGCCGTCGATTTGGGTGAAACAGACGATTGGTTCATAATTGATGTTTGTATTTGTTTATTTATTAGTTTTTAATTAACCAGATCGAATTTAAGCTCAAATAAAATTAAAAGGGTTACAATTTTTTGCTTATTTAATTTGTATTTCAGCGATTACAGTTAGCATAAAACGCGCGAAGATGAACAATAAACGATATGCAAAAGCAAACAGCTGATAAATATGAAAAGTACACCGGGGTCAATGTCCGCAACCGAATTTATATACTTTATGCGAAATGCACTTTGAAACGAATTTGCGCGCAGCTTTGTGTGACGCTAACGAATGTTTGTGTATGCGTGTGTTTGTGTCAGCTTTAGCGGACCGCTATAAGTTTTTTATGCGTGTGGCTTAGACACCGAATTGTGTGCAAAGCGCAATTATTATAACTATATATAATAATTTTACTAAACCGAAACACACTAAATCACGTCGGGGTCACCAATGTTTTGAGGAATATAATATTTTTTAATTCCTTCGCGCCAAAACAAAGGGTGACAAATCCGTTTCCCGAATAAAATTTCGTACATAAAATTATAAGTCCGATTTATTTGTATTTTATATTAGCGTTTACAATTTATTGTTCTTCACTTAGAGCCTTTATTTATGCTGAAGCTTGGCCGAATACCTTGCTTGCATGTACCAACGAACGAACAAAAACTAATATAGATTATGCTGAAGCTGGGCCGATTGCCTAGCTTGCAATATACTAAAACGAGATAGAAACAAGATAAAAGCTCGTACAAGAGAACTTATGTGTAAGCTTAACCAAAAGTAAGCACAAAGAAGATAACAAATGTAGGCACTGCAATAACGCAATGATGCTGCTAATAGTGTGTACATATTGAACTAACTATAGTTTTAACAGTGCTTAGCGAGATATTTAAATGCGAAAATATTTATGATCGATTTGTTGTGGCTGGCCCGAACAGCTTGATTGACGCTAACATGAGAGTATCCCAAGAAAAAACAAAATTTTCAAGGATAGCATAGAATACCTTGGATTTATAGTTACCAGAGGGGGAGCGAGAACAGACCCAGAAAAGGTTAAAGCCATAAAAGAATACATCGAACCCAACAACTTGTTCAGTTTCAGATCATTTTTAGGCTTGGCGACCTATTACAGAAGGTTTGTCAAAAATTTCGCCTCAATAGCAAGACCTCTGACAGACATACTGAAGGGTGAAAACGGCTCAATAAGTAAACATATGTCAAGGAAAGTTGCAGTTGAATTCAACGAAACTCAGCGCAACGCATTTGAATGTCTGCGGAATATTTTGGCATCAGAAGATGTCCTACTAATATACCCAGATTTCAAAAAACCTTTCGACGTTACCACTGATGCGTCAGCAAGGGGCATTGGCGCAGTTTTGTCCCAAGAAGGTAGACCAATCAGTATGATTTCTCGAACACTGAAAGAGGCTGAATTACACTATGCCACAAATGAAAGGGAATTGCTAGCGATAGTGTGGGCTTTGGGTAAATTACAAAATTTTTTGTACGGCACAAAACAAATTAACATCTTTACCGATCACCAACCGCTCACCTTTGCAGTATCGGACAGAAACACAAATGCAAAAATAAAAATAGTAGCAGACGTCTTATCTCGACAAGATACTATTAACACTTTACAGGACCAACCGCAATCTGACGCTGCAACGGTCCACAGCGAATTATCATTGACCTACACGGTCGAATCCACTGACAAACCAGTCAATTGCTTCAGAAACCAAATTTTTTTGGAAGAATCACGTTTCTTCTTGAAACAATGTATAATATTATTTGGCAGCAAAATTCGCCATTTGGTTAACTTCACTGACAAAAACGCCGTATTTGAAATACTCAAAGACATCGTAAACCCAGACGTAACTGACAAGAACGAGCAGTTGGAGATCATTACTGCCGAACATAACCGTGCGCACCGAGCCGCACAAGAAAACGTCAAACAAATTCTTCGCGACTACTTCTTTCCTAAAATGAACAAACTGGCTTCCGAAGTAGTTGCAAACTGCAAAGTTTGCTCCAAAGCAAAGTATAACAGACACCCCAAGAAACAAGAACTTGGGAAAACACCAATACCGACCCATACTGGGGATAGATTGCATATTGATATATTCTCCACTGACAAAAAGTTGTTTTTAACATGCGTCGATAAATTTTCAAAATTTGCCATTACGCAACCCGTGGCGTCCAGAGCAATAGTCGACGTTATAAATCCAATAATTCAATTGGTAAATATTTTCCCAAACATTAAGACCATATACTGCGACAATGAAGCCGCCTTTAACTCAGAGACAGTCACATCATTGCTTAAAAACAACTACAATATAGATGTCGAAAACGCGCCCCCACTTCACAGTTCTTCAAACGGTCAAGTTAAACGGTTCCACAGCACCCTAGCAGAAATCGCAAGGTGCCTAAAGATGGATAAAAAGATCAACGAAACGGTAGAGTTAATTCTAAGGGCAACGGGTGAATACAATAAAACGATACACTCGGTCACAGACAAAACTCCCATGGAAATCGTCCACGAATTACGCCAGACCATACAGGATAGACTAACAAGGGCCCAACAGGACAACCTCGACAGATGTAACCCATCGCGACAAAATAGGGTTTTTGAGGTGGGAGAAAAAGTTTTTTTGAAAAACAATAAAAGAGTAGGCAACAAACTGACCCCGTTGTGCACTGAGGAGAGGATACAGGCCGACCTGGGAACGTCGGTACTCATTAAGGGGAGGGTGGTCCATAAAGACAACCTTAAGTAAACTCGGACATTCAATAGGCCAATTATAAGTAAGCTAAAACACAAACTTATCTATCACTATTTCTTCATTGCAGGCTTATGACCATAATCTTTTACACGCTAGCAATAGCACATGCGCGTATTACCGATTTTTCTCATGCCAACTACATACCCGTAATAGACGGAAATGTTTTTGTTTTTGAGCAACGCGAATTTTTAAAGCATACTAGTAACTTGTCCGATTTTAAAAGTATAATAGACGAAACCGAAAAAATGTCTGAATTATTTCCTCTGTCGCATATGCGAAAATTATTAGATGTAGATATAGATCACATAAGGGGCTTACTATCCACGCTGACCATACACCATAGAATCGCTAGGAGCTTAGATTTTTTGGGCACAGCCCTCAAAGTTGTCGCGGGCACCCCAGACGCGTCAGACTTTGAAAAAATTAGAATGTCTGAAACCCAATTAATGAATCAAATAACAGACAGGTAATATTTATTTCAAAGACCCAAGAACAGATCAACCAACTCACTCATACAATTAACAAAATAATTAAAGCAAAAAAGAACAATTTTGTCGACACTCCACATGTATATGAAGCTTTATTAGCCCGAAATAGAATGTTAGTCACCGAAATACAAAATCTAATGCTCACAATTACCTTAGCTAAATCAAATATAATCAACCCTACAATTCTCGAACATGCAGACTTGAGATCTCTTATTGAACGAACGATAGATACACCAATAGTCAGCTTAATGGAAGCTTCAAATATCAAGGTCTTTCAGTCCGAGAACATGATCCACATATCAATATCCTATCCTAGGGTTAAGTCCAATTGCAAAAAGGTTACAATTTTTTCCGTATCACACCAACATGTAACCCTACAACTAGATGACAACACCTTAGCTGAATGTGAGAGTAACATTTTAGCTCTCACCGAATGTATCAGAACAACACAAGACACATTCTGCAAGCTTGCGCACCACGACACCTGTGCACGATCACTCCACGCTGGAGGCACTGCCCATTGTAACACTCAGCCCAGCCACCTGAAAGTTATCACGCTCATCGATGAAGGCGTTATGATCGTCAACGAAAGTCCAGCGCGCATCAGCACAGACGATGGTCCAGAGCTGTTAACTAATGGCACACATCTTGTCACGTTCGAACACTCCGCTATCATAAATGGCACCAAATATGTGAACCATCGCACAACCATAAGTAAAACACCGGGTATAGCAGGGTCATCACTTTTAAACATCATCGGTCATGATCCAGTACTCAGCTTGCCGCTACTCCACAGAATGAACAGCCAAAATTTGCGCATCATCGAAGACTTCAAAAAGAAGTGGAAATAGCTGGTTCACCCAAAACATGGTTCGCAATCGGAGTAGGTCTGAGTGTCATTTTATTCGGCTCACTCCTCTTTTTCCAAGTAATAAGAAGAAGACGAGACTCGATAGAAATACAAAAGGCAATTGACAAATTCAGCGTGACCGAGGACGGTCCGCGATCTTAAAAGGGGAGTAGTTAACAAACAGGAGATATCAATACTTTATTGGCTCCACTCGCATTAATTATTAATCTACCCTCGCTATAATTAAGCTTATTCAAATTTTTGGGGTCAGCACACTCAACAAGAGTGACCAACGACGGTAACCTGACACTTGCTGATACCGCAAGTGCTACGTTTTCGCCCATGGTATGCTGAGTCGGCTTGCTGACTCTAAGCATTGCATAAACATTTCCTCTTTTAGCTTTAGAATTCCACTTTATACATTTTGTACTTTTAGTTTTATATTGATCATATAACAGTACAAGCTGAAAAATATATTGCTCCGGCACTTGCCGTTAAAAATCGAAATATCGTAATAAGGAGAGCCAGTTGCCCTCCCACCATATTCTTCATAATCTTCAGCTGCTGCTACCACATCCTGAAGTCTACCCGCCTTTAATAGGAACGGCCAACCACAAGCTGCTGTCCCTCAGAGATTACCCGTCGGAGGCAACAGTAAATCTTTAATTTGCATGCCTTCACATGGAATCCATCAGAGCCTACAAGATTTCCGTTTTTGTAAATTTGTACCACTCTTTCTCAACAATTTTATCTAGCTATCGAACTAATGTGGGCTTCCTTTTGATGATTTTAAACTTCTTTATGGACAAAAGATTTCCTTTTTAGGTTTAAATCAGGACTGTTTCCTGTCATTCCAAGACTTAATTGCCTCGATTCTGAATATTTTCTTTTGTTTTAAAAAAGTATGAGTAAAATTAATATTCTTTGAGCAGAATTAACCAACTACAGTGTAAGGTTTAAAAAAAATCCAAACGATATCTTCGGGGTGCCGAAGATTACAAACTCTTTTCGCAGTTGTTTCTGCCGTAAATCACATGAACGGGGTTGGTCAGCTATATGATATGGTAGTCCGATTTTAATAAAATTGGCACAACTGTGTATATTAATGTAAAAAAACGTGTTTGTCGGTCAATAAATGTGCGAGTTATTCCGATTTAGGTTCGTATGACAGCTATATGATGTAGTGGTCCGATCCGGCCGGTTCCGACAAATGTTGTGCCTAGGTAAAAAATAAGGCTATATACCAAGTTTCATCAAAATAGCTTTAAAACTGAGAGACTAGTTTGAATAGAAACAGACGGAAATCGGATCCTCTAGTGATTCTTAGAATCCAGATGTAACTTTTGTAGTCTCTACGATGTTTGGTTCTGTGCGTTACAAATATCAGAGCAAAATGAATATACTCTTTTTTCTGCGAAAAAAAAAATATAAAAGAAGCCTATTAGTTGAGCTCGACGATAAGGTATAGAATGGTCTTGTAAAACGAAGTCTTTAACTGCGCCACAATGATGCTCAATCTAGGGAGTCAGATTTGCCGAAAAAAAAATTTACACGGCTTTGCGCCAAAAATCCCATTATTTAAGGACATTTATCCTTAGTATGATAGAAGAAGTATACACATACTGGCTCAGCAAATCTAAAAAAACGCTCCTACCGAGATCGTACGTATTCGTAGTTTACCATTAATACTGTAACGAAAATATATGAAACTCTGTAATCGTTTAAGAACAGCTGATCACGCTGCAACTCTGGTTTAAGAGTGGCAGGGCGTTACGCCGAAAAAGAAGGACATAAGAGACTGTCGATAATTGATTTCCAGTAGAGCTTGAGTTTGGCACAACTAAATATCCGCTCGGCCATCAATGGCGAAAGTCCCGGAAAACAGGACGGACATACTTAAAGTGGATTCCTAAAAATCCCACCTACAATGCCTAAAAAAGCAGCTCGTCGACGCAGAGAAATGCCTGAAAAAATAATGGATGCTCTGGACTCGCAGATGCAACTGAAAATGTATGCCATGCATCGTTCTTTTAATAAAGGGCTTGAGCAGCTGTGGCCATCTTTAGAACGAACATTACTATCTAGTATGGGTCGCTCCGCGGTACCAATCGAAGGTATCGCCGATCCTCGGGGCGAACACGACGGTACCCGCACCAAGCACGTGGCGTGTCATATAGCACGCCACGTGATGTCAGCACCAATGAAGCTCAGGTGACCGCACCGCCAAAAGTCATGCCCTCTAACCGATTCTTCCGTGAATCAATACCGGAAGGACGTATACTAGTGAGAGAGACCTGCGGTGATACCACCTACTTATCCGTACCCCCGAATTGTTGGGACAGTATTAACACAGAGTGAGCTTGCATGTGATTTGGATCGTCTGGGCTGATTGGTTTTCGGCGAATTGCCTTCAGCTGCCTATAATCACACATTGGTTCAGCGTTTCATCGATGCCATACGGGAGACTAACTATCAGGTCCCCATTCATTCTAGCAATCCAGCTACTCTTGGCGAAGCCCTCGAAATGGCCACTCAAATTGAAGCCCAATGCAGACGTCATCCAGGAGGGATTGTTTTGAACGTAACCACTCGGCACACCACAAACGCTACTTCACCCAGAAGAAGTGGACACCACAAATTAACTAGCGGACAGCTATTTGCTTCGCCCGCAGCACACCCGGAAAACTAAAATCCGCCAATTTCTCGGGGCGGAAACTGGCAGATAACCCAGAAAGCCCCCGAAAGTGTATGCTCCCCGAGCCTCTTCCTTCACATTTAAAGAATGCCCAGACTCATAAGCGAGTCAGGAGGTCGAGTAGAGCAGCCACAATGTCGTCGAGATCAACTAAAGGGCCGAATATTTTCCCTGCCGTACCAGAGCCCCTACGGGTGAATCCGTCACCGTCCGATAAGCCATCCCCAGGAATTGATGTCCCCTGCCGTCGACCACAGACCCAGCCAGACAACGGAATATAAAATCCTTGTCACTGGAGACGTCACCGCCAGGAACCTGTCCTGCTGCTGGACGCCAGGGTCATTACATCTCCGACATCAGCTCCGGACGAGTACCTCGCCTCAAATATGCCGCCAACTTCCCAGTACCCGTTACAGGAGAAATCGACGCTGGCCCTGCTGTTTGATGAATCGCCATTAGCCGAGCGCGCCCCGGAAATACCGTTTGTTAAGAAACGGAATACTAATCCCTCGCAGAATCAACACGTTGCAGATGATCCACCGCGGGATTAAGATGTCACCAACAAAAGCTACGTACACTATTTGTGCACTAGGTGGTCAGAGTTTACACTGTTTTGTTTTTTTGCAGGGACAATTGCTTCGTATCGTGGTTGACACAGACGCATCCATCTCATTACTAAATAGACGTCAGATTAAAAGCCGACTGCTCACCGCGCCCTGTACCGTGTCTCTTCTTGGTCCCGACTTCCACCCAATCCTGTGCACAGCTAAAGCCACAGTGAAATTGAAGATAACGGATCAGTTTCCTAAGCATGAGTTCCTGCTTACTGATGACAGCATTCCCAGTCGCGCCTACGTGGACTTAGAAAGTTGGCGCTTAGAGTTTCCTTTTGTATATACTTCCCTTTACGCCTCGGAAATGGTTCAGCCGAACTTGCTGTACACCCTAGAGCGTGTCACCGTGCCGGTATACAGTGATACGTATTTCCAGGTTGACTGTACTGCGCAGGAAACTACGCCGATAGCTCTTTTAGAGCGAGGAATCCACTCTCAACTACCGGACGACATGGTTCTCGGCAGTTCTCTTGTGGATACTTCGACTAGCACCATAACTTTGAGAGTGCTAAACCTAAGCTCGGCGGAACGTCGCTTGTCATCACACACGATCTTGGGAAAAGTAGAGACGATGAAAGTTATCCCTAACAAAAGGGAAATCAGAAGTTTAAGCAAAATACTCGCCTACAGCGAACCAGCTTATCTTTCAGAGGCACCAGTCGAGGTTCAACTAATATTTCAGCACCTCCTGGTAGACTTCAGCCATGTGTCTGTCGAAAACGATGATGACGCCGGAAGCACCGACGTGACGCGCCACATCATCGACACCGGCTCGGCGAGCCCTACCAAGCAGCGGCCTCGCTGAGTTCCGCTCTCTCGAAAGAATGAGGTCGAGAAATCGATGTTGGACATGCTATCCCGAAATGTGACTCGCCCGTCCTGCAGCCCATGGGCCTCACTCGTCGTCTTGGTTAGTAAGAAAGACGGCACCACGAGATTTTGCGTGGACTACAGAAAGTTAAACAGTATTACCGTAAATTACTCCTACCCACTTCCGAAAACGGATGATATCCTTACCACGCTATACGGATCCCGATGGTTTTCTACTATGGATCTTCAAAGTGGATACTGGCTGGTGAAAATGGAAGAAGCATCTCGCCCAAAGACTGCTTTTACCTGCGACGCAGGCCTTTCTTAATTTAACGTCATGCCTTTCGGCCTCTCTAACGCACCAGTAACCTTTGAGCGTCTGATGGATGGACTGTTCAGCAGTCTCGCTTGGAAATCAACTTTGGTCTACTTAGATGATGTAATTGTGCACTCTCGCACGGCCGAAGAGCATCTGACACATTTGAAAGAGGTTTTTGAACGCTTATCGAGCGTAGGATTAAAATTGAGTCCAAAGAAATGTCAAAGCCATATATCTGGGACACATTGTCAGCCATAACGCCCTGCGAGCCTGTCCTGATAAAACCAGTAAAGTTGTGGACTGGCCTTCCCCCTGTAACCAGAATGATGTAAGATCGTTCATCGGCCTAAGCTCTTACTATCGAAAGTTCATCGCCGACATTACACGAGTTGACTGAAGCCCGTAGAAAGTTTCAATGTTTTAATTCGGCCCAAACTGCGTTCGATTCGCTGAAAAGTAAGCTAACCGAAGCACCCATTCTTGGATTTCCGGATCCCACTGGTCTCTTCATCGTGGATACCGGTACTACAGCAAAACGTTTAACGCCGCGGATCGCAATTACTGCATCACGCGAAGGGAGTCGCTAGCAGTTGTTCTTGGTACAGAGCATTTCCATCTCTATCTGTTCGGAAAGAAATTTCTTCTTCGAACGGATCATGCATCTCTGAGATGGCTTTTCAATTTTAAAGAGCCCGAAGGCCAGCTCGCCCGCTGGATTGAGCGCTTACAGCAATACAATATCGATATCCAGTATCGAAGCGGACAGCATCACGGAAATGCAGACGGTCATTCCCGCTGACCTTGTGGCGAATGCCGGTTGTTCGAGAAAGCCGAACTGGATGACCATCAGGATCAGCGAATATTACAGATCCAGATTTACCGACTTCAACCAACAGTAAACGACCGACCCAACTCGGCTGAAATCGGGCAAACGCCCGCCAAATTTTGCTATCTGGAGCGAAAGCGAGGAAATCAAAGGATATTGACATCTTTTCGAGATGCTGTTTTTGGATGAAGGCGTCGTATCACCACGATAAATGGATGGACAGCAACCGTAGTGCCGAGAGCCCTGCAAGCTGAGGCACTGCGACAGGCCCATGACTCTGTCACTGGAGGCCATTTTAGTGTGAAGAAGACTCTGGGAAAATTACGAGCCATTATGTGCTACTTTACAAAATGGCCCGAGTGTATTGCGATCCCGGATCAAACTGCAGAAACGGTAGCCAGAGCTTTGGTTCACGAGGTATTCTCTCGCTTTGGTACTCTTTTTGTACTGCACTCCGACCAAGGTAGGAATTTTGAAGCCAAATTGTTTAAAAGCTGCCTTCAATTACTTGGTGTCGAGAAAACTCGCACTACGCCTCTACAACCTAAGTCCGACGGAATGGTAGAGCGTTTTAACCGAATGCTGCTCGACTATCTGGCCAAATTTGTGGATATCGATCAGAGGGACTGGGATCAGCTTTTGCCCTTAGCTTTCTGGGCATATCGCTCTGCTCCAAACGAGTCCACTGGATTTTCACCGTCACGCTTACTGCTGGCTGGAGAAGTTCACCTACCTAGTGAACTGATATTCGGGAGACCAACGCCTGTATCGACAAGTTACCCCGATTTTGTAGAGCGACTTCAAGAACGGCTCCGAAATGTTCATGATGTGGCTCGACAGAAATTGCAGGCCGCCGCTCAAGTCAACAAGCAACGTTATGACTTTCGTGCGCACAGCGTGGAATTCACTGAAAACCAAGAAGTCTGGTTGTACAAGTTAACAAGACGCTTTACCAAAAGCTCACAAAGAAAAGCTTAGGTCAGCGTTATTTCCTGCACGCGCCAACCTAAAGTAAAACAAAATATAACAAAACAAATAATAATAGAGCATTGAAATGCAGTTGCAAAACAGTTCACACGCGCACCTGCAATTCTTACGAAATATTGGAAACAACAGGAAATGGCCAAATTTATTAAGAAGTCATCAGCAGAGCTGCAATTACCCATTACAGCAGACTGCACAACTGACAAACTGTTGTCAAACTTTGATTCGTCGCTGCCACCGTCGCTGCCACCGTCGCTGCCACCGTCGCTGCACCATCGCTGCCACCGTCGCCGCCACCGCTACATCAAATTCTGATTCACAAAAGGCCAGATTAGGGAATTAGAGTAGAACTTTAATTTAGTGTTAACTTTGAACAAAATCAATAAAGTACCTTAAATAAATTTGTAAAATTTATTTTTTTATTTCAATCAATAAACTAATAAATTAACTGGCGCCCGAGCAGGGACCGGTTTAAAACATAACAGAGCAAAAAGCTTCTAACTGTTCGGGAATAAAAGAGCAAAACGCTCGCCTAGTGACGAAAAACAAAAAGTGTAAGTCGCGAATAACCGTGTTTCGTTAAATAAAAAGGGAAGACTCCCACCCACAGTGGTGGCCCTAAAAGCAACTCAAAGGCAACTCATTGCCTACAAAGACCAACGCCGTGCAAGGCCCGTCCCACGGAGCCTTCCGAAAGAAGTATCGCACCTGGATCCTTAGTAGAGAGAGCAAACAGGACTACGATCGGGAAGGATGGCAACAATAACTTACTCGTAAGATAGTCATATGAAAACTGAAAAACAAAAAAATATTAACAATACAAATTAAACAAAAATTCAAAATAAAATTAACAACACAAATTACACAAAATTGAATAAAAAATAAATATAAGAAAATGAAAGTGAAGTGATCAACCAAATTGAATAAAACACCTTAAAAATATAATCAACCAACTGATTACGAAATGCTGTAGTATAACAATTTCCAACTTTGCGATTCCCACGAGGACCCTCCAAAGTAGAAGGAAGAAACCAGCTACTGGTTTTTACAAATAAAAAAATTTTTTTTTTTTTTGATTCGGAATTTTGTTGAATCACTTTCACGAAAAAAAAGGTATATTTAAAAACAAATTTTTGAACAAAATTTTACGATTTCTATTTGTACTAACCTGAATTAACACGACATATTTTAAATTTTCCAAATTTCCGTGACCGTTAATGGCAATTACTAATAACTTAATTAGAGCCCCCATTCTTTCAATAAGCTAGACAGAACAAAACAGAGTTAATATGAACCAACAAGAGCTTAACGCACACATTAGTAGAATAGTTTCAGAAGTTATTGTTTTTCAGGTTCCCCGATTAATCAGACAACAAAATAGCCCGGATAGTGACTTCTTAGACGTACCAAACCAAATTATTATACTCAACATCGGGCAAATCTTAACGACTTAGACAAAATACCGGATGTAGCTAAAAGAATCCGAGAGTTCTCAGGCGACCGCGGAGAGTGTAGTTCATGGGAAAAGGGCGTAGATAGAATCATAGTAAACTACGCGGCACTACAAGGCACTGCTAAATATTTCGGTATAATACATACCATAAGAAACAAAATTGTTGGCAATGCAGACACAGCCTTAGAATCCTATAACGTGCCACTAGACTGGAATGAAATTTCAAAGTGCTTAACAATGCATTACACAGATAAGCGCGATTTGAGTACATTAGAGTACCAATTGACAACCATTACTCAGGGTGTTAATCAAACAGTAGAGGAATTCCATCAGGTAGTTTACCGTTACCTGTCCTTACTACTGAATAAAGTTGGTTGTATGGAATTATCTCGCGAACAAATGATGACTAAGCTTTACAGAGATAAAGCTCTAGACACTTTTATTCGTGGATTGAGAGGAGACCTACCTCGCCTTCTTGGTATGAAAGAGCCTGAAGATTTACCTTAAGCTTTGCATCTGTGTTTGAAAATCGAGAACCAAACATACCGATCAAACTATGCTACAGGCAAAATTCAATCTACGGTCTTCCGACCAAACCAAAAACCAATACCAATGCCTAGAACCCAATACTTGAATAATTCAATTCCTCGCGCAACTCAGAACATGCCTCAAAGAGTACCAATAGCTCAACAATATAGCAGACCAATGCACAACATGACATTCTTTAACAACCAAGCAGCAATAAAAGAACCACAACGCACAACAACTATACGCAAAACAGCCGTTCACACCAAGCCCAACTTTCGTACCGAATCGCCCCACGGCACCAAAACCGCTGCCCCGTCCTGAGCTTATGGACGTGAACCCCAGCATCCGCACAAGACAAGTGAACTATATGAAGAGACCACCGAACATTGAAATGGGTAAACGACCAGGAAACCCCATTACCCCTTTTCCACAGGGTGACAAACGACAACGTACTTTCAATATAGAAAGTAACGAACAGAATAATGACACTACTACTTCTAGTAGCAATGACCAGAACGCAGATAATGAACAATAAGAATATGATCAGTTACCGTACAGCCAAACAGACTCAAACGAATACGGACAAACGTTAGACGAATAACAAGAACAATACGAGTACTGTTACGGGACCGATGTAGGACAAGAACAATACGCCTACCTTAATTTTTTTAGAGTAAATAGCTCCTCCTTACCTTATTTTGAGGTGAACGTAGGAGCAAAAGTTTTGAGAATACTTATTGATACGGGATCTAATAGAAACTATATTAATCCTAGTTTAGTTAGCAACCCCGCTCCAACCGAGAAACCGTTTCAAACCGTTACAGTCGGAGGTAACGTAAAAATTACACACTATAAAATGGCGCACCTATTTAATATTCAAGATGTGCGTATCAAATTCTTTCTTTTGCCGACATTAAAATCTTGCGATGCCATCCTCGGCAACGACACTTTAAAAGAACTTAAAGCAGTAATTCACACACATTCGAACTATATGACCATCAAAGACAACGTAAAAGTAATCATTAAAGAAAAAAAAATGTGACTTACTTAACAATATTAGCCCCCGTACAGACCATTTGTCCGATCAACAAAAAAATAATTTAGAAAATTTACTAGAAAATTATCCCAACTTATTCTCAAAACCAGACGAAAAATTGACGCACACCACTAACGTAGTAGCAGATACATTGTCTCGTGTTTCAAATTTAGGTCAGATAAACTCAGCATCCACTCAACATAGTGACGAGAGTTCAAGCCATAACCTCATCCCTAGTATGGAAGTACCTTTTAAAAATCAAATTTTCATACATAAGGCAAACAGCGACGACTACAAATTTAGCATACCTTTCCCTACGTTTCATAGACATGACGTATATTTAAAAACTTACGAACCTGACGAACTAATACTAACACTTCGGAAATACCTTAATCCATCCGTTATTAACGGAATACAAACTTCTGAAGATATGATGGGAAAAATACAATCAATATACCCAGATAACTTTAGTAAAGTTAAAACTCGCTTTACTCAAAGCAAAGTTACCGACCTCACTAACGGATCAGAGCAAGAAGAGGAGATACTTAAAGTCCACAATAGAGCCCATAGAAATGGTATGGAAAATAAAATTCAATTGTCCGAAAATTTTTACTTTCCTCAAATGAAGAAAAAAAAATCCCAACGTTATCTTCGGGGTGCCGAAGATTACAGACTCTTTTCGAAGTTGTTTCTGCCGTAAATCACATGAACGGGGTTGGTCAGTTAATAGGGCCGATTTCGATTTGTATGACAGCTATATGACATAGTAGTCCGATCCGACCGATTCAAACTAGTGTACTACCTAGGTAAAAAAGAAGGCTAAATACCAAGTTTCAGCAAAATAGCTTTTAAGACGACGGAGTAAATCGCATAGAAACAGACGGACATGGCGGACAGACGGACATGGCTATATCGACTCCTCTAGTGATTCTAAGTATTCTAGATGTAACTTTTGTGGGTCTACGATGTTTGGTTCTGTGCGTTACAAACATCAGAGCAAAGTGAATAGACTCCTTTTTCTTCGAAAAGAGTCTAAATATAAAATTTAGTAAAACAATGCAAAATTTGCAAGGAAGAAAAATATGATAGACATCCGACTAACCCTGGTTTAAAGCAAACTCCTATTCCGGAATACCCCGAACAAATTTTTCATTCATATTCCATATCTCTTATGCTCAAAGACCAACTCAATATAGATATTTTTCAAGCACAACCTCAAAAAAGCACTGTAAACGGTCAGGTCGAAAGATTCCATTCGACACTCTCTGAAATAATGAGATGTATCAAGAAAGATGGAACCCACAGAAACGTTTCGGAATTACTAGAAAGAGACCACTTGAAGTGTTCTTTGGTAGAACAGTATCAACTAACCCCGAAGCTTACGAACAAACCAGACTTGACAACATAAACAGACTAATAGATAAACAGAAAAAGACCTCGATTACCATAACCAGAAACGTACCGCATTAAAAAACTATGACGTAGGTGACGAAATTTATTTTAAGATAAACACACGACTTGGTTCTAAATTATCAGCAAGATATAAAAAAGAAATAGTTAAAGAAAACAAGAATACTACAGTTGTAACAGAGTCAGGTAAGCAAATACATAAAAGTAACATCCGAAATAATTAAAATTATTTTACTTTTTAGGGCATTCATTCTATGCACAATAACAATAGCAACAAACAAATTTTAATCAACAATCAATTTCAAGAAAGACTAAATCAGATAATTAAATTTACTAATTCTCTATCAAACTCTACCAGAAAAGACAGCCATGTTAACACAGAAATAACTTTTAACTAGCAAAATCAAATCAGGCTTGTCAAAGATGAAATCATAAATGTTAAGTGCGCCATTCAATGGGCTAAGCTAAATGTAATAAATACATTCCTATTAAATGAAAAAGAAATAATTGAAATTGATAAAATATTCAAGGAAAGCAACATGCCATCATTATCCATAGAAGAAATATTAGAATTTTCCGATGTAACTATATTAAATAACAAAACAACAATTTTATATATAATTAAAGTCCCAAATTTAGAAAAAACTATATATGAAAACACACTTATCAAGTCCATTATAAAAAAGAACACAATTGTAAACATAAAATTTCAAGAAATATTTTTTAATAACGGAAATATGTTTCCCATAAAAATTATATGTAAATTTATCATAAGATTAAAATTTGTAACAAGAATAATATTATAAACATTAGCAATAGTACTTGTCTACCTAAGCTTCTGATAGGAGACAAAGGGTTATGTGAATTCAGCAATGCAGACCACATCGAAACTATAGAGGAAATCAGCAGCGGTCTTATAATGGTCAACAACAACAATGGCACACTAGAGTGGAACAACAAAATACAGAAACTGGAAGGAACTTACGTCATCAACTTCTTCAACGAGACACTCACCATGAATGGAAAAGAGTTCAACAACGTTGAGACGAAACCTGTACAATCATCAAGGCCCCTTATCCAAATAACTCCTGAAGAGAAAAAACTAATCAAAATATTATCTCTCAACGCTCTGGAAAGTTTACATATTAACAACACCAAACGTTTGGCAGAATTGGAAACAGATAGCAACTACAACAAATGCTACGCCATCTTTCTCTTCGCTACCTTTACAAGCATCGCAATCTTTTAATATTGTTGCGAAAGAAAACAAGAGAAGATTATTCAACAAGTGGTACCTCCCGAACCACTGAAAACCACCAACAGAGTTAATCTCAACACTATACCATTCTTCTAATGAACGTCGCTTGAGGACAAGCTCAAAATAGAGGGGGAGGAGTTAACAACACGCTTTACCAAAAGCTCACAAAGAAAAGCTTAGGTCAGCGTCTGCATTATTTCCTGCACGCGCCAAATAAAAAAGTAAAACAAAATATAACAAAATAAATAATAACAGAGCATTGAACTGCAGTTGCAAAACAGTTCACACGCGCACCTGCAATTCTTACGAAATATTGGAAACAACAGGAAATGGCCAAATTTATTAAGAAGTCATCAGCAGAACTGCAATTAACCAATTACAGCAGACTGCACAAACTGTTGTCAAACTTTGATTCGTCGCTGCCACCGTCGCTGCACCATCGCTGCCACCGTCGCCGCCACCGCTACACCAAATTCTGATTCACAAAAGGCCAGATTAGGGAATTAGAGTAGAACTTTAATTTAGTGTTAACTTTGAACACAATTAATAAAGTACCCTAAATAAATTTGTAACATTTATTTTTTTATTTCAATCAATAAACTAATAAATTAACTTATATACCCACCCGCAAGGTTGGTAGATGCCCTGAGCTTAAATCTGTTTGGATTGGCCCAACCGTCGTAATTCGTCGCGACTCCGACCTGGTATATGAAGTGCGATTGCCTGGCAAGCGGACCACGAGGACAGTATATGTGAATCGGTTGGCGCCATACCACGGAACAACACCAGATTTACTCTGCCAGGAGTCACGAGTCTTACAGGGGGCAATGTAACGAAAACAGATGCGACGCTGTAGTCGTATAAAAACAGCTAATTAACCGCTTGGCCATCTGTGGCGAAAGTCCCAGAAAACAGGAGGGACAAACTTTCGTTACATTGGTGTAAGGTGTGGGATGGTAAAGTGGATTCCTAAAAATCCCACCTACAATGCCTAAAAAAGCAGCTTGTCGACGCAGAGAAATGCCTGAAAAAATAATGGATGCTCTGGACTCGCAGATGCAACTGAAAATGTATGCCATGCATCGTTCTTTTAATAAAAGGCTTGAGCAGCTGTCTAGTTTGGGTCGCTCCGCGGTACCAATCGAAGGTATCGCCGATCCTCGGGCGACCACGACGGTACCCGCACCAAGCACATGGCGTGTCACATAGCACGCCACGTGATGTCAGCACCAATGAAGCTCAGGTGACCCTACCGCCAAAAGTCATGCCCTCTAACCGATTCTTCCGTGAATCAATACCGGAAGGACGTATACTGGTGAGAGAGACCTGCGGGGACACAACCTACTTATCCGTACCCTCGTACTGACACAGGCCCCCCCTCCATTTTATGACGGCAGCACACCATGGCGCGAATTTCAACGTTTAGTGGACGACATAGCCAAGGAGTATAGCTGGTCCGAACGAAAAAATGCCGAAAATTGTGTATAAGCCTGCGTGGAAGAGCCCAGCGATTTTACACAACTTTGCCACAGGCTACGACCGCCTCGACCGCCCTGCGTAACCATTCCTCTACGAGTACGCAAACCGGCTATCATCTGTTTCATAATTTGGATCGTCTGGGCTGATTGGTTTTCGGCGAATTGCCTTCAGCTGCCTATAATCACACATTGGTTCAGCGTTTCATCGATGCCATACGGGAGACTAACTATCAGGTCCCTATTCATTCAAGCAATCCAGCTACTCTTGGCGAAGCCCTCGAAATGGCCACACAAATTGAAGCCCAATGCAGACGTCATCCAGGAGGGATTGTTTTAAACGTAACCACTCGGCACACCACAAACGCTACTTCACCCAGAAGAAGTGGACACCACAAATTAACTAGCGGACAGCTATTTGCTTCGCCCGCAGCACACCCGGAAAACTAAAATCCGCCAATTTCTCGGGGCGGAAACTGGCAGATAACCCAGAAAGCCCCCGAAAGTGTATGCTCCCCGAGCCTCTTCCTTCACATTTAAAGAATGCCCAGACTCATAAGCGAGTCAGGAGGTCAAGTAGAGCAGCCACAATGTCGTCGAGATCAACTAAAGGGCCGAATATTTTCCCTGCCGTACCAGAGCCCCTACGGGTGAATCCGTCACCGTCCGATAAGCCATCCCCAGGAATTGATGTCCCCTGCCGTCGACCACAGACCCCAGACCCAGCCAGACAACGGAATATAAAATCCTTGTCACTGGAGACGTCACCGCCAGGAACCTGTCCTGCTGCTGGACGCCAGGGTCATTACATCTCCGACATCAGCTCCGGACGAGTACCTCGCCTCAAATATGCCGCCAACTTCCCAGTACCCGTTACAGGAGAAATCGACGCTGGCCCTGCTGTTTGATGAATCGCCATTAGACAAGCGCGTCTCGGAAATACCGTTTGTTAAGAAACGGAATACTAATCTCTCGTAGAATGAATACGTTGCAGATGACCCACCGCGGGATTAAGATGTCACCAACAAAAGCTACGTACACTATTTGTGCACTAGGTGGTCAGAGTTTACACTGTTTTGTTTTTTTGCAGGGACAATTGCTTCGTATCGTGGTTGACACAGACGCATCCATCTCATTACTAAATAGACGTCAGATTAAAAGCCGACTGCTCACCGCGCCCTGTACCGTGTCTCTTCTTGGTCCCGACTTCCACCCAATCCTGTGCACAGCTAAAGCCACAGTGAAATTGAAGATAACGGATCAGTTTCCTAAGCATGAGTTCCTGCTTACTGATGACAGCATTCCCAGTCTGTTGGGCCTCGATTTTCTACAACTACATCGCGCCTACGTGGACTTAGAAAGTTGGCGCTTAGAGTTTCCTTTTGTATATACTTCCCTTTACGCCTCGGAAATGGTTCAGCCGAACTTGCTGTACACCCTAGAGCGTGTCACCGTGCCGGTATACAGTGATACGTATTTCCAGGTTGACTGTACTGCGCAGGAAACTACGCCGATAGCTCTTTTAGAGCGAGGAATCCACTCTCAACTACCGGACGACATGGTTCTCGGCAGTTCTCTTGTGGATACTTCGACTAGCACCATAACTTTGAGAGTGCTAAACCTAAGCTCGGCGGAACGTCGCTTGTCATCACACACGATCTTGGGAAAAGTAGAGACGATGAAAGTTATCCCTAACAAAAGGGAAATCAGAAGTTTAAGCAAAATACTCGCCTACAGCGAACCAGCTTATCTTTCAGAGGCACCAGTCGAGGTTCAACTAATATTTCAGCACCTCCTGGTAGACTTCAGCCATGTGTCTGTCGAAAACGATGATGACGCCGGAAGCACCGACGTGACGCGCCACATCATCGACACCGGCTCGGCGAGCCCTACCAAGCAGCGGCCTCGCTGAGTTCCCCTCTCGAAAGAATGAGGTCGAGAAATCGATGTTGGACATTCTTCTTCTTCTCATTCTTCTTATCTACCGACCCTTGAAGGGTCTGTGCCTGCGCTAGTGCTGCCTTCCAACGTTGACGGTCCTGGGCATGCTGCTTCCAGTTCGGAAGGCCAAGCTGTCTTGCGTCCACGATCGCTTGGTCTCTGTACCGGAGATTCGGACTCCCTCTTCTCCTCGAACCAGGAGGATCGGATTCGAAAACCCTTTTAGCTGGAGCGTTTGTGTCCATGCGCTCGATGTGGCCGAGCCACTTTAGTCGAAAGATTTTTGCCTTCTGGACTATATCCACATCTTTGTACAGCTCGTAGAGTTCGTGGTTGTGTCTTCTCCTCCATTTGGTCTCCTCGCAAACTGGACCGAATATACGCCGTAAAATTTTTCTCTCGAAGGAGCCAAAGATCTGCTCTGCTTTCCTGCTTATCGTCCAACTTTCAGCTCCATATAGTAGGACTGGCAGGATAAGGGTCTTGTAGAGCATGACCTTAGCTCTTCGGGATAGGAGTTTGGACCCTAGCTGTTTAGACAAACCGAAGTAGCAGCGGTTGCCGAGGGTAATTCTACGACGGATCTCTACTAAGATGTCGTTCGTAGAGTTTACGTTCGCCCCGATGTATACGAACTCCTTAACTACCTCGAAGTTGTAGCTGTCGATGGTCACATTTTGTCCTAGGCGGTGGGTGACGGATTCTTTCTTCGTCGACAGCATATATTTGGTTTTATCCTCATTGATTTTAAGACCAGCTCGTTTGGCATGCTCCTCAATCGCGGTGAAAGCTTCCACAATGGCTCGCTGGGAACGTGCAATGATATCAATGTCATCAGCGTACCCCAGCAGCTGGACCGACTTGTGGAAGATAGTGCCTTCCGTGTTGATGTTAGCCCGTCTCACTATTTGCTCCAGTATGAGATTGAAAAAATCGCATGACAGCGCGTCTCCTTGCCGAAATCCGGTGCATGTTTCAAATGGCTCCGAGGTTCTTGAGCCGAACTGCACGGTGCATCGAGTATTGTTGAGCGTGGCTCGACACAGCCGGATCAGTTTTGCCGGGATCCTGAATTCGGCCATCGCACTAAACAGTTCCCTGCGGGGAATGCTGTCATATGCGATGAAAAGGTGGTGAGTATCGACCTGAAACTCGCTGGTCTTTTCCAGGATTTGCCTTAATGTGAAGATTTGGTCTATCGTCGATTTGCCAGGTCGAAAGCCGCACTGGTACCTGCCGATTAGCGCGTTGCAAAAGGCTTTAGACGCTCACATAGTATGCTGGATAGGATCTTGTAGGCGACATTGAGCAGGGATATACCTCGGTAGTTCTTGCAGGAGGTAGGATCGCCTTTTTTGTGGATGGGGCAAATAGAGCTGGTATTCCAGTCATCGGGCATGCATTCGTCCTCCCAAATTCTACAAATCTGGTGCATGCTCCCTACCAGAACATCGCCTCCAGCTTTGAAGAGCTCTGATGGAATCCCATCTGAGCCTGAATCCTTGTTGTTTTTCAGCTTTTTGACAGCTGTGCCGATTTCTTCAATGCTGGGACGGGGGACGACTTCATCGGCCGGAGGTGGGTTCTCTTCGTCCACTACCACTCTCTCTTCTTCATGCTCGTTAAGCAGCTGCTGGAAATGCTGCTTAAAAATATCCACTATGCCCTGCGGGTCGGTGACAAGGTCATTCTCGCAATTTCGAAGAGCCTGGGTGCCATGTTTAAAGCCCGCCGCAAGACTTTTGGCTTTCTTATAAAATGTTCTTATCTGATTTTTGTCCCTGGCCTCTTCAATATTTTTGTGCTGGGAGGCTGCGAAAGCTCTCTTTTTTCGCCGCAGCGTATTTTTTTCCTCCCTTCTTCTGGCTGGGTATTCCTCACGTGCTGACCTTGTTTTCCTTTGCAGCGCCTTTTGGTACGCCTCATCGGTTGCTCTTTTCTTCCGTTCACACTCGTCATCATACCACGGGTTTCTAGTCGGGGCTGGTTGGTAACCCATCGTGGCTTCGGCTACTTCTTGGATGGCAGAGCGGCAATGGAGCCACATGCTGTTGACGTTTGTGTCCGACGTAGGCATACTCGCGAGTCGTTCGCTCAGACGCTCCTTGTAGTCTCTGGCGATCTCGGGGGTGCTCAGGCGTCCAATGTTGAAACCCCTTTTGGTGGGCTGGTGCAGCTTTCGCACATTGGACAATCGGGCTCCGAGTCTCGCTGCTATCAGAAAGTGGTCAGAGCCGACGTTTGCCCCTCTGAATGTTCGCACATCCAGGATATTTGATGCATGCCTTGCGTCAATGAGTACGTGATCGATTTGGTTGGTGGTTCGACCATCCGGAGACTGCCAGGTTGCTGTGTGGATGCGTTTGCGAGGGAATCTTGTGCTGCTTATCACCGTATTATGAGCTGTCGCAAAGTCCGTAAGTCGAAAGCCGTTGTCTGTTGTTGTGTCGTGGATGCTGTGCTTTCCGACTACTCCTCCGAAGATGTTTTCTTTACCGATTTTGGCGTTGAAGTCCCCGAGCACGATTTTGATGTCGTACTCTGGACAGGCTCCGTAGGCGTTGTCCAAGAGGTCGTAAAACTCCTCTTTGATGGGCTTTTCAGCGTCATCGGTAGGGGCGTGTGCACAAATGAGGCTTATGTTATAGAATCTGCCTTGAATGCGGATCACAGCTAGGCGATCGCTTATTGGCTTAAAGTCGATTACCTTCGAACTCAGCCGTTTTCCCACGACGAATCCGCATCCCAATAAGTGCATCCTTTTGTGGCAACTGTAATAAATGTCGCATTCTTTCTTCGATTAGCGCTTCCATAACAGTACTTTTTTTACATGGGCGGGTCGTTAGCCCTCCGCATAACCGTCATCTTGGTCGGGTTGCTTTTGCCTACAGCAGTGGCTGCATACATTGGTTCACCCCCAAACGGTTGTCAGGAGGCTATCCAGCGGGTGCCGCGTGGAGGCTGTATGTCAACTTGACCTACACGCTATAGGGATCGATTCTGGCATCTCGCCATGTTGAGCGCAATCAGCACCTTTGCCCTATTCATGCAGGCCCATACCCATGTTGGACATGCTATCCCGAAATGTGACTCGCCCGTCCTGCAGCCCATGGGCGTCACCCGTCGCCTTGGTTAGTAAGAAAGGCGGCACCAGGAGATTTTGTGTGGACTACAGAAAGTTAAACAGTATTACCGTAAATTACTCCTACCCACTTCCGAGAACGGATGATATCCTTACCACGCTATACGGATCCCGATGGTTTTCTACTATGGATCTTCAAAGTGGATACTGGCTGGTGGAAATGGAAGAAGCATCTCGCCCAAAGACTGCTTTTACCTGCGACGCAGGCCTTTCTTAATTTAACGTCATGCCTTTCGGCCTCTCTAGAATTAATAAGATCAGACCAAGAAAAGGTTGCTATACAACAGTATTTTAAAAAACAGAAGATCATCATTTACTACAATGAGTTTAACTTGGAAAAAGCGAAGCAAATTCTGATTGACCACTTTTGCACTAAAAATAGTGCTTTGTATGTTGAATCCGATTCGGATTTTGAATATTTGCAACAGGCTTATAGGGAAATTGTTAACCCAAGAATAACCACTATAGTCAGAACAAAAATTAAACTTAGAGATATTCAGTCTTACGCAGAATTTAAAGAAATCATAATTACAAACCATAGAAAATTATTACATCCCGGAATAGAAAAAATGGTAAAACTTTTTAGAGAGACATATTACTATCCCGATTTTCAGAAGCTGATACAAAATCTTGTAAACGAGTGTGAAGTGTGCAGCCAATCAAAAGCTGAACACCGAAACACAAATCACTATTTAAAAATTACCCCAGAAACAGAACACTGCAGAGACTTGTATGTCATAGACATCTATTCGTCCAACAGACAAAATTACTTAACATGCATTGACATATATTTAAAATATGCAGCAGTAATAGAAATTGCAGGCAAAGATTGGCTAGAGGTAAAGAGAGCTCTAATAAGAATTTTCAATAATATGGGCAAACCACTGAAGCTTAAAGCCGACAAGGATACCTCATTTATGAGCAACGCACTCAGGGAATGGTTGACAGGGGAAGATGTCCACATGGAAATAACAACAAGTAAAAACGGGGTGAGAAGTTAAGAATTATACAGACAGACACAGTGGATGATAATAAGCTTATGAAAATGGAAATGTGTTTATACACGTATAACCACAAAATAAAACATGACACTACTGGACGAACACCAGCGGACATTTTTCTGTTTGCGGGAACTCCAGAATACAATGTCCAAAATATAAAAGAAAATAAAATTAGTAAACTCAATAATGTTAGACATGAATACGACGTGAATACCAATTTCAGAAAAGCTCCGTTATTACATGGAAAATTGGTGAATCCCTATAAGAAAACAGGGAAAGTAACTTAGATTGACAAAGACCATTATAGAGAGGAGAATAGAGGACATGAGATAGATCATTACAAAACACAGTTTCAGAAGAAAAAGAAATTAAATCAAAGTAAATATTTTCAGGAAGGTCATGGACCACATACCTCATCGTCTGGCACTTCTTGATGATGTGCATACTGATCTTACAAGCGACGATGATAAAATCTCAATTAATTGAGATCAACCCAATAGAATCGGACCTCGGGTATTTGTTGTTTAAGCATCAATCTATCAAAATACCAATAGCATATGAGAACCATTGTTTTAGCGTAAACTTGACTAGTGTAGAAATAACCTTCGAGCATTTTATTCGGACTTCCAAACAATTTACTGATTCGCCACAGATTTTCTACCTTGCGGAAGAATTGAGAAAGGAGATCGGTGGTATAGCAATTCATCGTAGAAATAAAAGATGGTTGTTCTATATAGCGGGAAAAGCATTCAAGTAACTGTTTGGAACATTGAGTGATGATAAAATTGAAATTACTGATCGGATGAGGGATCTGACTGACAGTATGGTGCACGTTAACGACCTTAATGAAGTAATAGATCTTATTAATCAAGAAATGATACAAATTAATGAAATAAAATCTGAAAAGGAAAGGATTGATTCGTTTATATTTAGCATAAAACGGTTTATGGGTTACATTGAGGATATCCAGATGGGGATGCAGTTAGCTAGACTGGGTATATTCAACCCAAAACTATTAAGACACGATAAGCTTGATAATGTTGACAGAGAAAATGTTTTGAATATAAAATCTTCAGTCTGGATAAGCAACCATGAAAACATTCTAACAATCATGTCTCACATTACAATAAAAAATGCTGAAATAATCACCTTCATTATAGAAAAGTATCCAGACAAACAGGGAAACTGGCTTGCTGGTGACTTTGACAGATTTTATTATGAGAACAATGAAGAAATATTTAACCATGAGCACAAAAACATTAGCGACGTATGTATAAGGAACATTGTTCACCAAAATAATACCACATGCATAGTAGAGAAGTGCCCTAAAGAAGACATCATAAAGTTTGTGGTTCCAAATATTCTGATCACATGGAATCTCAAAGGAACGACTCTTGCACAGAATTGTGAATCCAGAAAAATCATTAGGCTGAAGGGTAATAATTTAATAAGATTACAAAATTGTACTGTTAAGTTGGGCGATATTGTTGTCTCAAAATTTCAAAACGATAATTACAATGTAAAACAAATCTTTATAACGAATAATTAGAGCCATTTGCTCATAAGGAATTGAAAAAAATTATTTTTCAACTTAATAAAGAAAATAAAAATTACATTCTCATCATTCTAATAGTATTAACAATAATAGTTACGATCTACTTAATATTTAAGTTTAAAACAAACACCAAGATCAGAAACAATAAATACAAATGAAATTCTGCCTAAACTCTACCCAAATGCAGACGTCTCAGAACAGACTCGCATCTAAGGCGTGGGGGAGTGGCATGTTCAGCATATCCATACTCGAACATGGTTCTGCATAACCCAGCATACTATTACATAAACCACTCAGAGACAAATTAACGTAAAACCAACAAAATAACAAATAACAAAAATGCATTCCCACGAGGATGCATTATCAGCACTTCACATTTTTATCTATGCTTGAAATATGAATCCGACTCAAAACGCGTCCACTTGTCGTGTGAAACAAAGGAATACAAAAGTAAATAAGAATGGAAAAAACCCAAAACACCAAGCGCATAGGTTTAAATGTGAGCGCTTGGATAATTTTAAGTCTGTTTTTAGACAGCGTTTCAATAAAGTACATCAACACAGAAGATTGGACTTTTTCTTTGAAATAATAAGTCGAAACTCGTAAATATATATTAAAAAAGCTTAGGCAATGTGAATATCGCCACACCTGAGGTAGACACTTATAAAGATGCAGAAATTAGACCGGGCATGATGTGCACCGAGACATTAGATATTATGAAGTCTCTACCGGACTTCGAAGGAAAAAATGAAACATACGTCACATGGAGAAAAGCGGCACATACCGCATACAAAGTGTAGGAAACTTACGAGGGTAGTTCAAAACATTATCAAGCTTTAGGCATAATGAGGAATAAAATAAAAGGTTCAGCTGATTTGGTTCTTTCGTCTTTCGACACCCCTCTCAATTTTAAGGCCATAATAAACCGGCTAGATTTTACATATGCGGACAAACGCCCCGTGTATTTGATAGAGCAAGAAATCTCAACGCTCCGCCAGGGAAATTTGACTCTCTTACAATATTATGACGAGGTCGAAAAAAAGCTGACTTTGCTAATAAACAAGACAATCATGACCTACGACAGCACCGTGGCTGCTCCACTGAACGAAAAATACAGACCAGACGTGCTACGTGTATTTATTTCGGGAACCAGAAAATCGCTAAGCGATGTTCTCTTCTCCGCAAGACCTTCCGATCTTCCTTCTGCTTTAGCATTGGCACAAGAAGTAGAATCAAACCATGAACGATATATTTTCGCAAGTAATTTTGCCCGAAGCACTGAGGAAAAAATTCAAAAATCCGAGCAAAGACAGCAGGGCAGGCAAAGAAACTTAACACCAGATACTAGATCTGATTATGAAGGCAAGAATCCCCATTACAATAAAAGACAAGGACAGCCCAAACAAGATAAAGTTCAGCCAATGGACGTTGACAACTCGTCACGCTTTAGACAAGCTACACAATACCAACAAGGCGGTCCACCTTACAGACAAAATAATCAGTGGCAGGCACAATAACAAAATGTTCAACCCGATACCTATAATAGGCAAGAACAGGCAAATAAAAGACCCAACAATAGCAGTGCAAGGTATACTGGACCGAAACATCAGAGAACTAATCATATAGCCTCAGAGAATACCTAAGCTGACAAAGATGATTACGAATACCCAATGGTAGATGAGGAAGAAGTAGAAGACACAAATAAACGACCTATTGACATAATTCATTCATCAACTTTAGAACTCAATTCGGAAATTAGAAACGAAGTCCTCAATGCACAAAATATGCAGTTCGAAAGGCTAAACAAGACAAGACAGGACAGAAGTTTCGAAGTCGGAGATAGGATTCTTCTAAAATCAAATAAGAGATTGGGAAATATACTATCAAATTTGTACACCGCAGAAAGAGTAGAGGCAGACTTGTGGACCACAGTCTTAATAAAAGGGAGGGTGGTCTTTCTGTTTAATACATTAGGATGTGGGCAATACATCTCCTTGCCATACCAATAACAGCTAAAATAACGGACTACACTTGCTAGAACTACATACCAATCATGGATGGAGACGTGACTATTTCGAAAGACTATCAATACCTAAAACACTCAACTAAACAGTAAATATTCACCATAGGCATGCTAGAAGTATTAATTTGTTAGGCACTGCTCTAAAAGTCGTAGCCGGTACCCTGGATTTCGATGACTTTCAGAATATTAAATTCACACAAAAACAACTCATAGAATCCGAAAATAGACAGATAATTATTAACACAAGGACCCAAAAGCAAATAAATGAACTTACAAATGCAGTTAATACCTTAATTAAAAATGCAAAGGGTAAACAAATGCATACAGAGCATTTATATGCAACTTTGCTTTCAAGAAATAGGATAATTATTTCTGAACTCGAGGCCTTAATGTTATCAGTCACTCTAACAAAAGTTGGAAAAATCAACCCCGCGATTTTAGATTCTAATGATTTACAAAACATAATCAATGAACATTCTACCAATAAACCTGTAACAACCCTAATGGAAGTTTTATTAAGTAATAATTTTTTACATTTCATTTATTAAATATCCTAAGCCTAACTTAGTTTGTAGAAAAATCATCTTACACCCTGTTCAGCACAACGGCACTATTCTTAATTTTGCCGAGAACAACAACATAGCTGACTGTGACAACCACGTAGTACCGATTGGAAACTGCAACGCTGCCCTTACAACAACTTTCTGTAGAAACCTGCTCTACACAACATGCGCACAATAGCTTCACTCAGGAGGCACCGCTCATTGTACCACACGCCCCAGCCACCTAGAGCCATTGACAGTCATCGATGACGGGGTTATTATCATTAATGACGAAACAGCTACGATCAACGGTCAACTGGTGACGGGAACATTCCTCATTACATTTGACGAAGTGGTAAAGGTCAACGACTCCGTATTCCGGAACCTGAAGAACTACGTAAAGAAATATCTAGCACCAGCTGCATCAACGCTTCTTAACATAACGAGCCACCAAGAAATACTGAGTTTGCCATACCTGCAGAAACTGAATACTGATAACCTGCGATACATCGGCAAACTAGAAGAGCAACTTCTTTACCAAAACCGCCAGAAAATGCGAAACCAGCATGACCTTCAAGTCGTTATCGACGGTTTCAAGAAGTCTGAGGACGTCCTTCACTTAAGCGAGGGAGGAGTTAACACAACCGCCCAACAACCAACAACTTGCCAAGCTGATCATGCATAGCTGGCATGATAACAACGCAGGGTCAGCGTCTTTCGCAAACATTGCATAATAACAAGCGCACAAGTGCGGTAACCCGAGCCGATGACCACGTAGCGGACAATGCTCCGCAAAACAACTTCCTATCCACCGGAGTACACGAGGCGCTGGGTCAGCGTTATTAGGGCACAGGGCTAGCTTTGCTTATAAGTAATTTTGTACTTTACTTTTAGTTGAAATTTGGAATTAAAGCGGCTCAGTCCCAAACTTGCAATATTTCTTCTCATTCACCAAAAAAGCCACCTTCGGTTAATTTATACTCGAAGCAGAGCACACTTTGTCTCCAACCAATCACTGCCAATCTCTCTCTCTTCTTGTCAAAATAAAAGTCCATAATATATCTATCTCGAGGGTTAAACACGTCTGGCATCACTTCGAAAGATAATTTGGTATCTCTGTGGTCCGTTTTGGACACTCATTCTCAACATTCTGAATTAGTTTTTGAAAATCTTCAAAAGTTTCTCTATACTGGCGCAACAATTTCCTATGAGTTTTAATTATGATTTGAAATTTCAAAATAAGCCCTCGGCGTGGACGCCGACTGGGAAATAAACATTTTTTTTTGCGGTAACGTACTCTTTAATCAGCTCTTCATTTTCTGTCCTGACGTTGCTTGCGTCTCCTCTGTTGAACTCTATATAATGGTTATAAAAGTTAAGGGGTCTTTCTGTCATTGGAATACTGCTTTGATCATCAACCCTCTCGCCAAGAAGGTTCTCCTCTATTTTAATTGTTGATAAGGCATCCACCACAAGAGTCTCTTTTCCTGGCAAGTACTTTATATTGTAATCACATTCATTTAATTATATTTCCAAAATCAGAATGTATGAGTATACGCCCTGAAGTTAAGAGTACATTTAACCTCTCAAAGGCAGAAACATATTCTCCATTCTTAACATCAATTACTGCTCCTTTTTCCAGGAACGTAGTCACTGCGAAGTCAGGTATAAATTAAAAAAAAAATCCCAACGTTATCTTCGGGGTACCGAAGATTACAGACTCTTTTCGCAGTTGTTTCTGCCGTAAATCACATGAACGGGGTTGGTCAGTTAATTGGGCCGATTTCGATTTGTATGATAGCTATATGATATAGTAGTCGTATTTTAATAAAATTCAACACGTGTTAGCCGAGTTTTGAAGAGATCAGTCAATAAATGTGCGAGTTATTCCCTAAACCGATTTAGGTTCGTATGGCAGCTATATGATATAGTACTCCGATACTTACGAAATTTAGTACATATATTAAATACTATGAAAAACATGCGCATGCTAAATTTGAACAGGATCGGATAATAAATGTGGGAGTTATTCCCTATACCGATTTAGGTTCGAATGACAGCTATAAGATATAGTGATTCGATCCGGGCGAAATTTGGTGCAATTATCTACCGTTTTATGAAACATACGCACGGCAAATTTGAAAAGGATCGGATAATATATGTGGGAGTTATTGCCTAAACCGATTTAGGTTCGTATGACAGCTATATGATATAGTGGTCCGATCCGTCCGATTCAAACTAGTGTACTACCTAGGTAAAAAAAAGGGTTAGTACCAAGATTCAGCAAAATAGCTTTTAAGACGACGGAGTAAATCGCATAGAAACAGACGGACAGACGGACATGGCTATATCGACCCCTCTAGTGATTCTAAGTATTCTAGATGTAACTTTTGTGGGTCTACGATGTTTGGTTCTGTGCGTTACAAACATCAGAGCAAAATGAATATACTTTTTTTTGTGCGAAAAGAGTATAAAAATCCAGATAATTTATATAAGTACGCACTATTCTCACTTTTTTATTTCGTTAATTACTCACTCCAACAATCTGCGGTTCTGGGCCCACGTGACGTAGATGTGTTGTGTACGGCAAACATGCTGCTATAAAAAAAAAACAGTACAAACATTATATGCATATATATGCCTGGTAGGGGAATATCTTATTTTTGGGTGTGCCATTCTCTCTCAGCCAATAATGACAAGAAAAAAATTAAAAAAATTACTTGTTTTAGTTAAACTAATATTAAAGTTTAACAATTTGGAAAATTATAAAAAAAGGCAAAATACAATAAAAAAAAAAAATGATCAGCTTGGCTATAGTTTTAGTGCTTGCTAGCTCGAAAGAAGAGATTATAACTTTCGTTCAGTTTTTAGGATAGGTCAGCGGCCTTCCGAGCTGCCGCGAAAGCGCTCCTTTAATTAGCATGTGCTCAGTGCACTTATTTCGAATAAGCTTTTGAACAAGACGATTCTGCCAAATACTTAACTTTTAAGCTTTTTTTTATAGGTTGGGCAGACCTTTTCTGATTTAATCGGGCGTTTAATTAAACAGTTTGTTAAAAATACTTACCACGGGTCACAATATTGATATCTCCTCTTCTTTTTCACTTTTCTAAAAAAAATTTTCTTATCTTCCAAACGTGATTTGAAACGTACGATTTTAATTATATTTTGACTGAACGTACCGAATATAGTTTTTTGCCGTCTTACTGTCAAAGCTCTTCTATGCTCTATGCTCGAATTATTAATTGGCTGTGCGTGAAGCGAAAGCTTTTGTTGACTGAGAAACGGTGAACTCGAATGATCATAGCTAATTATGTTTTTTTTTTCTTTTCAAGAATGTACATTAAGGCATAAACCAATAATTGAGTTCTAGTGGGTGGCTCGAGAAGTTCGCGGCTTCTATAGGAAAGTGTTCCCAACTACTACAATCTCGACAACAAATAAGTTCGAAGAAGCAAGGGGGAAAGCTAATTTGAAAAGATGCAATCTTCCCATAGTAGGAAAACTTAAAATTATCTACAGTTAAATTGGTGACATGGACTTTGGAATTAATATAAGATATTACATCAAACAAATACTTGCTTACACTTTAGAGCCTACACCAAGAATTTAGGTTTCACATCAATTGGGGCAGAAGAATTAGCCTCAGTGATAGGTGGAACCCCAACCGTGTTTGGAGGGTGTAGCGACCGGGTCTGCCAGCAACTAAGCATCGAGAGAGCAGCGACGCAACTCCGATGCCTGGCAGAGAGAGTGACGATCGCTGAGTAGTGAGCGACTAAATATAAATATAATTAAACGGTGTTCATATTCATGAAATTGGCCAGCATTACATTGGCGACGAGTGAAAAATCGGTAAGCAATATAACTAAAACAAGTAAAATAATTAAAAAGAATTTTGGCAAAAAAAATTTGTGCCAATTGAAAAAGAAAAAGGAAGAAAGGAAGTGAGAGAACGCGCAAAATCGCGGGTGGGTGTGTGTGTGTGTGTGTGTGGGTGTGTGATTGAAGCTCGGGCAAAACCGGTTTTGAGTGTGCCAGCACACAAAATAATAATAGGAAGGGAGAGAGAACGACGTGAGTGCAAATTGGCACACTGCAGACAGAAACCGACTTTGTGTGAAAAGCGGTTTGAGTGATTTTGCACGCACTGGTCTTTCCCTTCCACCCTCTCGGCCAACACACACGCATTCCGATAAAGAAGCTGAGTGACGCAATAAATAAGAAAAAAATTTTCTAATTAATCATAATAAAGCGGAAATCATTACAAGCTTCAAATAATAGAGCTGGGTAATAGATTGGAACCGCAAACAAGATATAAAAGGTCGGGTGGAGCAGAATTCCCTCCACAAGCCAAAGGTAATAAAAAAAAAAAGAAAAAGAGAAAGAGAAAAGAAATTATTACAAGCCTGAAAGAATAGAGCTGGGTAATAGATTTAAGTTGAAAGCAAAGATTAAAGGTCGGGTGGAGCAGACTTCCACAAGCCAAAGAAAGAAAAATACATATTACAAACGAAAACAACTAGACCCTAAATGTGAAGTGGGGATATGATTGAACTGAGGCTGTGTAATAATAATTACAAGTCAAGTTATAAACCTAAAAGTTTCTTTCGACGTAAATTCCAAAATTCTAGATCCCACATTGGAAATGACTGACAGCGTCATAAAACCGTTTCTGTGCGAGGCGATTGATAAAGCAATCCTCCGAAATGAATGGGAGAAGTGGCTGAGGGCGTTTACAATATACCTCGAGGCCGAGAGTATTATCACTGAAAAGCAGAAGAGGAGTAAGCTACTACTCTTGGGAGGAGTCCAGCTACAGTCTGTAGCATACTCTCTACCTGGTGCGCTGGTTGAGCCCACCGATGGAAATAAACATTTCTCACCGAAACAGAACTCAACGTTTGAGAGACACCTATTTAGAGGCCTGACACCTTTAGATACGGACAGCTTCGCGGATTTCATGCAGTGACTCCGTCAGCAAATGCAAAAATGTGCGTTTGGATCCTCAAAAGAGGAAATTGAACATATATGCCTCAAAGATAAAATTTAAGATCACCCAAAGACCTCAAGAAAAGACTCCTGGGAAAGGAAAATTCACTAGAAGAAGTGATTGAAGCGTGTCAGGTTGAGGAGCAGATCAACAAGGAATCAAAAACAATGACATCAAAACCAATTGCGAAACCCATCTGTAAAATTGCATACCGCGGCTTCCAACAGAGTGGGGAATGCCCAAGGTGCGGAAGGCTTGGTCACACATATAGTGACCCATCATGTCCGGCAAGAAAGGCTACTTGCAACAAGTGCTCGAAGCCTGGACACTTGGCCAGGAAATGCCGAACTAACTTGAACGGCCGATTCCCTGAGTCCGACAGGAACAACCTTAAAAGACCCCGCTCGTATATAAGTTAACACCACAAATTACTTCGTTCTCAAGCAGTGCCCTACACGTGCACTCGTAAGTGTGGAGTAACCTGCTGAATTAGCGTCTGGCCAACATCCGCCATAAGCCACACTTTCCGCCGAAAACACTTCTTGGAAGAATTCAGCAACTTACAGCGATCAGCGTTCTCACCGACTCAGGAAGTTACAACACCAAAAGCCGACGGCACAGCCAATGCCTCTGCCAGCAAGTCTGGTATAAGTAGGGGATTTATTAGGTAGAATAAGTTCAGTCTTCAATTGATAGTCTTAAGGCAACACTGCTTTTGTCAACAATAAAATTAAAATTAAAATTTTTTTTAACAAACGAAACAAAAGGCTCGTTTAATTGGCGCCCAACGTGGGGCTCCTTCGCGTATCCTTCGGCAAAAATATCCTTCGGGTTAAATCCGCGTGTGTCACTAGCCAGCGCCTCAAGCAGCCGCACAGAGCTAATTTTTTTTTATTTATTTTTTTTTTTTTTTATTTAGAGATCAATCTGACTTCATTTTGGTCAATAGTATTTCTTTTGTCTTAAAGATAGTCGCCTAGCTACAGATATTTATAGGTTTATAGAAGATTTACAGTTATTTACAGTTTGT
>JBAMCM010000325.1:0-18994 GCA_037075145.1 Scaptodrosophila latifasciaeformis | reverse complement strand
ATGCATGTTTATTATTTATTTTCATAACCGTAACTTATTTTTGCAAGTAAAAAAACTTACCTTTCAGGACAAAAATAATATAAAAGCTCTTAGTTTTTTCGCAAATGCCAAAAATAATATAAGTGCCTCAAGCCATGTTTAAGTGTTAGAGGGTTAAGTAGGCTTTATTAAAAATGGTTTATATGCTTCTATGGTTATACGCTAGAGTTTTTGATCCCGTTAGTTGATGGTCACAGGGTAGTGTTGAAAGTTTTATTAGATATTTGTGTATGTCACTATTGTTATTCGTCGGTGCTTATGATCCCGTTCGTTGCTATGCACAGAGTAGAGATGTGTTCGAAATGAAAGACGAGGTTGTCGATGTTATGGTAACGAATGTATGGGTTGAACGAGGATCACTGGCCTATCGTTCGGAACATCTGTAGGTATAAGCCTTAGTACACTGACGACGATAATCTGAACATAGTTTAATTTTTTAATGCTGCAGATTTTGCTTGCTTGTCCAGGTATGTCTTTGAATAGGTTTGAATTATAGCTTTTTCTGATTTGTTTATTTTTATTTGTTCAGTTGAAATTTTTGATGATAGACTTATAAGTAATTACATAGGTAGTTTGCTAACAGATAATGAAATAATCTTAATATTAAGAATAATTTTAATGAATTCAATTTATTTTTGCTTGAATATTGGTATTTAAGGGGAATTTCATTATTGCTGAATTTTATCTTACTTCTAACAATCAGTACAGTTTTTCGGTATTTAGTATAGTGATATTTTGGAATCTTTAATGTTTCTAAGAAAAGTTTTTTTTATTTTTGCTTTTAGATAAATCAAAATCTTAAATTTATTAATTTCTTGAAAGGTTGCCACCTTACAGGGTACAGGTACAGGTACAGGGTATCCCAAACTCGGCCGCGCCCGTTTGGGTATATTTTTAGTGTTATCGCAAAAACAGAACTGATTTTAATTTGACAAATTCGTGTCTACTTAACTTCGTCTTCACTTCTACACATTTATGTTATGCAGGTGCAACGACCATAGGCATTTCAAAACGGACACGAATTGGACAATGGAACGTTAGAACCCTTAGAGAACCATCTAGATTAGCACAGTTTGAGGTTGAAATGGAGAAATTGCAGGTAGTGATAGCTGGCATAAGCGAGGTGAGGTGGCCTGGCAGTGGGGAAACAACAACAGCCAATAGCAACCTAGTCCTCCACAGTGGCGGACAGACATGGTGTGGGAATATTCGTAGCCAAAAAGATCAAAAAGGCACTCCACTCCTGGGAACCTGTATCTGACAGACTCATCACCGCCAGATTCAAGTGCAAGGCCAGACACATAAACATCATCCAATGCTATGCCCCGACGGAAGACGCCACCGAAGATCTTAAGGACGACTTCTACACTGCCCTCACAGCAACCCTCACTATTCACATGGGTGATTTCAACGCTAAGATAGGATCCAACAACACCGGACTCAGATCAGTAATGGGACAGCACGGAACAGGGACTCGCAATGACAATGGTGAGAGACTAGTTGAAATTTGCCAACTTTTCCAACTAGTCATTGGTGGCACGCTGTTCCCACACAAGGACATCCATAAATATACATGGACATCCCCAAGTGGCAACACGCGCAACCACATCGACCATATATGCATCAGCAGAAAATGGAGGCAATCATTGCTCAACGTGCGGAACAAAAGGGCAGCATCTATAGACAGCGACCACGAGCTGGTCATTGGAGAACTTTCAATAAAGTTGAACAGCAACCACTCGAGGACCACTCCCAACAACCAACATCGTAGATCACCCCCCTAAATCTGCACCTACTGAGGGACAGCAACATGACTGCAAAGATGACATCCACATTGCGAGAACAGCTGAGCCCAGACGAAGACCTCCCATGGGAACATACTTGCAGGACACTAAGGCTCTCCGCGGCACAAATACTTGGCACACAACAGCGCGGAAGGACTGGCTGGATATCTGAGAGGACATGGGACCTGATCAGACGGAGAAACGTTCTTAAGCCCCAGGCGGATCAGCTCGCACGAAATCATGCCGAATATCGGGCGTTGTGCAGAGCTGTGAAACGCTCCGCCAGAGACGATAAGAGAGCACTCCTGGATAGATTTGCGGATAACGCGGAACGAGCTGCAGGGCAGAACAACATGCGCTCGCTATACCAGCAGATTGCACGGATCACCGGAAGACTCAACAAACAGTCCCAACCCATCAGAGATCTAACAGGAAACCTCATATCCAATGATGACGCACAACTTCGGAGATGGCGGCAACATTTCATGGAAATCAGCCACACCACAACAGCAACTGTGACTGCAGATTTCCGAAGTATTGCTCCACCAAGCGGGAGTATCAGGATACCACCCTCGCCTCCATCTATAGGAGAAATCGTGAATGCAATTAAGAAGCTGAAGAGTAACAGGGCAGCTGGAGAAGACAACATATCAGCTGAACTTCTACATAAGAGCTGAACTTCTACAAGTTGATGCCCAGTTAATGGCTGAAACGTTGCACCCAGACGGTACCAGACTCCTGGAAGAACGGAATCATTGTTAAGCTTGCCAAGAAAGGGGACCTTAGTGACTGCAAAAATTGGAGAGGAATCACACTTCTTAACACCAGCTACAAAGTACTGGCCACTCTACTGAACGAGCGCCTTCAAGAAAAACTCGAACCAACAATCCGCGATGAACAGGCAGGTTTTAGACCACACAGGTGCTGCGTAGACCAGGCAAATACACTACGCATAGTCACGGAACAAGCTGTGGAATGGAGAGCCCCGCTTTACCTATGTTTATAGATTTCAAGAAGGCTTTCGACTCAGTAGACTGAACAGCAATATGGAGCGCTCTTGTAAGGAAAGGAGTACCAACCAATGTCATAAGCATCATCAAGTCGATGTATGACAATGCCAACTTGGCGGTACTGCACAACGGGAAAACAAGAGCACCTTTCCAGACGAATACTGAAATTTGGCAAGGATGCCCATTGTCCCCGATACTCTTCAACATCGTGGTTGACGAGTTATGGAAGAAGTGTGCAAAACCAAGCGTGGAATCACGTGGAGCCTCACCAGACATCTTGAGGACTTGGATTACGCAGACGACATCGTTCTGATCTCCCACAGGCTTTGTGACATCCAAAGCAAAACGGATGACCTTGCCAGACTAGCAAGCAAAGTCGGACTGGAAATAAACATAGCCAAGACCAAGGCAATGCGTCTCAACCACTCCAGCCAAGGCAACATTACCATCTACGGGAATGCAATAGATTTCGTCAATAGCTTCCCATACCTTGGCACCATCATATCCAACAATGGCGGCGTGGATGACGACGTCACAAACCGACTTGCCAAAGCCCGTTCAGCATTTGAGAGACTCTACCGCATTTGGAGCAACAAACAAATAAGCAGTCGAACAAAGCTCCGGATATACAATGCGTGCGTGAAGTCCATACTGTTATATGATAGTGAGACATGGCTCATCACCAAAAAAATAACACATAGGCTGCAAGTCTTTAGTAATAAATGCTTAAGAATCATATGCGGGATATTCTGGCCAAACAGAATATCCAACGCAGAGCTCTCTCGTGTTACAGGTGAGGCCCCTATACACCTTCAAATAAAGAAGAAAAAATGGACGTGGATAGGGCATGCGCTCAGAAGAAAACAAAGCAGTGTTCTCAGGATGGCACTGGACTGGAATCCCCAAGGCAGCAGACGGGTCGAAAGACCAAGGGCGACCTGGAGAAGAACCATACTCCAAGAACTGGCCCAGTCGGACACAAGTTGGGACAAAGCTAAACAGACGGCACTAAATAGGGTTTGATGGAAGGCTCTCGTTGAGGCCCTAAGTTCCCAAGTGGAATAACAAGGAAAAAAAAAAAAAAAAAGGTGCAACGTATGGTTCGCAACCGGACGCTTTTGCGACCCGAAGTACTTTTGTTGACGAGTGTTGCTTTAGCGGATACGTGTGCAGCTCCAAACGTTCTTATCAAAACATTTGTGGTGTTAAAATATATATTAAAAAAGAAATATATATATATATATATATATATATATATATATATATATATATATATATATATATATATATGTATATAGTTAATGTCTTCTTGGGACAATACTGCTACTATTGCTTAGTCTGAGGTGTCCGTTGTCAGTTGGAATTCCTTTTTAAAGTCAGGATGAATTAACATAACTTCCTCAGATGCAAAAGTTTTCTTTAGATCCAAAAAAGCGTCCATTGCATTCTCATCGAGACTTTTGAGAGTTTTGCTTGAAGCTGTCTTGGAGATTCGGCCTCGGCCCTCCTCCCCTCATAAAAGGGCTGAAAGGGTGCTTAGCCAGTTTTGCGTAGTCTTTTATAAAACGCCGATAAAACCCTGAAAGTCCCTAGAAGAATCGAAATTGAAAAAATCGCACTTGTCCAACTGAACCTTAATATTTGCCTCTTCTAAAGTTCGAAAAATTTTACTAATATAGCTTGTAGCTGTTCCTCTGTTTTGCTAAATATGATGATGTCGTCTATATAGACGAAGCATCTCACGCCGATGTTGTCTCCAAGTTGTCTGCGACTAACGTCTGTAGACCGATGTAAGCTGGAGCAGCCAATTGGGTGCGTTTACACCAGTTCGTTTTAATCCTTGGCAGCCAAATGGGTGCACTTATTGGATTTTTTTTTTTTTTTGGTTTCTCAGTTCACTACGGATATGATGAAAAGCATTTTTCGAACGTGATCACAATAACCAGGGCAGCCAATCGGGTGCACTGACAGGTTGCGCGTACTTCGCGTTGCTTAACTTGACTTTAGTACCACGCACAAGCCCTTTGTAACGTTGGGCGCCAGTTCATTCCAAAAAGAGTTTCAATTAATAAAAAAAATATATTTATACCCTGTTCCTAAAAAGGTACAAGCGTATATTAAGTTTGTGCAAATGTATATAGAGATGGAGACGTCGGAGATCCCTCAAAGTTACCCACAATATGATCAGGGTTACTAGAGAAATTGATATAGCCATGTCCGACCGTCTAACCGTCGCACAACTGGTTCGGTGGTGCTCGAAGAGGTACCCCAGTATATCAGCGAAAAGGAAGAATATTAATCAATTGAAACTCTAAAACAAAAGGAATGAACTTTAAAATAAAAATAAGGAAAATAGTCAATTTTAAATAATTAAAATTAAGCATTTTTAGAAATTCTGAAATTCAAGTAAAAAGTTAAATTTAAGTCAAGTAAAGTAAATATATTCTAATATTGTTCTTTAATATCAATTTAAATAAAGATATCTATAAAAACTAAAATAAAAATTAAAATAAAAATTAAAAAAAATCAATTTAAAAACAAATTATTGTTAAAATCAAGCATTTAAAAAAAAAAACTTCTTAAACCTTCATAAATCAAAATTTTTTTATTAATTAAAAACAATTAACAGAAATTACAAATTATAAATTTCTTTTTGAAAGAACATTATCATTATCATACTGCAAAGCAATCGAAACCTACAATATCATTATTTTTTCATTTTTTCCAATTCCGCTCACTTATTTTTGCTAGTGTTAAACTAAAATTAAAAAAAAAAAAAATGTCTAATCCTAATAACCTTGTAAGACCCCCCCATTTCGAACGCAACTGCAAACCAGCAGCAGAATCAAGTCCTTCCCATCAATATGGCTGGTCTGCAGGATGAAATAGGGATAATGGTACAGAGAATGATAAAGGATAGGTTAAACCCTGGGGTTCCTCAATTAGTGGACCAACCAGTAAACATTGAGGGGAAGAACATGAACGAGCTGGACAGAATTCCAGATGTAGTAAAGTGCCTTAGGGAATTTTCAGGACAAGCAGGAGAATTAAGTTCTTAGAAAAAAAGTGTAGAAAGAAACTTGCGAATTTATTCAACAACAGTCGGCTCACCTAGGTGGGAAATGCTGACTCTGTTTTAGAATCATATCAAACCTCCTTAAACTGGACGGCTGTATCGAAATGCTTGACGGCTCATTACGCTGACAAACGAGATGTCACTACACTCGAGTACCAAATGACGTCTCTAATACAGGGCGACCAGAGGGTATCAGAGTTTTATCAACGCGTCTATACTCATTTGTCGCTAACTTACCTGTATGGAAATGAGCAGAGATTCAATGGATCTTTTTGCTAAGTCTTATCGAGACAAGGCCTTGGACACCTTGGTTACAGGTCTCAACGGCGATTTACCAAGATTATTGAGATCCAGAGAACCAGATGACTTACCATCGGCTCTCCAGTTATGTGAGAAGTTAGAAAATCAAAAGTTCAGAATCAATTACGCCAATAATAATCAGGCCAATCGAGAAAATTCAACGGTCCTCCTGGACCAGCACCACCCTTCCCAAGAAGAAACATACAACCAAACTCTCAAACATCTAGGGAACAGTTCTTTCCCCTATTGGCCTATATGCCACAAACTCCTTGATGGGCTTATAACCCACCACAGCAACAACAGCAATATTACGGAAATAGTAACCAACCACAGGGGAACCACTTTTGGGCACACTCTCCATGCCCATCTGCTCCAAAGCCCCAAGCGCGGCCAGAACCAATGGATATAGATCAAAGTATGCAGACAAGACGCATAAACTACATGAACAGACCTTTTAATGACACCATAACTAAAAGACCACTGGCACAGCAGACATTTGACATGTGACAACTGAGGGCGAACAGCAATACCTGGAAAACGCAGAACAATATGTGTCTGAAGTTGAGGGAGCATCAGTTTCCGAATATAGTGAGGCACAAGAATATGATCAAGAACAAGAGTTAGACAACAACGACTTCGTTGATCTTAATTTTTTAGAGTAACATCCTCCTCCAAGCCAAAGCAAATGACCTCTCCAGGATTGCCAGCAGAGTCGGCCTCGAAATAAACGCAACCAAAACGAAAGCGATGCGCTTCAACCACGTCAACCAAGGAATCATAACCATCAATGGGAACATAGTCGAATTCGTCGACAAGTTCCCTTACCTTGGTACCATCATCACCAACAATGGCGGGGTAGATGAAGATGTAGAGAGCCGACTCATGAAAGCACGATCGGCATTCGGCAGGATGTATCGTGTCTGGAGAAATCAGCAAATAAGCAAAAGAACAAAGCTGAGGATCTTCAACGCGTGCATAAAGACGATCCTGTTGTACGGTAGCGAGACGTGGCTCACTTCGCAAAGGATGATTCTCAAGCTGCAAGTATTCATCAACAAGTGCCTTAGAATCATATGTGCGATATTCTGGCCCAACAGAATATCGAACAATGACCTATGGCACTTGGCGAACGAAGTCCCGATCCAACAGCAGCTAGTGAAAAAGAAATCGAGTTGGATTGGACACGCGCTGCGAAAACCACACGGGAGCATCACCAGGATGGCACTTGAATGGAACCCACAAGGAAGGAGAAGAGTTGGGCGACCCAAGTGCACCTGGCGACGTACAATCAAGATCGAGCTCACCCGCCACAACATCAGCTGGGGCATGGCGAAACAAACTGCGCAGAACAGAGTCCGGTGGATGATCCTAACTGAGGCCCTAAGCTCCCAAGAGGAGTAGCAAAGAAAAAAAAAAAAAAACATCCTCCTCCTTACCGTACATAAACTGTAGAATCGGTGAGCGAGGAATGATCAAAATGCTGATAGACACAGGCTCTAATTAAAAGTACATACACCCAAAATATGCAATAAATCAAAAAAAAAAAAAAAGAAAAACCTTTCCATGTAAGATCTGTTGGTGGCACCGTTTTAGTGACTCACCACGTAATAGCCAACCCGTTCGGATTCAAAAACAGTAGCCTCAAATTTTTTCTCTTGCCAGCACTCGAGTCCTTTGAGGCGCTGATAGGAAATGACACATTAAGAGAAATAGGAATAGTAATATTTTCCAGACAAGGACTCATAATGATAGCAAACAAACTAACAATTAAATTAAACCAACAACCCTCGCGACAGGTAAACAACCTCCGACTAGAACACGCCAATAACATTCAAAAACAAATTATGAAAAAGATCTGCTCAGAATTCGCAAAACTGTTCAGTGACCCAAACGAAAAATTAACGTTTACAAAAAAAGTGGTAGCAACAATTAGAAGTACTAACACCGACCCTATCTATTCAAGACACTACCCTTATCCAGAATCACTCAGGAAATAAGTAGGAAAACATATACAGGGGCTACTCGTAAATGGAGTCATAAGACCATCAAGATCCCCCTACAACTCTCCGATATGGATCGTACCTAAGAAGGTAGATGCATCGGGCCAAAAAAATTTCAGAACGGTGATTGATTATAGGAAGTTGAATATGGCCACCATTCCCGATAAGTACCCGATCCCAGACATTAATTTTGTCCTTGCACAAATAGGAAAACACGGGTTCTTTTACGTTATAGATTTAAAGAGCGATTCCCCTAAGTAAATCCGACATAGAGAAAACTGCTTTTGCAGTGAATCAGGGTAAATATGAGTTTAAGCGATTACCTTTTGGGCTCAAAAGCGCCTCCTAAATATTTCAAAGAGTACTAGACGATATACTACTAGACAACGTCGGCGTAAGAAGCTTCGTCTAAATAGACAACATCATCATATTTAGCAAAACAGAAGAACAGCATGCAAGCGACATTAGTAAAATTTTTCGAGCTTTAGAAGAGGCAAATATTAAGGTTCAGTTGGACAAGTGCGAATTTTTCAAAAAGAGGTGGAATTCCTGGGATTTTTGATAGAAGACGGTGGAATTAAATCAAATGCAGAAAAAGTAAGAGCTATCGCAGAATTCCCTACTCCAAAAACATTTAAAGACCTTCTGATGTTTCCTGGGACTTTCAGGGTTTTATCGGCGTTTCATAAAAGAATACGAAAAACTAACTAAACCCCTTTCAGCCCTTTTCAGAGGGGAGGAGGCCCGAGGCCGAATCTCCAAGACTGCTTAAAGCAAAACCCTAATAAGCCTTGATGAGAATGCAATGGACGCATTTAATAAGTTAAAGGAAACTTTGACATCTGAGGAAGTTATGTTAATACATTCTGACTTTAAAAAGGAATTCCATCTGACAACGGACGCCTCAGACTATGCAATAGGAGCGGTATTGTCGCAAGGAGATAGACCCATAATGTTTATTTCAAGAACTCTGAGTAAAGTCGAGGAGCACTACACTCCAACCAATACTCACGTATGCCATAAGTCCCAAAAGTAGGAATGACCAAATAAAGCGCTAGAAAGCAATCCTTGAAGAATATAATCATGAACTTTTACAGGGAAATCAAACGTAGTAGCAGACGCATTAATATGTTAATATACGTCATAAAAATTCCTATAACAAATTCCGAACTTTGCAGCGAAATATTGATTAAGCCAGTTAGAATCGAACAATATGTCAATAAAATAGCAAGCGAAAATATAAATAAATGTAAGCTTTTCTCAAAAATGGTGAACTGTAATAAATACAATGAAATAACCATTTGTAAACATAGAAATATAAGAGAAATAAGCAATTCGCTGCCTACCTACCTGCCTACCGAACTTACTTACTGCCAACTGCACCAGAACAAATAACCCACACGTCCTACAGGTGGAAGAGTTACTACCAGGGACCATCCTGCTGAACAGCTTCACGGGCACAATAAATATTGACGGGACCTACAACAATTCCACCATATAAGCAAAGTGTCAAAAATTCGAAGCAAAAGATGCCGTCTACGCCAAGCCAATGCCAACAATCTTGCAAACTGAAGTGGCCATCACCCAAGTCAAAGAGAAATTATCATTGGAGCTGATGATAGAAGTAAATCACACAAACATCAAGACGCTAAGTTTACTGAACGTGACATCACACCTGGTCGACATATCTTTTGGAGGCGTTATTACCATCATTATCATCTTGGCCCTAATCCGAATGACGATCAAGACGAGGGGAAAGATCAACATTGCCGAAACTCCTGTCATAATCAACGTACCCGACCAGAACGAATAGGTACGTTCGTTTTTGAAGGTGGAACAGGTAACACCACAAATGTTTTGATAAGAACATGTTGTTAATATCGATTTGAGGAATGAAACAAACTATGAGTTTTAAATTGTTTAATCAGTTTATTTTTTTATTTTGCTTAATTACGCTGCAACACCAACACCACGACTTGCTTCTAGCGAAAAAATACAAGAAATAAAAGGGAAAAAAGGAGCAGTGTGCAATAAAATTCAAGAATATAAAAGCGTTGGTAAACGTTATTTTTGTAAACTTAATTGGGGTATTCCAACACGCCACTCAAAAATAACGTCTATAATTAATAAAGAAAAAAAACCTGGGTGGTGTGCATTCTGGGGAATCATAAGTGATCCAGCATTCGCTGCAAGGATACGGAAAAAACCCAGAAAAACCCTATATGATCACTGTTTACAAAAATTCAAGTATCTTAACTAAAAGGAAACATAAAAAATAATATTTACATATATGTTTAACCTTCTCAGTTGTTAGAAATAAAAAAAAATCGCTAAACCGATTTAGGTTCCTATGACAGCTATAAGATATAGTGATCCGATCCAGGCGAAATTTGGCACAATTATCTATCGTTTGTCTATCGTATGTCCGTCTGTCCGTCTGTTTCTATGCGATTTACTCCGTCGTCTTAAAAGCTATTTTGCTGAAACTTGGTATTTAGCCTTCTTTTTTACCTTCTTTTTTACCTAGTTTGAATCGGTCGGATCGGACCACTATATCTTATAGCTGTCATACGAACCTAAATCGGTTTAGCGAATAACTCACGCATTTATTATCCTGTTGAAATTTAATATGCATATTTTTTTATAGCAATTAATATATGTACCAAATTTTGTAAGAATCGGACGACTATATCATATAGCTGCCATACGAACCTAAATCGGTTTTAAGAGAAACTCGCACATTTATTGACTGATCTCTTCGAAACTCAGCAAGCACGTTTTTTACATAATTATACGCGTTTGCGCTGAATTTTATTAAAATCGGACTACTATATCATATAGCTGTCATACAAATCGAAATTGGCCCTATTAACTGACCAACCCCGTTCATGTGATTTACGGCAGAAACAACTTCGAAAAGAGTCTGTAATCTTCGGCACCCCGAAGATAACGTTGGGATTTTTTCTATTGTAAAAGGATATGTTTGGCTCGTTTGTGACATGAGGGATTGTTTGCTATGCTAATACAACCTTGGTTATCTTCGCAAATTTTAATGTGATTTTCTACTTTGATACTAATACTATTTGTGGAAACCGGTCCGAGAGAGCTGTCAGCCAAGCATCGAAGGAGGCGATGATTCTGTCTGTCAGACCGATGACACTGACATTTATTCTTAAACCAACCGCAGCGAGACGCAGACACACATTCATTGTAAAACAGATTAAATATAAAATAAAGAAATAATAAAAGTCAAACAAGCTGAAATCCTTACTGAAGTGCTAGGTTAATACAGTGGCGACGAGGTAAATTAAAATCACTAAAAAAACAATTAAAAAAATCCCAACGTTATCTTCGGGGTGCCGAAGATTACAGACTCTTTTCGAAGTTGTTTCTGCCGTAATAATAATAATACAAAAAAAATCACAATAACGGGGTTGGTCAGTTAATAGGGCAAATTTCGATTTGTATGACAGCTATATGATATAGTAGTCCGATTTTAATAAAATTCAGCACAAACGCGTATAATTATGTAAAAAACGTGTTTGCTGAGTTTTGAAGAGATCAGTCAATAAATGTGCGAGTTTTGTGCGAGTTTCTCTTAAAACCGATTTAGGTTCGTATGGCAGCTATATGATATAGTCGTCCGATCCTTACAAAATTTGGTACATATATTAATTGCTATAAAAAACATATGCATATTAAATTTCAACAGGATCGGATAATAAATGTGTGAGTTATTCGCTTAACCGATTTAGGTTCGTATGACAGCTATATGATATAGTGATCCGATCCAGGCAAAATTTGGCACAATTATCTATCGTTATATAAAAAACACGCATGCCAAATTTGAAAAGAATCGGATAATAAATGTGGAAGTTATTGCCTAAACCGATTTAGGTTCGTATGACAGCTATATGATATAGTGGTCCGATCCGACCGATTCAAACTAGTGTACTACCTAGGTAAAAAAGAAGGCTATATACCAAGTTTCAGCAAAATAGCTTTTAAACTGACGGAGTAAATCTGATATGTACAGACGGACAGACGGACAGACGGACAGACGGACATGGCTATATCGACTCCTCTAGTGATTCTAAGTATTCTAGATGTAACTTTTGTGGGTCTACGATGTTTGGTTCTGTGCGTTACAAACATCAGAGCAAAGTGAATAGACTCCTTTTTCTTCGAAAAGAGTCTAAAAATCCCAACGTTATCTTCGGGGTGCCGAAGATTACAGACTCTTTTCGAAGTTGTTTCTGCCGAAAATCACATGAACGGGGTTGGTCAGTTAATAGGGCCGATTTCGATTTGTATGACAGCTATATGATATAGTAGTCCGATTTTAATAAAATTTAGCATAAACGCGTATATTTGTGTAGAAAACGTGTTAGCCGAGTTTTGAAAAGATCAGGCAATAAATGTGCGAGTTATTTCCTAAACCGATTTAGGTTCGTATGGCAGCTATATGATATAGTGGTCCAATCCTTACGAAATTTGGTATTTATAATTATTGCTATAAAAAACATATGGGTGCTAAATTTGAACAGGATCGGATAATAAATGTGGGAGTTATTGCCTAAACCGATTTAGGTTCGTATGACAGCTATATGATATAGTGGTCCGATCCGACCGATTCAAACTAGTGTACTACCTAGGTAAAAAAGAAGGCTAAATACCAAGTTTCAGCAAAATAGCTTTTAAGACGACGGAGTAAATCGCATAGAAACAGATGGACAGACGGACAGACGGACAGACGGACATGGCTATATCGACTCCTCTAGTGATTCTAAGTATTCTAGATGTAACTTTTGTGGGTCTACGATGTTTGGTTCTGTGCGTTACAAAGATCAGAGCAAAGTGAATAGACTCCTTTTTCTTCGAACAGAGTCTAAAAATACGTATGCATCTGTACAAGTGCATGTAGCTTAAAAAAAATGTGTACATATATATATGTATGGAAATATATGAATATTTTGTGCAAATAAGTGCAGTTTTGCGTTTTCTTCTCCTGCCCACTTTCATTCGTTTCCTGCGTTTGTGCCGTTTTCTTTCTCTCTTCTTTTTTTTCGTTTTGAGTAAAAGCGAAGGGGAAGAGAGAGAGACGGGCGACAGCGCAGCGAGTTGTGAGTTAACGAGAGCGATTGGTGAGTGAGGGAGTAAAATAAAAAGTTCAGTGCTGGCACACACATAATTTTTTTTTTTTTTAAAGCTAATTTAAAGTCACTGCCAGTACTTCGAGTATGAAAAAAAAAAAAAATAATAATAATAATAATAATAATAATAAAGCTGACTGCAAGTGGATGCCAGTACTTCAAGTATGAGGCGTGAATAATACATAATATTCTATTTAATTTCAGGGAGACGATTGATAAGTCTCTATTACGAATCGAGTGGGAGAAATGACTACGAGCTTTTGAAATTTACCTCATAGCTGAGGAAATCAATACATCCATCCGGAAAAGGAGCAAACTACTTCACCTGGGAGGAACACAACTTCAAACTGTAGCATTTTCGTTACCGGGCGCTGTGGTAGAAAATGTCGCAGACAAAGAGGTAGATATATTTAAAGTCATCGTTGAGAAATTAAGTGCATACTTCTCTCCAAGGCAAAACTCCAGTCTTGAGAGGCATCTGTTTAGGAACCTCTGCCCTTCAGAAGGAGAGTACTTTGCAAAATTTGTTTTACAACTGCGCTACCAAATTCAGAAATGTGATTTTGGAGCAACTAAATCAGAAGTCGAAGAAATTCGTCTTAAGGACAAAATAATTGATAGCTGGGCCGGAGGAAATCTAAAAAAGATATTGTTGGAAAAAGAATACACCTTGACCCAAAAGATAGATGTTTGTCAACTCGATGAGGAAATTAATAAACAAACAAGTTCAGAGGATATGCTTCACACGAATTGCTACACGTAATTTGTGTTTTCGAAGCCCCTATATCAGTTGACTCGAACCCAGAGGTGTTTGCTTCATTTTTTGTAATAAAAAACGGAACGCAATCACTACTGGGAAAAGATACGGCACTTCAACTAAATGTTTTACGTCTGGAACTAGAGGTCAAGAAAATTGCAACTTTGGCCCCTTTCCCAAAGTGGAATGGGCCGCCAGTGAAATTATCAATTGATGCAAACATCAAACCGATCCAGCAACCAATTCGCAGGATACCAATCGCAATTGAAGATAAGGTAATTGCCAAACTGGAAGAAGCTATTGGTCTTGATATTATTGAACCAGTAATAGGACACTCACCCTGGATATCGCCTATGGTCATAGCATTCAAAGAAACCGGCGACATAAGGATATGCATTGACATGAGGCTGGCCAACAAGGCAATTTTAAGAGAAAATTATCCACTGCCGGTCTTTGAAACGTTTATGACGAAATTGAGAGGCGCAAAGTATTTCACCCGACTGGTCCTAAAAAGTGCATGTCATCAGTTGGAGCTAGATGATCCAGCCGAAATATAACTACGTTCATCACTCCCCTGGGTTTATTCAGGTATAAGAGATTAATGTTTGGGGTTAATTCTGCACCTGAAATTTTCCAAAGAAGACTCGAGGAGCTGTTATCACCATGCAAAAATGTAATGAACTATATTGACGATATCGTCATTTTTGGAACAAACGAAAGAGACCACGACGAGGCCGTTCAGAAAGTCAAGGATGTTATAAAGGTAAATAACATATTTCTGAATGAGGAAAAATGTGTTTGGAAAACACAACAAGTTAAATTCCTGGGACACATACTATCGGGAAAAGGTATCGAGGTGGATCCGGAGAAAGTAACAACAATTCTTTCATTTAGACATCCCAAAAACCAAGAGGAACCCCGTAGTTTTTTAGGATTGGTTACATATGTTGGGAAATTTATTCCTAACTTGGCCAACCTAAAAAAGGAGAGCAAATTCAACTGGGGCGAGTCAGAAACGAAAGCTTTTGAGGACCTGAAGCGGCAGTTGGAGAAAATTCCGAACTTATCATATTTCGACCCAGATAATAAAACCTAAGAGTTTTGTTCTGGTGCGTCTGGATACGAAAAAAAAAAAAAAAAAAAAAAAAAAGATAATAAAACGCGCCTTATAGCAGATGCAAGCCCAGTGGCCCTAGGAGCAGTACTATTGCAATTTGACACGGCCGGTGAACCAAAGATTGTTTCGTTTGCAAGTTGCAGCTTATCAGATGTAGAAAAACGATACTCACAGACTGAAAAAGAAAGCCTGGCTCTAGTTTGGGCAGTTGAAAAATTATATTTTTATTTAGCCGGTCTAGAGTTCGAACTGGTCATCGACCACAAGCGGTTGGAAACCATTTTTAAGCCAACTTCAAAACATCCGGCTCGAATTGACCGATGGCTTTTACGTCTACAAGCATTCAAATTAAAAGTCATATACAAAGCGGGTAAAGAAAATATTTCGGATGCCCTGTCCCGGCTATGCGAATTTTCATCAACAAAATTCTTACAGTCCATATCGTCCGAATCGATTATCGGGGCAATGAAGGAAATATTTTGCCGACTGTGGTTCCCAAAATATCTAAGAACAGATAATGGAAGACAATACATAAGTACCGTTTTTGAAAAATACTGCGACACTAATGGCATAACATTAATAAGGACCCCTCTATATTGACCTCAAGCGAACGGCGAGGTCGAAAATATGAATCGATCCCTAGTAAAGAGACTTAAAATTGCTCATCTTAATAAAGCCAATCTTCAACAAGAAATTCAAGACTTCATGCTAATGCACAATGTCACACCACATAGCACTACAGGGACCTCTCCTTCTGAGCTAATGTTTAACCGGATGATCAGGGACAAAATCCCAAACGTCCAAGGTATTGCTGGCGAAGTCCACTATTCAAGAGAAAAAGATAATGACTGCTTGAAGAAACATAAGGGGAAAGTAGAGGCAGATAAAATGAGAGGGCCGAAGGAGATAGATATTGAGGTGGGCGACCAAGTCTTAATGAAAAATGTCGGCTTCCCAAACAAGTTAACGCACAACTACGATACAACAACATAAAGTTTCAGGTGGAGGCAAGATAATAATTAGGGATGCTAGTCATCTCAAGAAAATACCACATGCCAGGTGTTGAGATACCAATGATTTTTGGCCACTATTTTAATAATGACACACGAAGAAATTTAAGTTTAATCAATGTTTTATTTGTAGCCAAGATCACGCGACCGTTTGCACACAGAGCTAACCGAATTGTAAAAAATTAATGTATGCTGCACTCAGCAGAAGGCCAAGGGCAGCTGTGTGAAAAATAGTGCAAAAGAAGTAACAAAAATGAGAGTTTTAGGTTTGACAATTTAAGAGGAAATTTAAGAGAGTTTGAATTTGATTTAGGCAAACAATAGAAATTTATGATGCGTTTTCTGCTGCTGCGCCTGACATACTCCCCCCGTTGGAAGCCTGTCTTTCAACATCATCAGAAAGGGGCAGCAGGCATAGTTTATTCACAGCCCTTCTTGTGGATCCTACTGCAGTTTTGAGCTCTGCAACGCGGCATGCGCCATCCTTTCCATATATCAAAGTTGTCACTCTTCCTAATGGCCAGCGCATGGGTGGGAGATTTTCGTTCTTTATGAGAACCACGTCATTCACCTTCAGGCGTCGATCAGGACTACGCCATTTGGCATGCTGTTGTAGAAGTATGAGATATTCCTCACGCCAGCGATTCCAGAACTGTTGCTGTAATTGGCAGGAGTCAGGACATCCAAATCAATAGGATTTTCTGAAAGTGAAAGTAAGGGGCGAAAGTTAATCACTGGCGCGATCTGGCATACAAGGGTACGGAGCTCATAAAATGTGAGCATGCAGCAGCCAACCGAGCGATAGAAGTGATGCTTGGCATTTTTCACAGCAGCCTCCCATAATCCACCAAAGTGAGGGGAACGAGGAGGGATAAACTGCCAGTCGATGCTATCGGCGAGGCAGAACTGATGAACCGCTTTCATATGAGGATCACTAAGCAGGAGCTTCTTCAGATCCAACAGCTCATTTTTGGCTCCGACAAAATTAGTGGCGTTGTCTGACCAAATTTGACCTGGTTTCCCGCGAGTGGCAACGAATCTTTTGAGAGCGCCAATAAAGGATGCCGTTGTCAAATCCTTGACCAATTCCAAATGGACTGCCTTACTCGCGAAACAGATTAATACGCCAATGTAGCATTTGATGGGAGGACTAGTGCGTACCTCTGATTTATAAAGAAACGGGCCGCAATTGTCGATTCCAGAGATGGCAAATGCACGAAAACTTTCAAGACGCTCCTTTGGAAGATTGTCCATGATAGGTTCCAGAACTGTTGGCTTGGCTTTAGAACACACCACACACTTGCTAACCGCCTTTGAAACAGTTCTCAGCCCTCCAATTGGCCAATACTGAAGACGAACTTTAGCCAAGAGTCCGCGGGGTCCCGTGTGCAAATTTGTTCTGTGACTGTGCGTAATTATAGCAAGGGTAATTGGATGACGACGAGGCACGATAATTGGATGTTGAGCGTCATATGGAAGCGGCAATGTTGAGTCCGGGATTTTTTTTTCCGATTAATAAATTTATACATGTATCCAAACACGCACTGTATGGAATGGAAAGAATTTAAGTACTTGAGTCCTTGGGTGATATCCATATAAGGAGATTTAATTAGCAACAGCCTTTTCCGCAACTCAAGTGCGGGCTTTTCCGGAAGGACGCGAGGAGGCCAATTATCACGCTTCCCAAGGAGATACGTAGGCCCATTAAACCAAAGTGTTGACTCAGCCAGCACCTCAGGAGTCGCTCCTCTAGACAGTATATCAGCAGGATTGCAAGCCGTGGGAACATGTCAGACGTAAGCTCCTGAATAGATGTTATGCGATTTGCTACGAAGACGTTGAATCGGAAGGGCTCATCATTGATCCAAGAAAGTGCAACGGAAGAATCTGTCCAACAGTAGTATGGGCCCTAAAAATTATCCATATTTGAAATTTCATGCATAATCTTTGCCAGCAATACAGCCCCACACAATTCCAACTTTGGTACCGAAAGAGCTTTTAAGGGGGCGACTCGGGATTTTGAGCAAAGTAGATGACTCTCTGGTGTGTGGCCTTTACAAACAATGTAGATGCAAGCTCCATAAGCTTCCTCACTGGCATCGCAAAATCCATGGACTTCCAGGCTGGCATCTTCCATTATTACAACTCTTGGAAATGAAAGTCGTGAGACACTGTGGAAACTATTGCATAATTCGATCCAGGAAGTATGTCGAGCCAAAGGTCTGACGATTCCGTTGATTCAGTTTCTGTTGACTCTGACGATTCCGTTGATTCAGTTTCTGTTGACTCTGACGATTCCGTTGATTCAGTTTCTGTTGACTCTGACGATTCCGTTGATTCAGTTTCTGTTGACTCTGACGATTCCGTTGATTCAGTTTCTGTTGACTCTGACGATTCCGTTGATTCAGTTTCTGTTGACTCTGACGATTCCGTTGATTCAGTTTCTGTTGACTCTGACGATTCCGTTGATTCAGATTCTGTAGACTCTGACGATTCTGTTGATTCAATTTCTGTTGACTCTGACGATTCCGTTGATTCAGTTTCTGTTGACTCTGACGATTCCGTTGATTCAGTTTCTGTTGACTCTGACGATTCCGTTGATTCAGTTTCTGTTGACTCTGACGATTCCGTTGATTCAGTTTCTGTTGACTCTGACGATTCCGTTGATTCAGATTCTGTAGACTCTGACGATTCTGTTGATTCAATTTCTGTTGACTCTGACGATTCCGTTGATTCAGTTTCTGTTGA